>OX328128.1:90139953-90599953 GCA_946811695.1 Gonocerus acuteangulatus | reverse complement strand
ACTTTTCTCAAAAACGGTTACAGAATTGCCTTGAAAATGGTTTCATTCATTTTCCTATGTTAAGAAACCTATAAAACAAGTACCTGCAAGCATATGAACTCAAAAACATAAGCGCATTGATGTGTTACAATTTTAATCGTGCGAATTTCGCTCTAAAAAGCATCTTCCGATGGACAAATTTGAACCACCTATATTTTTGTGATCTATGGGGTCTGAAATGAGAAATTTTCTAGTCGGTACTTCCGGGTTGCGTCATGAGGTCAACCTCATAAGAGGGTTCTCCCTATGGAGGGAGGCAGGAACCGTGCTAAAAACTGCAGACCAAACTCTGTTAAAAAATTATATATATATATATATATATATATATATATATATATATATATGTTTGATGTTATTTTTTGTCGCTGGGATAGTATTTTTGGATGGAACGGCATTTTTATCCAGTGGTGGTACTCCTCCTCACTTCTTCCTGGAATATTTTGATGGATTCATCTCCATCTTCTTCAGCCAGGTACTTGTTTCTTCCTCGGTGGTAGCCAAGGGAATGGCATTTTTCTCGATCTGGGCGCCTTTTCTCCCCTCTAGCCACAGTATCGGCGGACGAATGGTGTTGAAGCTCCCTGGTGTAGTTGGGATTCTGTCCGTTAGTAGCGCTGATGGTATTGCGTCTTTTTTTTCCGCTTCTATTTTCCTCGCCGTGAGGAGGTTCTATCGAATTCTATTTTCTTACGGCGAGGAAAATAGAAGCGGAAAAAAAAAAGACGCAATACCATCAGCGCTACTAACGGACAGAATCCCAACTACACCAGGGAGCTTCAACACCATTCGTCCGCCGATACTGTGGCTAGAGGGGAGAAAAGGCGCCCAGACCGAGAAAAATGACATTCCCTTGGCTACCACCGAGGAAGAAACAAGTACCTGGCTGAAGAAGATGGAGATGAATCCATCGAAATATTCCAGGAAGATGTGAGGAGGAGTACCACCGCTGGAGAAAAATGCCGTTCCATCCAAATATATATATATATATATATATATATATATATATATATATATATATATATATATATATATTGTTATAATATTAAAAAATATAAAAAATTATTTATTTATTATTTAAACTATTTGAATTAGATAATTGCGCCGCGTTGGGTCGCCAAAATGTTATAATATTAAAAAATAAAGAAGAAATTGTTTTTTTTATAATATTTTATTCTACGTATACCTCTACGTTGGGAACCAATATAATAAAAATTTTATAATAATTTATGTTAGAAACTCTTTATCTCAGGGTTAGGGTTCGATTTTCAGTAAAGTAACACAAAAACCATTTTACATAAGAAAAAACTCACAGATAAGTCAAATTCCGAATTAGACAAACAAGCATTACCTGATATAAAGCCAAATCTGGAACCAACCTCAGAGAACAGGATCCTCGTTACAAATGCAGCTTCCTTTTAACTCAACAGACTGCACTGCTTTCAAAAAGACTGACTATGATACCACTGTACACTAAACTGGAGCTGCATCCGGAATGGAATGTTTCTTTAAAAATGCACTATAAGTGACTGCTTGTAACTGTCTCTTGTAACCGACTCTCATGTGAACCTGGAGCCACCTTTTCACAGACTGCTTGTAACAGACTCTCGTAACCGACTCTCATGTGAACCTGGAGCCACCTTTTCACAGACTCACTTGTAACAGACTCCCTAAACTTTCATGGCGGGAGCGTCATACCGGTATCCACTGCTGCCTGTATCGACTGCTAGACCAATATAACAAATAATAATTGTTTATCACAATGAACTTAACATATCAATGAGCTTTATTGGATTTTCCGAATTTTCTGTGTTAGTTTTTAATTTAGAACTTTTAATTTTTGATGAAAGTTAAATATAAGAAAAAATTTATTTGTTTTTTTATTTTCCGCAAACCTTGTATTCGTCTTTTCCCGCCTTTTTTACCTTTAACGGTTATTCGAATTTAAAAATTTTAAATATGTAATGTAAAATATCATTACATTGCACTTCTGTCAAAAAAAAAAATAATAAAAAAATGATTTATGCTCGGTATTAAAATAAAAAATAGAATTTAAAATTTAAAATTTGGTTATCGAGATTAGAACTATTGGTCAGCCTGTTATTATTTATTCAAATTTTCAATAACTTATTTTGTTACATAATTTTTATTCATTATAATTTCCCAAATCAATTTATCATTTTTCATTGTTCATTTTTAAACATTATCATTATTAAAACTATCTTATCCTAAAGTAATATGATTATTAAATGTAAGATAAATTTTTAAATATTATTATTATCAATTAAATCTTATACTAAATTAATTTTTGTAACAGATATAAATTCTAAACTAGTACTACATTTAAAAATTGTCCTGGATCCACTATTTATCATTAAGATCTTTTTCTGCATCTGTCCGAATTATTTCTAAGGATTTGTTTTATTCTCTTTCTTGGGGGTCGATTTAATTTTGCAATTTTTACTATCCCATTTTGACATTGATACTCAAAAAGAAATTTTACTTTATTTCCAAATTTGATGTCCAAATTTTTCAGATGATCACTGTTGTTAACATTTTTATTCATTATATTACTTTGATTATTACCATTATTATTACTCATTATTTTTAAATTAATTATATGATCATCAACTAATTTTTTAATGTCATTTTGTTTCAAAATCTCATCCATAACGTCTGTACTTATTTTATTTTTTAACTTATCATTAGTTATTTTATTTTTAATTATTTGATTTATTTTCTCATTATTATTATTCAAATTACTCAATAATATTTCTTTACTTTTACCATCTTCATTCACTAAACAAACATTCTCACTTTCATCTTTAGTTTCAAAAATTATTTTATTTTCTTCAAATTTTTGACCATTAATACTACAATCATAATTCAAATTGTCTTTTATTGATTCACTTAAATTATCACTAAATTCAATTAAATTGTTATCATTTTTCTCATTATTTTTATTAAGAATGTCATCATCACATTTATCATTGCATAACTGTACTATTTCGGAAATGTTTTCTTCATGTTTAAAACAGTCATTTTTTATATCAGCAATATTTGTTGCGTTTATTTTTTGTTTCTGATCTACATCATTAATAGAATTTTCTGATTTTTTATCATGCCCATTTATTCCTTGTTTTAGCAACTCGATATTAATGTCTATATCTTTAGATATTTTCTTTTCAAAATTATCGAATGATGTTTTTAAATCGCTAATCTGCCTGACTTGTTCTGTTTTAAAATCGTTGAATTGGTTAATTTGGCTGGCTTGTCCTGTTTTTATATCGTTAATTTGGCTTAGTAATATTTGCAGGACCTCGCCCATAGTATTAGCCATTGGTTCCATAGTATTATCCATTGGTTGTAGGAACTCGCCACTCGCAACATCGGCCGTTTCCGAGAGTTCAACTTCCTCGCATTGGATGACGTCATCACCAGACGCGTTCTGGCTTCCATTCGAAATATTTAAAATACTATTTTCCGCCATTTTAATTTATTTATTATTTCTTTACTTAGCCAACAAGTTGGACGCCAAAATGTTATAATATTAAAAAATATAAAAAATTATTTATTTATTATTTAAACTATTTGAATTAGATAATTGCGCCGCGTTGGGTCGCCAAAATGTTATAATATTAAAAAATAAAGAAGAAATTGTTTTTTTTATAATATTTTATTCTACGTATACCTCTACGTTGGGAACCAATATAATAAAAATTTTATAATAATTTATGTTAGAAACTCTTTATCTCAGGGTTAGGGTTCGATTTTCAGTAAAGTAACACAAAAACCATTTTACATAAGAAAAAACTCACAGATAAGTCAAATTCCGAATTAGACAAACAAGCATTACCTGATATAAAGCCAAATCTGGAACCAACCTCAGAGAACAGGATCCTCGTTACAAATGCAGCTTCCTTTTAACTCAACAGACTGCACTGCTTTCAAAAAGACTGACTATGATACCACTGTACACTAAACTGGAGCTGCATCCGGAATGGAATGTTTCTTTAAAAATGCACTATAAGTGACTGCTTGTAACTGTCTCTTGTAACCGACTCTCATGTGAACCTGGAGCCACCTTTTCACAGACTGCTTGTAACAGACTCTCGTAACCGACTCTCATGTGAACCTGGAGCCACCTTTTCACAGACTCACTTGTAACAGACTCCCTAAACTTTCATGGCGGGAGCGTCATACCGGTATCCACTGCTACCTGTATCGACTGCTAGACCAATATAACAAATAATAATTGTTTATCACAATGAACTTAACATATCAATGAGCTTTATTGGATTTTCCGAATTTTCTGTGTTAGTTTTTAATTTAGAACTTTTAATTTTTGATGAAAGTTAAATATAAGAAAAAATTTATTTGTTTTTTTATTTTCCGCAAACCTTGTATTCGTCTTTTCCCGCCTTTTTTACCTTTAACGGTTATTCGAATTTAAAAATTTTAAATATGTAATGTAAAATATCATTACAATAAATATATATATATATATATATATATATATATATATATATACATATATATTCTTACATAACAATATGTAGAATGAAAACGAAACAGAAATTACATACCATCGCTGGAGTTGGGTGGTGGATAATATCGTGGCCGTCCTTTCTTGGCTCTCTCTCTCGGAAGAGTTACGGTAGCTCCAATATCAGGTACTTCCCTGATTAACACAAGACAGATAAATTGATCTTAAGAAACAAATTACACTTAGATGATAACATTTATAGCGTTTTATATATATATATATATATATATATATATATATATATATATATATATATATCAATGCCTTATTGAATACACACATACATATATATATATATATATGTGTGTATTCAATAAGGCATTGATATATATATATATATATATATATATATATATATATATATATATCAATGCCTTATTGAATACACACATACATATATATATATATATATATATATATATATATATATATATATATATATATATATATCAATGCCTTATTGAATACACACATACATATATATATATATATATATATATATATATATATATGTACATTTATGTGTTGTTTTTTGTGAGTCTCAAAGGATGGTTCGTTGCAGAGCTTTTACAAAAATAGTTAGTTCTTTATTTTTTATTTCACACAAAACCATGTCTTAGTAAATTTCCATCTATTTTCTTTGGACAATTCCCTTCCGCGAGGGTAGTGGTTCTTCTACAAGCTCTTCTTATGATTTACTCCCAAATTTTGATTTTTCAAGATATTAAAATTTATTTAATTATTCCAGAATTGAGTGCTACTTTTCAAAAGGTATTTTTTTGTTCTTTTGCATCTAGAACTTGAAAAATGTTTTTATTAAAAAGCACTTTCTTTAACTAAGACAACGGAAGCTGCGCATTCTGAGTGAAAAATGTATAGAAATAAAAGAATTTTAGGGGGACCAAGCGTAAAGTACATAGGAAATAATTTCGTTTAGAGCCTTCTGCTCAAATTCAGCAACATAAATATGCTTAAGCTCCAACCGACAAACCTATGTAATGTACTGTATAACATAAATCTTCTTTTTCGTACATGGCCTCCCCGCAAGCGCAAACGCCAGCGGACATTTTTTGTAAGGTTTTTTTTTTCAGTTTGGACATTGCTAAAGCATATTTTTGCTTAAATAAAATGTTATATTTCTATTAATTAAATTGAAAATGGTTTTAACTATTTTACCTTAAATAGGCCGGTGCGAGCTGCTGAGGATAACACTGCCAGCCGTCCATATCAGCAAGCTGCTGTCGTTTCTTCTCGTCCAAACGACTCAACGGGCTCGAGTTCTTATCATCAGATACCTGAAATGTTGTAGGGACAATGTCACACGGTAATTCCAGTCTTAAGCACGTAACAACAAAGCATGTAAATGTTACATGATGGAGTATATCTTGAATTAACAACATTTATTTTCGACCCCTAATTTATATCCATTATAGTTAATTAAAATTAAGAGACATTTCAGTGCTATATTATTTAAATTAACAAACAAAACTGAAATATGGATAGATATAGGAATACATACAAGAGGCCTGCACCAGAAGGGTAGCGGGCAATGGTTCGAAGGCAATACGGAAGGAGGTGGTACGAACGAGGTAGGTTTCTTCTTCTTACGTTTCGTCATAGCCGCTGTGTAAGGGTTTGTAAAACGGCAGTTGAAGACACCTGGTATCCCTCCATGCCTGTGCCCGTTCCCGTAATACCTGTAATGTTACATCGGATGTAAATAAATCCTGCATCTACTACATATAATTTTTTATATCTATATATTTATATATGTGTTAGTGTGTATGTGTGCATATTGAGATAATTTTTATATTTGGTACCTAGTGGTAGGATTGATGAAGATTTGAAGATATTTTTCAAAAAAACTGAGTGCAATATTCAGAAAGTGTTAAAAAAATGTAATAGTTATTACTCCAAAGATTTTAGATTTTCTTTTTATCAAGTAATTGTCAACTTATAAGAATCCTTATCCTAGTTGTTATTGATTTGTGGCTTTTAAATCAGAAATAATCAAAATTTTGTAGCCGTTTCTTACCTGTAACGTGTCGTGTGATGTTTCAAAGGTAACTGCGGTGGAGTCAACTCCTCTTTGACCGGCGTGCTTGTAGCCCTTGCAGTAGGCGTGTTTCCGACTACTTCCCCTCCACATTCCTCAGGGCACTGAAACGGAACCAGAAAGTTTATAAATTTTAATTGTATTGTAGCGATATTCTTGACTAGTATCATATCATTTATACCTTATTTATTAAATGAACCAATGAAAACAAATTGGGGAGAGTTTATAGGCTTCCAGCTAGACTTCTCATAGGGAATACAATTTTTAAACCTCTTATCTATAACCATTTTTGAGAAAAGTGGAAAAAAACTAGAATTTCCTAGCGATTTTAGTATAGAGATTTCCATAAATATCTCAAAACTGGTTGGAAAAATCTTCTTAAGTGTAAAACATCCATTTGAATTTTATCTTATGAATGTTTTGATAGAATGATTTGATTTGGAGAAATCAGTGCTTAAAATGTGTAAGCGTATGTTTGCCTCTTTTGTTTTAGATAGCCTCAGTTTTTAATTGGCAGTTGTTTTTTTTTTAAATAGCAATTCTTTCAGTAAAACACAATAAGTAAATGAAAAGCAAGTTTAAATTACTTTTTAGCATGTTTATACTACTTTTTGGGTTCATCGACAGCTGGACTTATTAGCACGAAAATATGACTTGTCTTTTGTAATAGTGGTTACCTCTAGAAAGTTGAAAAGTGATTTCTGTTTAGAGTTGGCTTCTGCCAGTTGCCTCTGCATTAATATGCATGAATCTCACTTTTCTTTGCAACGTTTTTATTAAATTTGTCATGAAATGTCAACAAAATATTATTTGTTTCAACTCCAAGTTTTCCAAATGATACTGGGGATAAGAACGGAAATGGCCAAAGAAGAGGCAGTTCCTGCGAGTCGGACGTTTTTAATATAAATTGTTCTCCCCTTTAATATAAATTTGGCCAACGCTTGGAGTGCTACGAGTTGAGCAAGCCTACCGATCCCTGGGTTTGATAAGCTCGCATGCAATACTTGCCCTGGGTGTGGCAAACTATTCTGAGTGTCCAACATTTATTTTCCCAGCCCTCTTTTTGATCCGGACAGGGGACCAGCAACAGCGGATTGAAAAATATTTACACTATTTAAAAATTTGCAATATTCATACATTTATATTAATAAAAAATTTACATGAGTTCCCCTGCTAATGAACTATAAACTTTTTATACATTGTTTTTAATTTAACAATTTTTTAGAGCTTGGTACAGTTTGAAAAAGGGAAATTAGCAAAATGTTACGTTGCATTTCTTGAAAAATAGTTTGAAGGCATACTCGGAAACAAAGGGTAGAAAAGATCAAATGAACTAAGGAGAAGGGTGAGGTACAGGCTGATAGATAAAGGTCATTCCTCGTCTTCCAGCCAGATTTAGTAAGAAGGTAACCTGAATGAATTCTAGAGGTGAAACAGGGAACTATTAGTTTTTGCTAGATAGAACCAAGAAGAGAGCTACTCCACATTCAATGCTATAACTCGTAATACAGCAAGAACTGCTGGACAAGCCAACAGCACCAGGGGCACTGGTCTCTCCGACTTGAGGAGAAGTCAACAGCACCAGGGGCACTGGTCTCTCCGACTTGAGGAGAAGTCAACAACATCAGGGGCACTGGTCTCTCAGGCTTGAGGAGAAGTCATCCCCACTCTGAGGGTTGAAAACCTTTAACGATTCGTCTGCATAACAAAACGAATATGCTCAAAGGCCAAAGGGTTACTCCACAACACATGCCGAATCCTACTTGAGGGGCAAATAGCAAATAAAGATACTTTTTTTACTTGTGAGGCGAAATAGTCGGAGTTACTTACGTTTTCAGGTGTTGACATCCGTCCTCCTGCCTCGTACTTCAATCGCCTCACATGGAAAAATCTGAAAAGGACAAAATATTCTAAATAAAATGTGTACATTATAAAATATCGATTTAAGGCAGATTTTATAACATTGACGTTAAGTGCCTTATAAAACGTTATATTAAGGCATTTGTTCACAATTCACTCCCCCTGAACTCTCCCCCTCAATTTTCTATCTTTTCCGCTCACATTCAGTGACAAGTGTTTTCTGATGAATCTTCTTGAGGGAAGGTATTGAACCACTATCTCAACATTAGCAGAAGACAGGAGGTGAGTACGTCACTGAGTGATTGTCAGTTACAGTGACAGTAAAATAAAAATAAGAACAAGATAAAATATATCAATCCAAAACATATAGATTCTCACCTGTAGTACAGAACCATGAAGAACAGCCCAAGGATGTAGGATAGTACTGCTCCTGTCAACAGAAATAATTATTATAGTCTGTTGAGATAAACCCAGGAGTTGAATTGCGCATGTGCAAACGTCGGTGGGAATTTCCCCTTGCATTCTCCCTTCTTTTCCGCCATTTGCAAAGCCTTTTAATGATCAAACATTTAATGTGAATTGCTATAAAACCTGATTATGTCTCGTTTAAGACTAGGGAACACTTTTAGAGATTAGGTAAGGAAGATAGTGTTAAATATTTATCAATACTTAGCCAAAGCTAAGGCTGGAAACAATTTAAACCTCCGTTTGATTAGGTTATAAAAAAGGGAAGTTTTAATGCACCATGAATATAAGCCTGGTCTTTTTCCTTACAACTAAACCACCTATTTGAACAGGTAACGTTATAGTCTAAACTGTTTGCAGGTTTAGCTTCGGCTAAGTATTGATAAACATTAAACACTATCTCCCTTGCCTGATCTCTCAAAACCTTCCCTGGCCCTAAACGAGACAATCATTTTTAATATTGTTGCCTGTAAAGTGTAGTTCATTAAACGGCTTTGCAAATGGCCAAACAGAAGGAAAGGGAATTATATACTCACAAAACATAGACTCACCAAACATTTAGCAAATAACTCACAAAGGAAATGGAAGTATACTTGAAATAAAAATATGTTGATAATTTTGAAGGATATAGAAATATATATATATATATATATATATATATATATATATATATATAGAGAGAGAGAGAGAGAGAGAGAGAGAGAGAGAGAGAGAGAGAGAAAGAGAGAGAGAGGGAGAGAGAGATAAATAGAAACTTCTTATTATTCTGTAACCTATGCGGGGCCATACGTCTTTATTTCATGTCAGCACTTTGGCAGTCTTCTTAAGTTAAATGCAAAGTTAGAATTCTGAAAAGAACTTTATGAGGATAATCAACTTACCAAGAGGGATGAGAGGAATGTAGTTTGGTTTGACAGTGAGGTACCAAGAGACGAGGAGGACTACGTTCTCGATGCCCATTACGATATAGAACATCGCCTGCAAACAAGCGACAGTGTAATAACTAAGCATAAGCTATTTAAAATGAAATACATTTCCATATTATATGTTTTAGTTTCAATATTTTAATAGTAAATTTATTATCTGTTTAATATACAGTTGTATTTCGGTTAGTTCATTCGTCAAATAAAAATATAAAAACCATACATATATTCGTGTTCAAACATGGCAACCACATACATATATAAACAATATGAAATAGTCAGAGGGAAATTTAAAAAAAGGAAGAGATCAACTTGGTTTGATGACAGAAAAAGATCCCATTTAGAAATAATAAAACAAGCCCGGGTGCAAAAATATCAAACTTATAATATATACAAATTATATTTTCCAAGATCCCACCAGCCTCATATGTATTCAATAAAAAAAATTTAATAATAATAAACAGAAGGTTTTGTAATATCTATACAGGATCGAGTAATAGCAATGAGATCCTATCGAGGTCACGTTTTGAAGGGTGTCAACATCTCTGATAAATGTAGACTTTGTAACTAAGCATATGAATCGATCCAGCATATTATGGGGTAATAGTTTACAACCTATTCTCAGACCTACCGAGTACACACAAAAAATTTCCTAAAAATCGGTCTAGCCATTTCACAGGAATTGTGTTATAAACACTGTGACACGAGAGTTTTATATATTAGTTATGTATACATATATAGTTATATATATATAATATGGAAAATTTATGTTTACAAACCGCTTTAAGCCTGGATGAATTGTCCTCAAGATTTGCATAAGCGATGAGATGCAGGAAGGCGAGCGCAGCAGCCAGCCAGGTCGCACGGAGAGCTCCTCCCTTCGTAGCAGGTCCTCCCGAGCTGGTAGGAGGAGGACTGACTCCTGGACAGACGAGCCAGAGGAACACGACCGCCCAGTGGAGAACGACTACCAGGAGCAGCCAAGGACCATAAGCCGAGGCGTAGTAGACGAGGCATGTAGCTCTAGAACTGACTGTACCAAGGCGCCAGAGGAACTGGAAATCAAAATTTGAATCATACAATATACTTATAGAGATGGTGGGTAGATACAGAAATAATATTAAGAGAAAAATAAAATATTCACATAATAATAAAGTCAATTAACCCTTTCATTATAGGTTAATGAAGGGACTCGCACTGCAGGTAGGTAGGATGCACTTTAATCAAGCAAAAGAGGATTTACCATTTCATTTGTAAAATATTTCTTTTCTACAATGACAGTGTTTCTCCATGAAAGAATACATTATTGTTTATCATAAAAAAATAAATCAGGTGGTGAGGGAAATGTAACATTTTTTTTTAACATGTATTAATAAAGGAAATAAATAAGTTATTAAAAATAATACTAATATATAACAACTTTGAAGTTTTAAGCACTTATTTCTCAGATTGACATCACCCCATCGACATGAAAAAAAACTTTCAAATTTTCCACTTACCATGATTTTCTACCCGTTTTTGACATATTTATGTAATTATAAGAAAATTCCCAAAACGTTTCATGTCTATAAATAATTTTTTTTTTGTCAGTACTTCCTAAACTCCAAATGTATCCAAAATTTAAACATCTTAGTTTAGATTAATTACAAACATTTAGAAAATATTTCAATTGAATCCAACAATGAGTACTCATACAAGAGGTGCAATACATTTATTACATACATGAACACAAACATCAAACATTTTAGCACACACATTGCCCCCATTAAATTACAATATACAAACTAACACTGAAAAAAAATTACAAAGCAGGTAATTCGAGAAAAAAATTCGAGGTTGAGGTAGAGCGACAGGAATAAAACACGTTATGTTATGACACGACTGAAAATGTAGTTATGACAGGAAAAACCCTGTAATAGCAATAACAGAATCTATGGTTCTGAAACATGAAGTTTTCTAGTCGGCACTTCCAGAATGCGTCATGAGGTCAATCTCATTCCTATTGAGGGAGAGAGGAACCGCGCAAAAAATGAAAAAATGCACATTTTTAAAAGTTTTGTACATTAAGGTTTTAGGAATATGTTTATATATGACATATACATACATATTCCTAAAACCTTAATGTACATGTATAACTTTTAAAAATGTGCATATATATATATTCTCATCCTATCTTAGACAAGGTGGGACCAAGTGGTAAAAAATAAAATGTTGCAATAGTTACGTAAATATTGAGAAATAAATGTATTTTTTTAATTTAAATGTTATGTATGTTTCTATATTAATGGCATGGGCTGAGAAAGAGATTGGTGAGTAGCAATGTGGTTTCAGACCAGGAAGGTCGACTACAGATCATATATTCACTTTTAGGCAGATGTTGAAAAGGCCTCGCAAATATAACGCAATGCTGCATCATCTATTTATAGATTTTAAGCAGGCATATGACAATGTTGATCGAGAAAAAATGTTTCAAGGTTTAGACACATTGGGTATGCCACGGAAGTTAATACGTCTAATTAAAATGACCCTAAGGGACGCTAGTTGCAGGATAAAAGTCAATAAAACCATATCCGACAGTTTTTTAATATCCAAGGGACTTGGTCAAGGGGATCCCCTTTCAGTAATTCTAATTAACCTGGTCCGAGAAGTAGCCATACGTATGAAAGACCCCAGCGGCACAATTTTCAATAGACTGACACAGCACCTGGCGTATTCTGATGATGTAGTCATTTCAGGGAGGACAATGTCAGCGTTAGCGGGCGCCCTGGAAGAATTTCTAAGTGCGGCCATGGAATTTGGACTCAAAATCAATGAAAGCAAGACCGTGAACACAAGCACGAAGAAGAGCCTGTAGAATTTGGAGGTGTTACTTTCAAAAGCTCCAGGCAGTTCAAGTACTTGGGAAGCATAATTTCAGCTGAGAGTAGTGTAGTGTCAGACATTAAAGCTCGAATCGCTGCAGAACATTTTGAGTGTCCTTCTGTAAATGTTTGTATATATTCAGTGGCTAACAAATTTTTCGAACTACCTAATAAGTTTGACACATTATGTAATGGAACTGGTCAGAAATAATGTATATTAAGTTTTTTAAAAAGTCAAAACAGAAAAAATATTACTTTAAAATTGTATATGCTTAATTAAAATAATTAAAAACTTTATTCGACTTTACAATTCATGCATTTTGTAAGTACCCTATTTTTTTGAATTTATTTGCACTAGTTTTAATATAAAATAGTGGAGCTGTAGTTAAAATTGACCCAAAAATAATTTGTGACAATTTTCTACATAATAAAAAGATCACTGGCAAGTAAAAAAAATGAAAAATAAACAGTATTTTTTTTCTTTGTATTTGTGAGAAAATATTTGTAAAAGAGAATACACACATACACAGAGTTAAGTTGAGAATTATGTTGTGGAAGGAGACATACCCACCTCCTTCGTCTTTAAACTTACAATTATTTTTTTTTAATATACAAACATGATAAACCTGTGATAGGACAACACGAAAGCACATAAACACAAAGTGCGGGGCACACGAAAGCGAACTCACATATCAATCAATACTTACGTTTCATAAGACGTTACTATCTCCAGGCTCTATGCATTCTGATCTGACAAGTTTGCAAGAACAGAAGACAAATTTATAAGAAATCATTTTCATTTATATGTATAATAAAGATAATTCATGGCTGGGAAAGGTGTCCAGGAAATTCTAGAAATGACTTTAAAGACAAATCATTATTTTTTCGAATAATTAACTAACCAGGCTGGGACTTGAAGACTGAATCTCCCGTTTTACATATGGGTGCTGTACCAATTGTGCTACCAGGATTCATAACCAGGGTGTCTACTACTTTATTGAAAGCAAATTTCATGACTTTAAAAGCAAATTTCATGCCCATTAAAAAGAAAATAATATCACTTAAAAAAAAAAACCATAATTTTTATGGCCTTCAAATTATGTGTAACCTTACATGGATTATCGTGAAATATATAAAATACTGTACAAAATGTGCATCATTAGTCAAAGAGGATAGTTACATTAAATTTAAAAGTGAAGAAACAATGTTACTAAAAATTTTAGAATGAATATGGAATTAGCAACCCCCAAAATTTCGAACAATGGTAGCAGAATTCAAAACTTCTAAAAATATGACTAACTAAATATTAATTGTCAATGTAAATCATTGAGTAAATCAAAGTGAACAAAATTTCAATATTTAAGAGCTCTGAATATGAATAAAGAAAAAGAAGAATATACGTAAATAATGGATAATTGATGTGTAAATGCTAAAAGAAAGGAATCTAACACAGGAAGGAGGTGAGGGAGGCAGATAGAATTGCTTCGGACAGTGATAATTACAAATGCACGGAACTCCCGGAATTACGTTAGTCTTTAATAAAACTGAAATTTTGTGTTAAAAATAAAATTTTGAAATCATGATTTCATAATTCATCATTTTTGTGCCCTCTTTTAGCATGACTTTTTCGTGTATTAGACACCCAGGAAACAGACTCATACATTATAAGAAACATATTAAAATAAAATATTACCTGGAAAATGACTCCAAGCCAGGTGAGAACGAGCTTATGAACGTTGTGCATTCTGACATTCTTGCTGAAGGAAGCGAGAGCCCAGCAGACACTGAACAGCGAAAGGCTCACCGATACGATATTAAGATCTGTGAATTCTTCGTCAAACCTCTCATTCATCAGTAGGTGAAGCTGAAAAACATTGCAATCAATTTTTTTTTGAGTTAATTTAAATATTTAAAATCCTATTAGCCGAGATGCAGAAGCTCCACAACCATTAAATGCATTTGACTGCTGTACAAGTCGAGGGATGCCGTGCCCCTAGCAGTTCTCACTATATTGTGAGTTATAGTCTTGAATACAGATAAATTGTAGATAAGTTCTTTTCTTGGTTCTAACTAGGTAATTTTAGAGGAAACTAAATGTTCCCTGTTTTACCACTAGAGTTTATTTATGTGTCCGTTTTATTACATCTGGAAGACGAGGCGCTAATGACCACAGCAGTCGATGCACCAAAAAAAAAAAAACTGGAAGAGGAGCATTGATTTTTATCTACTGGGCCTACATTTTGCAAAGAAAAATAAAATAAGTTAGCCATAGGGAGCTGGTAAACGAGACAGGAGGGTCGGACTGCTATAAAAGTCCACCTCGCTGGGGGCCTGGCACCTGCCAACTGCTAGTGAAGTCGACCGTTCACACGGTGCGCCTCGACTCCTATATCAGTCTACAGTAAGGAAAGGATATCGTCCCTACCATGTCAAACTATTGAATATGAAAATTGGAGCAAACTAGAGAACAAACATATTCTATCCATTGGCAAAGTAATATATTCAAAAATGGTCTTATTTGATACTTTATTTAAGTCATTTCCAGCTATTCTAAAGAGGCTAGAGTTGCAACAAGCAGTATCGTCCACAATCCAAAAGCAAAGTCTCGAATATAAAAAACAAGATTTTTCATATTTGATAGGTTGGCATGATACAACTGACATCTCTGCATAACATGCTCTTTCTAACTGCCTTTTTTTCACATTAAGTCTTTAAAAATGTTGTTACATTCATCACTCTACATCAAAATAAGAATCAAAATAAATAAAAACAATATATATAATGAAATAAAAAACATAAGCCACCATTACCTGAATGAGAAGAAGAGGTGCCGACTGGCAGAACGCATGGACCAGCCTTAGGATGCAGAGATCTCGCACTTCGAACTTCACGAATCGAAGGTCTACAGGCATGAAGAGCTTGAAGTAGCGCCACAGCACCTAAATATATAAAGAAAAAACAATTATTATTATTTATTCAGGGGGTCTCCCATGGTCAAGTGGCTAGCGCCTTAGATTCATAAGCGGGAGATGGTGGGTTCGATTCCCATCGGCGGCAGGAATTTTCTCATCCCACGGCTCGTTGGGAAAATTCCTCGCTGCGCCCTAGATGTCAGCTCTAATGGCCTAGATGTTGAAGCGCCTTAAATAAATATATATATATATATGTATACAGCTTAAAGATTAATAGTTACTACCTTATGTGATCAAAATCAAAGTCATTTTCTCTCAAAATGTCTCAAATTTATTTGTTGATGTTCTTGATAATTAGAATAACTCGAACTCATTGATGACTTTACATCATTATGTAATCATGTAATGCATTTTATATCAACAGTCACTGTCTAACTAAGGAGTGCTGGCCTTTCTTTGATAAGAGCTATCTACTTGCAGGCTGTGGTGCTGGCCTCTGTCGGCTGTTTCATGAATTGCTGTGGTGATGATCACTGCCGGTTGATTTATGAATTACTTGACAGATATAAAGAAATTCACACCGTTTGACCGATTTTGACTTAACTGGGTATACAGGTAGATCTTGATACGGGGAGAGTCATCGGCAGAAAGTAGGTGTAGCATGGCACGCTGGAGAGCAGCTAGTAATTTATAATTTTAAAACAACCTGTTGTTATAAAATAACAAAACAGGCTATTATATAATTACAAATTATTTATTTATCTAATTTATTGAGTTCCACAACATAGGCAACAAACTCTATATGTCAATATTAGAAGTGAATAAAAAAAAAGTATAAATTATAAAAAATATGGACAACAGTTGAATGGAGCAGGATGTGATTCCTGTAAAATATAACGTGAAAAAAAAATAGCAATAGTATGTCTAAAGTGACATAACTAAAAAAAAAACTCCACTGAAAATGTGTCACTCTTGGCTATGTAGGGGCATAGCATTAAGACAGGTGACACAAGTTCCCTCTGGTGTAGAAGCTCTGAAGCTAGGTACATACAGTGTTGACGTTTCATAAAGAGATATTTATCATGTCTTTCATAGTCATAACTAAAAAACACAGATTTTTGAGTTGTGCCACTTTAGAAATACAAGTGAGAACTGTTGGAGGAAGCTATATTATTAATATATAAAGATAAACATACCCCTAGGAGGAGAAGATGGACGATGGAGATAGCCATCTTGGCTGGGATTTTGGGTCCCGTCTCTCTCGCATCTATACTTCGCAAGTACCATCTGCACGAAATCACCTGGCACACGACTAGTGAGAAACTGTAAAAAAAAAAAATATATAATAATAAATACAAATACAAATAAAAAAAATGCTGTCACTCCGGAGCTGCATAACTAAGCGCATTTTTACCAAATCATACTATACTAAATATATGAATGATATACTGCCCATCTTCAAAGAGTTGCTAATTCACAGCCTACTCATCCCGCCTTGTAGGAGATTCACCGATCTTCCAAAAAAAAGAGTCCTCAAATTTGTAATTAGAAAACAAAAAAGACAGATTGGTAAATCCGAGAGTATGTTCTTCCTCTTATAATCATTCATATCTATCCTGTATTACGTTAATTGTACAAATGATGATGCAGGATTCCTAGCGAGTTTACAATGATGGACTCAACCAGTTTGGGCAAAGGTTCCAATTCAATGTTAGTATTCTTGGAAGAATGCTGCTGAAGTCCTAGTAATGGCACCTCTTGCCTCGAACCAAAGCCCTCTTGTCTCGAAATACCTTTCTCTGTAAGTTTCTAAGAACTTCTCTTTTAGGTCAGGGATGCAGTTTTCATAGATCCCCTTTTTCTCTTTGTCGACTTTTTAGGCCTGGTCAAGATCAATGCATTCGTGTATATCTCATAATCGTAAATATTTATATAATTAAATATAAATTATTTATTTTGAAGACGGTTTATCCACAGGTGACCAAAAATATCTTGCCAGGATTGGGCAGATACATTCTCTTTTTTCAAAAGAAAAATCACTACTTCTAGTCGGAATGGAATCCTAAGATCTTAGCCACGAAGTGCTCATGGCTTAATAAAACTAAATTTTTTAGATAAAAAATGTGCTTTATTTTTGGCGACGTTTCAGCTTTAGATTCAAGCCCTCATAAGGGTGATGAGAAGAAAGAGATGTGATGTCTAACGATGTTAACACTTTTCTCAGGGATCTGAATGTGATGGAGTAGTGTCTAGCCTTGAGTGCTTGGCAGGTCTTGTCTACGAGGGTTTTGTGAGCAGATAGTCGTACACCTTTATTTTGTAATTCATTAAAAGGAAATCGTTGAAAGGAAAAGATTTATATATAGGGATCACTTCTCTCTCTTCTCATCACACTGATGAAGGCTTCAATCTCACGCCGAAATGTTGGCAAAAATATAAAACATTTTTTACCTAATAAATGGGAGATTGTTTATGTGATCTTTCATTAGACACACAACCATACACCAAGAACCCTTGCCTTCTATTAGATCAATTTTACAAGAAATATTATCAGTTTTTAATACATGCTATAATATTAATACCAGGGATAAGAACCTTACTGAAACAGTCTAGGTCTCATGTGAAGTTCCTGCGAGTCAGTATTTTTTTAAGTATAAAATTATTTTTTAAATTGCAAATTAAGTTACTGACTGTGTATATTATTAACTCGTTCAATATGGCGAGCACCCCGTGGTGCTCATCAAGTCCTTTCAGCTGGACTGAGAGCACTGTCCGGTGTTCTCCCCCACCCCTTCCCAGAGAAGGCATGGAGCTCGGGCCCATTCAGTTTATTGTTGCCATCGGCTGGACTGAGAGCACCGTCCGGTGTTCCCCCCCACCCCTTCCCAGAGAAGGCATGGAGCTCGGGCCCATTCAGTTTTTTTTGCCATCAGTCAGGTGGCAAGTAAATTAAAACCAATCGCAGCAGTAGCCCAAATTGAGCCAAGATGGCGGCAGCATTGAAAGTGTTAGAACAAAACAAATCAGTCCCGTAACAGCTCACGATGGGTAAAATTAGCCAAGGTTCTCTAGGGAGATACTGCGGTGAGTACTATGGTCTGGCCACCTTATTTACACAGTTATCCATCAAATCCTATGGCCGGTCTGAGCCGCAATTACGACACCAGAAGTTAAATCTACCAGTGAATGCCCTAGTAGTGGTAGTTTAGAACTCACCACCAGCACATAAGTCAACTGATCTACAACAGAACCAACCTTGGCTTCCCTATAGATGTATTATACTGTGGTTCAATAAATTCTTAATTTTTATAACAAAATATGAATGGCAATACACTACTTACCCGGCAAAAAAGAGTGTAGATGAATACCAGAGGACCTTCTGCCGCTCGAACAGGGCGTACGCCATGACGAGATCGAAAACGATATCGCAGAAATAGGCGGCGAGAGAGATGATGTTGAAGAGAACATCGCAGAGAGGTAGGAACTCGTAGTGGCCCATGATGAGATAGTTTTGGGCGTCGAGTCTGCTGAGTACTTTTGTCTGAGCATCCTGAAAAAAGCTCGAATGCTCAGCCCGGTCCGCCTCTCATTATTCGAGTTGGAGGGGCGTTCCCAGCAACACCTGTAAAAAAGAAAATGTAACAACATAAAAAAAAAGAGTTTTATTGCAAAAAAGCAAAACAGGCAAATTAATCATTTGCTTCCTCCATTCCACATGGACTGATTTTGTTTTCATTCACAATATTTTTGTTATTATTTATATCTACTAAGAATCGTTACAAGGAAGAAAAAATAATGATCAGAACGAATAAATTAATAACTTCCTTAAGCAGAAAACCCCCCAATCCTGAAGGGATGATTTTGCATGTTTTCCATACGGAGCTTACTAATGAGTACCAAGGTAGTTTATTACAACAAAGCCGAAATAACAGCGGTAGCCCAGCAGTTTGGGAAAAATTAATAATTTGGCTCTAGAATAAACACCCACTCCTAATGTACCGATTTTATTATTTATTTATTTTATTATTTTCAAATCAAATGTTCCACGTTAGCTTCCAATATTCTTTATCAATATTATTTTGTTAAAATAAACCAAAGGGAGCAGAAATAAGTTGGTCTGGACTGGTGGGTTTCAGGTAAACCCCCTCTCATAATGAATGACTTTTATTTTATAATTTGTCATTACTTTTATCATTTATAATCCAGAAAATATTTACAGTTACTCTGCTCACACAAACTAACACAAATCTGATAAGGGTGGTATCAAAACTATATACAAAGAGACATTAAAAAAAAATTAATAATCTTCCTTAAATTCAAAATATTTCAGAAAATCGGTGTTGTTACTACTTTAAAAGGGTAATTAAAAATGCACAAATTTTATGTTACACTTTTTCATAAGTAGGAAGCATATAAATAACTTGACAACCATCAAAACTTAGGAATTGACATTTTGAACTTCCATTCAACAGGTAGTCCGTGGTAAAATACCATTTAGTTTACGAAAATTCCAGAACTTGACAGATAAATAAAAGAGTCAAACTGTTCTGTAGACTTACCTGGAATTGTTTCATGATATTTTGAACATAACGACAAAACAAAAGACCAATAATACACAAGGAACAACGATGAAGGTTGTCAGGACACGGAGGAATGCAGCTACTCTTCGAACTGCATTCCAATCCTAAGCATTTTCGAACAGTAGTCATTTTACGAATATAAACAATAATTATTGAACAATTTCTAAACAATAACAGAAAATAATTAGAAAAACGTTTAATACAGTATCATTGAAAAGTTTAACAAAGAGAAATGCATAAATGGCTAAAAAAGTTAAAATTATTAGACTTTTCGAAGATGTGTGACTTTGTAATGTCTCAGGTTATGAATATCAGCAAAAAGGTAGGTTGCAATTTCGAAGGAAAGAGTTCAAGGCGTCAGAAGTCAATGGGTCTATGACGTTTTTTGAAAAAATGAGTTAGAATTGGGTTGTGAACACCGTAATCTTTTCGTCGAGAGATCCTAGTGATGTTCTTGACAGTTACTGTCATCTAGCTTGTGTTCTCTTGAGTAATGTAATATTAAGTCCAGAAGGAAATTAAGGGGTCTATGTGCGGATTCTCCGATTCTTTTGCATATTAATCATAAACCGGATGATGTATCTATTATCTATAATTATTGTTTTATTTTTAGCGCGTTTCATCCTAACGTCCATAGGGAGGAAACCCGCTTATGACGTGAACCACATGAAGCAATCCGGAAGTGCAGGCCAGAAAACTTCTTGTTTCAGAACCCATAGACTACGATGATAACGGAGGTTCAAGTTCGTAGGAACATACATATATATATATATATATATTAGAAAAAAAAAATTTTAATTATAGGCATGAGTAGTTTTGGGATCTTCGTATATTTTCTTAAATATCCTGGCAACTTTTGAGAAATCGTAAGGGGAAGGTGACCTTTCGAAAGCTTATTAAATTCTCTACAAAAGTGGTTCTTAGATAATTTTCGAATGGAATCAATAATTATCAATCGGAGAAATATGTACATAAAACTTCGAAAGTTGTAATTTCGCATCTTTGAACGCTTTTCTGTTTGATTTTCCCAGTTTTTTATTAATAGTTTTATTTTTAACTGCTTTTAGAAGTAACATTAATTTACTAGTAAAACAAGATGCGTAAAATAAGAAACAGCTTTTGGTTGTTTGCCTTAGATCTTTCCGAGGAAAACGAATGAAATCATTTTCAAGAGCATATTCGAGAGAACCGTATTCGAGGAAAGTGGATGAAATTGGTTTTTCGGTTTGGGTATTCAGACTCGTTGGATTCAATTGAAATATTTTGTACATGTTTGAAATTCATCTCAACTAGGATGTTTAAATGTTGATTAGATTTAGAGTTAAGGAAGTATTTGAAAAACAAAACTTTATTAATAGACATCGTTTTGCGTTCCTCGTTTATTTTTGTGCATATCTTGTAAACGGTTGGGGAATCGTGGTAAGTAGAAAGTGACTATTCGGGAGCTTAATTAATATTCAGAGGAAACATATTCGGAGAAATCGGTGTTTTAAGATCTAAAGTGTCGATTTCGTTCGTTTGAACGTATTTTTTTTGTCTCTGTTTTCCTCAGTTGTAATTGATTGTTTTCTTAAATTTTTTTTCAGTAAAATACGATAAGTAAATGAGAAGCGTGTTAGTAGTACTTGTTGTTTGTAATAAAGGTTACCTTTAGAATAAGCGAAAGTCGAGGAGATGGTGTGGATAATTTCTTCTTAGAGTAGGTTGGCTATTTCAAATTTCATTGTATTGTGGTCTGTTTATTTTACTTTCAGTTGAAATGCGTTTGCAGGAGTTGTTTAAATTGTCCACGAAATGCCAAAACAAAGTATTAACAGTTTCTATTCCAAGCTATCCGAATGGCAGCAAGAATAAGAAAGAAAACTCGCTATAATGACGCAGTTCCTGTGAGTCGGACTTTATTGTGACATCATTAGCTCATTATTTATCATTGTCTTGCACCCGATTTATCCTCAATCCTTCTCAACGATCTTTTCAACTCCCTCGTCCCACAGTTTCCCCATGACATCTCATTCATCTGCAAATACATAGATGATCTTTTGCTGGTGATTAACCCAAACAGACTAACAGACATACTTACCTGTTTCAATTCCTTTTACCCTAGGCTTCAATTCACAGTCGAAATAGAACAGGACAGACAGCTTCCATACTTGGACATCTTACTAATTAGACAGACTGACGGTACTATTATTACTGACTGGTACACCAAACCCACGTACTCGGGACGGTTACTTAATTTTCATTCATCCCATCCTTACCACCTCAAGATTAATGTAGCCAGAAATCTCCTTCGCCGAGTCCTCTCCCTATCCCATGCTTCCTTCCACAATAAAAATATTAATATCGCCTCAGATATATTGGCACGCAACCAATTTCCCCCCAACCTCAGAAAATCCCTTGTTAAAAAAAAGTCCGACTCGCAGGAACTGCGTCATCTTAGCGCGGTTCCAGTTTTTTTTTTTTTTTTTTTTTTTTTTTTTTTTTTTTTTTTTTTTTTTTTTTTTTTTTTTTTTTTTTTTTTTTTTTTTTTTTTTTTCCGGCACATCTACATCTAGGTCATTAGCGCCGACATCCAGGGTGTAGCGAGGAATTTCACCAGCGAGCCGTGGGATGATAAAATTCCTGCCGGAGGTTGGGAATCGAACCCACCATCTCCCGCTTATGAATCCAAGGCGCTAGCCATTAGACCACGGGAGACCCCGGTTCCTGTTCATATCCCTATTCTCATTTGAAAAGCATAGAATAGAAACAGATAATATTTTCCTCGGCCTTTGTTCAAAGGGTTTTATGGCTGGCTATACCTGGGGTCAGGTCCGCAAGACCCTAGAATCCTCTTCTACCGATACTTCATTTCATACGTTTCAATGAATTGGAAAATATCAAATATTTTCACACATTCCTGTGTTCTTTTACTATAGTAATAATTCTACAGATAAAATCAATTAAAAAATAAAATAAAAAAACCAACAGCATAAAGGCAATTGAAAATATTCAAAAGACGTCATCGAATCTTTTTCTCTTGGCAAGCTATATTTCTAACAATGAATTGTTTTTCTTATTTTGCCTAATCTGTTTTATTGTAAAATACATTATCCAACTATAAGCAATTAAAAAATAACAAGGAATAAAAACAGACAAAAAGAACAGTTCGAATAAGCAAAATCAATTACTTTAATGTTTTAAGCACTTATTTCTCCGATTGACATCGCCTAATCAAAACTTTCATCAGAACCTTTTTTGTAGAGCATTTAGTAAGCTTTCTAATGGTATTCTTTCGTTTACCAAGATTCTCAACCTTTTTCGAGATATTAAGGAAAATATACAAAGTTACCAATACTTTTTAAGTCTGTTAATAAAATATTTTATTCTAACCCTTCCTTAACTCCAAAAGTAACCAAAATTTCAACATATTAGTTTTGATGAAAGAAGAACATGCAGAAAATGTTTCAACTGAATCCCATGATTCTAAGTACCCAAACCAAAAACGGTATTCAAAAAATATTTTTCCAATTTTCTCGAAAACGGTTAAAGCTATCGCCTTGAAAATGGTTTCATTCGTTTTCCTAGCCCAGGAATCATATAAAACGAGTACTTAGAAGCTTATGAACTCAAAAACGTAAGCGTTACGATTTTTTTTGCGCGAATTTCGCCCCAAACGCCATCTTCCAGTAGGCGGATTTTGCTGGTTAACGAACTTGACCTTTCAAATTGGACGAAGGATTTTTGTACCAAATTTCATCACAATCGGACCATTCGTCTTCTAGCTAGAGAGCGAACAGACAAATATATATATATATATATATATATATATATATATATATATATATATATATAAATAAATATATACATATATATATATACAAATTTGAACCACCTTTATTTTCGGTCTCTAGGGGTTCTGAAACGCGAAATTTTCTAGTCGGCACTTCCGGATTGTTTCATTGTATCAACCCTATAAGCGGGGTTCCTCCCTATGGGGGAGGGAGGAACCGCGCTAAAAGTAAAATCCCAACCTTCCAACACTGTCTCTCCCAATTCTTCCCTCCCAAATGTTCCGATCTCTACCATTTACACCTGGACTGACTGATAAACTTACAAAGACAATAAAAAATCCTACCCTTCCCTAAATTTTGGTTTGAAAACTACCAACAAACTCAAAACCCTCTATACCAAACTCAAAGATCCCATCCCTTTTGAACAAACCACCCGTTGTGTTTACATAGGACACCTGTTTACACCCTTCCTGTAATGGTGTATACATAGGAGAAACCATAAATTACATTCACTCATGGCTTACACAACATAAACGAACCATCACTAATAAAGAAATAGATAAATCTGCACTTGCAAAACACGCCATTACACAAAAACACACTTTTAACTTCGACGACACGAAAATTCTTTCTACACAACGAAACAAAAAAAGACTACAGATCTCGGAATGTGTACACATAAACTTAAACAAAAACAATATAAACTACAAAACTGACCAACAAGGCATTTCTCCTATGTACGCTAATATTTTCCAAATACTCTCCCGACCTCCCACCTAGATTTTTACCATGCCCCTTGGGTATCCTTCCATTAACACCTCTTTCTCCTTTCCTGTCATAAAAATGTCATAAACATGCCTTTTGATCCTTACCGACATTTCTCCCACCACCTGCTGTTTTCACTTACTTACCCAGTAGATTCCTTTCTCCTTAGACACTCTACAATGGTTACTTAATTGCCAACCTTGGTCTTCCTCTGCCGCTCGACATTTCTATTGGTATGTAGTATCTTATTTCTTTGTAAAATTAATTAATGTTACTATTAGCTACTATATTTGTCATTGGTATGTAGTTTCTTATTTCTTTGTAAAATCAATTAACGTTACTAATTACTATTAAAATCAATTATTGTACCTATTTACTTTTTCATTCTAAGAATTTAAGACGATATGTTCTTTTATAAGTAAATTGTATCTATAGTTCTGTACCTATCACAATTATAATTTTTTTTGTTTTTGTATTAATTTCTTTTTTTTTGTCATTTTAGCTGACGAAGGCTACCAATGAGTAGCCGAAACGTCCGAAATATAGATTTTTTAAAACAAAATCATATTGAGGTTTATTTAGCCGAATCCCAACCATTCCATCTTTACTTATCACCTCGACGGCTAACTATCTAATCATCATAGCTCATTATATTCTCATGGGAAGGGAGTAAATACGCTAAAACCTCAAACAATCTGCGGTATTTTGATTACAAAACAATGATGGTGCTAATGACCAAAAGAAAAAAAAAAAAATTTGAACCATAGGTGTCATGAGATGCGGTCTCTTATCGGTGGCGATAGTGTTATCATTGCGGCCTGATAAGGAATTAGACGGACAACTCCCAGTGTTTGCGCGGCCTTGCATAGGTTCTGTGATTCACTGAGCAAACAGTGTTCGCACTGGCTGTCATCGCTTCGACAGCTTTCTGCGTTTTCACACATTTAGAAAAGGCAGGTATGTAAAGATTATTGTATGTTCATATTTTCCATTTTGTAGCGTTTTTCATCCTTACTTCCCGCCGTCTATAGAGAGGAACCCTCATATGACGTAGACCTTATGATACAATCCGGAAGTGACGACTAACAATGTAGACGTTTCAGAACCTATAGATCAAGAAAATAACAGTACTTCAAATTTGTATGTATGTACAACAATATATATATATATATATATATATATATATATATATATATATATATACATACATACATACATACATACATACAGGGTGGCCCAGATAAGCGGGCCACACAAGAGAAATAACTACTAAACGATTTGAGATATCAAGATTTTTCATAGGGGCAAAGTTGTAGTTCTCGTCGATATCTATAAAATGGTGCCCTTGGAAAAGAGAAAATAACCCTTCTAAGGGCTGAAATAGGCCTTTGAAGGGAAGGGTTACCTCTTTACCCGTAGTTTGCATTATATTTTTACAATGTACTAACAAAACAAGGAATAATCGTGCAAACAGGGTTTCGGTGCGTCAAGTAGTTCTCTGTAAAAATACGTTTTCATTTGCATGTATTCCTCATCTGAAATTAAAAAAAAAAAAGGCCCTTGAATTTATTTAAATAGTATTTTTGTTAAGGAAGGGCTAATTCGATAATAAATGCGTCTTGCCTAAGATACAGCTGACAGTAGCTGCCTGGAATGAGCTGTTCGCTGAGGCCTTGGTCCTTCACGGACTGTAGTCCCCGTCTGTAAGTTGGTAAGTAAGGCCTAATTCAGCTTAGGAGAATGTCCTTCATTGTATGTAATTCATTCAATCTTTGTGATCTGTAATTTTGGCAACTCTTATGCCTAAAGCTCCAATATTTATGTATTTTCTTTTTTAGTTTACAGTAATGGTAATAGTTTTGTTGAGTGCTTAACACATTCTCCTATGCTGAATTGCCCCTCCCTTAACAAAAATACTATTTAAACAAATTCAAGTGCCTTTTTTTGGAATTTCAGATGAGGAATACATGCAAATGAAAACGTATTTTTATAGAGAACTACTTGACGCATCGAAACCCTGGTTGCACGGTTCTTTCTTGTTTTGTTAGAACATTTTAAAAATATAATGCAAAATATGGGTAAAGAGGTAACCCTTCCCTTCAAAGGCCTATTTGAGCCCTTAGAAGGGTTATTTTCTCGACAAGAACTACATCTTTGCCCATATGAAAAATGTTGATATCTCAAACCGTTCAGTAGTTATTTCTCTTGTGGCCCGCTTATCTGGGCCACCCTCTGTGTATATATATATATATATATATATATATATATATATGTGTGTGTGTGTATATGAAATTTGAAACAAAAAATGTTGTCTAATATGAAAGGTCAAGTTCGTTAACCAGCAGAAACCGTCCACTGGAACATAGTTTTTGGGGCGAAATTCGCGCTAGTTTTCTCAATTAATTTTAAGTTAGAGTATTCAGAAACGGTTGATTCAGTTGAAACTTGTTCTGTTAATTTAAACTAAGATATTTAAATTTTGGTTGCGATTGAAGTTAAGGAAGAAATAAGAGAAACAAAACTTTTATTAGCAGAAATGAAAAGCTTTGGGATCTTTGTATATTTCGAGCAATGATAGATTTGCATTTTTTTGCCCTACAAACACTAACAAACAAATCTTCATATATTTTCTAAAATATCTCGAGAATAGTTGAGGAATCGTAATATATGGAATGTGACCATTCGAAAGCCTACTAAATTTTCTACAAAAAAGATTCTGAAGTAATTTTCGATGGAAGGATATCAATCGGAGTAATTACTGCATAAAACTTCAAAAGAGTTATTGTGTGTACAGATTGGTATATTTTTATTTTCGTGTATTTTTTTAATATATTCATTTAATTTTTATTCAAAACTTTTCAGCTATATTCAAGCTATACTATCAATAAGTTCTTAAAACTTTGATCTTGTTGGTTTCATTTATTTGATAGAAATTCTATTTGAGATATCTTCTCTGGGAGTTATATTGGTATTCTTACTTAATATTCACCTTGGTTGATACGCGTCAGATGTTCAAAACGCCAATTCCCTTGCATACTCAATATGCCGAGATAGCTACGTGATTTGAAAACAGAAGAGTCGCATAATCAATTCCCTCTCTGAGTAAGAACAAAACAGAAAGATCACTGAGTAAAGTGATAGAATTACTCACCGATACCACCGGTTAAAATAAATATGAAAGTTCGTGGACCGATTTTGGTGGTTAACCAACTCGTTCAATCTTTTGCTAATTGAATGCTATATACCAAGTTTCGCGACGAAAAAACAAAAACTCTGGCCGCTATCGTGTTAACAGACACACACACATATATATATATATATATATATATATATATATATATATATAGAGAGAGAGAGAGAGAGAGAGAGAGAGAGAGTGAGAGAGAGAGTTTTTGTTTTTTCTTCACGAAACGTGGTATATAACGTTCAATTAGCAAACGATTGAACGAGTTCGTGAACCACCAAAATTGGTCCACCGGAAGGGGGGGTTTACCCCGGACCCAAAACACTAATTTGACCATGCCAGCCGCAGTTTTTGCTATATTTCGACGAAGCTCGGCATTCGTTATGTTGATCTAAAGAGAGACATAAGTTGTACAAATAAACTAAATCGGTTTATTAGGAGGGGGTTTTTCCTCTGGACCCAAAACACTAATTTGACCATGCCAGCCGTAGTTTTTGCTATATTTCGACGAAACTCGGTATTCGTTATGTTGATCTAGAAAGAGACATATGTTGTAAAAATAAACTAAATCGGTTTATGAGGAGGGGGGGTTTACTCCGGACCCACTGTAGGGACGAGTCTCTATGGCGAGTCAGGAATTGAACTGATCACTCATGACTGTATCTAGTTGTTGGGAATAGACCATGTGAGTGTTGTGTGTGCCAAGAGTGGAATAAACAGCTACTTACATTTAATTGTGCTTATATATACTAGTATACCCTCAGATACTACAATTGGCGACGATAGTAAAACAAATTCAGTGATTATGGAGTCGATTTCATTACCTACTTTGGATGTTAACCACCCGGAGATTGGGCAACATTGGGTTAGGTGGAGGCGAGCCTTCCAAATATTCTTGGAAGCAAAAGGAATTTCTGACCCTGTACGAAAAAAGGCATTATTTCTTCACGCTGCAGGTATGTCGATTCAGGACATTTATTTTAAGGTAATAATGAGTGAGAGCTGCCCTGAGCCCGATCTACATGAAACTTCGTATACTTATTCATTTTGACCTAATTAAGAAGAAAAAATTACAAATCACTCGCGGTCAGGCCTAGAACAGTATTTATTAAGCACTAAAGTTGAGTGTTATACAGGTTAAAAGCTGGTGTAAACGACGTATTTGTAAACACGCGCAAGCGCGGTAATGTCAAATTAGGAGAGCCAGAATAGACCTAACTCCGATTTTCCTAAAACTTCGTATACTTATTCAATTCAACCCAATTATGAATAAAAACGTGAAAAAAATATCACAAACGACTAATTGTTTTCCCCATTGTTATGATACAGCTCGTAATGTTATGATAAAACTCGTTTATAGCCTGTATATCAGTCAACTTTAGTGCTTAATAAATACTGTTCTAGGCCTGACCGCGAGTTACTTTTAATTTTATCTTCTTAATTAGGTCAAAATGAGTAAGTATACGAAGTTTCATGTAGATCGGGCTCAGGGCAGCTCTCACTCATTATTACCCCCAAAATTACAATTTTGAGCTTGATCTCTCAACTTGGCTATATAATGGTTCATGCATTCTCCCTGCTCTTGTTTTATATTCATAAAAACATGTCTTTCATAAGTAACATTTATTTTTGGTGAAAAATGATCATCTAACGCCTTAATGGCCATTTCATATTCAAGCTCATCCCTCGGTAAAACTGAAGGAGAGTGTCCTCAGCACCGATTTTCTTCAAAGTTTGCACTATAACGTATTTTGATGCACTAAACATGAATCCGTTGAAAAAAAAAGTTGCTCGCAACTAGGAAAGAAGTTATTTTTTAAAAAAGTTCACTGTTATGAAAGTTACAAACGATCGCATAAACAACGTACTTGCAAACTCGCGCATGCGCAATAGTCCTTAATGAAGAAGTGTAATTGAAATTAACTATCAATTATTAAAATTTACCAACACTTATTTATTCAGAAATTTTTTTTTAAATAATGAAACATTCTTCAAATTTCTTGTTTCGCTCCTGAAAAGTATTATATAACAGAAATCCCTTAATAATTAGCTAATGCCTTTATGATTTGTTCCTTCTAAGCTTTTCTAATTCCCTCTAAGCTGTAATTAGCTTGTTATTGTTATAGTTAATAGAGTTTTTTGTAGAAAGTGTTCAATAAAAATGAAGTGATAATGCGCATAAATTAAGTGATAATGCGCGTAAATGAAGTGATAATGCGCATAAATGCTTTTTTCCGTGCGATTGCGGACTTATATCCACCGAACATCGCGTCTGAAGATGTCTAGGAGGATTAGAAGAATGCCTTGGACGACTTTTGGGCATAGAATTCTTTTCATTTCTGCGAGTTGGATTGACTAGGGGTTTTGATGTCTTCTTGAGCGAGCGGAGCGAGCGGAAACGCATAGCACGTATACCCAAAAGCGACAGTTTACGACCAAGTCAGCTACCACAGGTGAGTCTAAATTTCAATTACACTTCGTCATTAAGGACTATTGCGCATGCGCGTGTTTACATATAACCTGTTTACCCCGTCTTTTATAACCTCCATAACAGTGAACTTTAGTGCTTAATAACTTCTTTCCTAGTTGCGAGCAACTTTTTTTTCCAACGGATTCGTGTTTAGTGCATCAAAATACGTTATAGTGCAAATTTTGAAGAAAATCGGCGCTGAGGACACTCTCCTTCAGTATTACCTTAACCTGTAATAGAGTTAGAGTCTTGAAGTCAAAAGAATCACCCAAACAATTTAAGCAAATAACTTACTATAGATGTGGATTATCGGGTCATATTAGGAATGATTCTAGCTGTCCTGCTAAGGAAGCTAAGTGTAGGAAGTGTAATTTAAAAGGACATTTTGCCAAAGTGTGTCACACTAAAGCCAGGAATAAGAGAACTGTTCATAGAGTTGAAGAACAGACAAATCACTCAGATAATTCTGATAACTCATTATTCAGAATTAGGTATATTGGAAGAGGTGAACCTCGCATATCTTTTTTTGTGGGAGGTGTAAAGTTGGTTATGATTATTGATTCAGGAGCTGGAGTAAGTGTGATCGATAAAGATACATAGAAATATTTGAAAAATAATGGAGTTGATTTTAGTAATGGGATTAAGAGCAATAATGAACAACTGTTTTCATATGGCCAAACTAAATCATTGACAGTTTTGGGATATTTTGATGTTAACATTCAAATCAAGGATAATATAGCTAAAGGAAAGATTTACATTGTCAAAGAAAAGGGTCAACTTTTATTGGGCAGAAAAGCAGCACAGGAGTTAGGCCTTTTTAAAATTAGGTTTAAATGTTGTGGATGCAGACAGTAAGGAAATTAAGCCTCTTTAAAAGGTTAAAGATGTGCAAATAAATTTACCACTAAAACCAAATGTTCAGCCTGTCCAGCAAGCCTATAGACGAGTTCCAGCATCAATTAGACAAAAAGTTAAAAAGAAAATTACAGAATTAGAGTTGATGGATATTATCGAACCTGTCTCTGAATATTCTCCGTGGTGTTCCCGGATAGTACCTATTGTCAAGCCTAATGGTGACATAAGGTTGTGTGTTGATTTTAGAAGAGTAGATGAAGCGTTATTAGTAGAGAAGCATCCAATGCCAACAATTGATGACTTTTTACCTCAACTAGCTGATAGTTCAGTTTACACATTACTTGATTTAAAAAATGCATATCACCAGCTTGAATTATCTCCTGAAGTAGAGTGATAACTACTTTCCAGACATCTAAAGGGTTATACCGGTTTAAAAGGCTACCAATGGGTCTCAATTCTGCACCCGAAAAATTTCAGAAAACTATGGAACAAAAGCTTCAAAATTGTGAGGGAATTTGTATTCTTTTAGATGACATTCTAGTTCATCAGACGAAACTATTTTAAAAGAAAGGGTTCAGAAAGTTTTAAATATTTTGGAAGAAAATGGATTTGAGTTAAATTTTAAAAAGTGTAAATTCATAAACTAACTAAAGATGGCATATCGCCTTCTAATGATAAAGTGGAAGCTGTCAACAATTTCAGGGAGCCTACTTCGGTTTCTGAAGTAAAAAGTTTTCTTGGACTAGTCACATTTGTGGGACGATATATACCACATTTGGGGACATTGACCGAGCCTTTAAGAAGACTTTTAAAAACCAGTGTTAAATTTATATTTGGACCGGAACAAAAAAAAGCGTTCGCTAAGTTAAAGCAGGAGTTAACTAATTCTACTTCATTAGCTTATTATGATCCAAAACTTGACCTAGAGGTGATGACTGATGCTAGCCCAGTGGGTCTCGGGGCAGTTCTCATACAAAAAGGACCAAAGATAGTGTCCTATGCCAGCAGAAGCCTGAGTGAGCAGGAAAAGCGTTATTCACAGACTGAAAAGGAAGCTCTTGGACTAGTGTGGGCTGTAGAACGATTCCATTTTTATTTGTATGGGAGATCATTTTGGTTATTAACAGACCACAAACCATTGCAAATTATTTTTAGTCCAAGATCTAAACCTTGTGCTCGTATTCAGAGGTGGATGCTCAGGCTTCAGTCATATAATTATAGGGTGAGATACATCCCTGGTAAAAACAATATCGCTGATCCGTTATCTCGATTGTGGCAAAACAACAAGGAAGTTAAAGCTAATTTTGAAATGGAGTCATATCTGTATGGAATTGCTGTAGCAGCATTAACTAAGGCCATTTCACTCAATGAAATGAAGATGGAGTCTCTGAAGGATCCAGAGTTAATTGAGATAAGAAAATGTCTGTTGACAGGAAAATGGACAAACTATTTAATTGCCTATGAATTTATTAAAGATGAATTGTGTGAGTATGAAGGGTTAGTAATACTAACCCTTCATACTAACTTAGTATTAAGAGGAAATAAGATTATTGTACCAAGGGCTTTAAGGAATCGAACATTGGACCTTGCTCATAGTGGTCATCCTGGAATGAGTGCAATGAAGCGTCGGCTGAGAACAAAACTATGGTGGCCAAAATTGGATTATGAGGTTGAAAGGAAGGTCGCAGTCTGTTTGTAATGTCAGATCGTTGGGAGAAAACAGTCACCGGAGCCATTAAAAAGAAGAGAATTACCAGACGGGCCATGGAAGGAAATAGCTATAGATTTTAAAGGACCAGTAACTAATGGTGAATATCTGATGGTTGTTGCTGACTATTACAGTAGATTTGTGGAAGTGGAAATTATGAACTCCATTAAGACGGATAAGGTTATTGATTATCTTAACATACATTTTTCAAGATATGGACTTCTAGAATCCATTACTTTGGATAATGGACCACAGTTTACTAGCTATGAATTTAAAACGTTTTGCAATGATAATAACATTGAACTCCGTTATGTTCCTCCATATTGGCCGCAAGGAAATGGACAGGTAGAGAGACTAAACAGAACTATTAGTAAAATTCTTAAGATTGCAAATTTAAAGAAGCATGGATCTCCATCCAAAGGACATTCAAGATTTTTTGTTTCATTACCGAATTACACCCCATGCTGTAACTGGAGTCGCTCCTGCAGAGTTGTTTTTTAGCAGAAAAATTAGGGATAAAATACCTGAGTTAAGTTTGGATATGCACATACCCGAGGAAGTGAAAGACAAGGACAAGTTGGAGAAATTTAAAGGTAAATGTTATGCTGATCGTAAGAGAGGAGCAAAACCTTCCAAGCTGGAAGTGGGGAAGAAGGTGTTAAGGCAAAAGGACAATTAGTTTCTCGTGACTCATCATTCTTTAAAATTCTTGAAGAAGATTCTGGAGAAGGAAGGAATGAAGTAACTTTGGATGTGACTGAAACTTCTGAACTAGAGGAAACTAGACGAGAGAGTGACACAAAGAAGAGGGAGAAGGAAAAGGAAGAGGAAGATTTGATGATTCCGGAAGAATCCAAAAGAAAAAGACAAGCACCAGTATGGTTTAGAGACTATAAAATGAAATTTTGAAGTACTTTTAATTATCATTTGTTTTATTTGTGTTGAATTGTTTTTTAGAAGTTTCTTATTTGTTATATGTATTTATGTTGTTTGTTTAAAATCAATTATTGGACGCTTGAGTTCAAGTGGTATTATATTTGTTCTTTTTTTAAAAAAGGGGAGGGATGTAGGGACGAGCCTCTATGGCGAGTCAGGAATTGAACTGATCACTCATGACTGTATCTAGTTGTTGGAAATAGACCATGTGAGTGTTGTGTGTGCCAAGAGTGGAATAAACAGCTACTTACATTTAATTGTGCTTATATATACTAGTATACCCTCAGATACTACACCCACATTACCAATTTGCCACTACCAGCCGTAATTTTTGTTACATTTAAATGAAACTCGGTATTCTTGGTTGTAATCAACAGAGGAAGATGGGTTGTAAAAATAAACTAAATCGGGTTATTTGGGGGGGGGGTACTCCGGACCTAAAGTACTAATATACTCATACCGGTCGTAATTTTTGCTGTATTGCAACGAAATGCGGCGTACGTCCTGGGTATCTTTTGAGAAAGAAGTATTGTAAAAATTAAGTAAATCGGTCTATTGGAAAGGAGGGTTTACTTTAAACTCTGTTTCATTAGAATTAACCGTCCAGACGTAGGTTCCCAAAAGCGCCGTGAGGAGCGCTATCTCCCACTAGAGGGACTGTATCCTGTTCCTGCGTCAGATCAAAAGACGGAAAATGAAGTTTTTGTGTATTTATTAAGTAGTACAGTATCATGTATTAACATAACTCTGGAAGCAAATTATTTACAAAACTGATAATTGAACAGTTCTCACAAGAAATGTAAACGAGCAGAACTATTCACGTTTTTATTTTATTTATAAAGGTTATTTACAGAAAATTATTCAGTAATGTAGTCTACACTACAGAAATTCTGAGGAAAGTGCTTAGTTATGCAGCTCCTGCGTGACGGACTTTTATTCTGTTTCCTTCCTACAGGGAGGAAGACTCTTATAGTTCGTTTAAACTTTTGCCTAATAGTGATATACATATATCAAAAGTCCGTCAAGCAGGAGCTGCATAACCAAGCACTTTCCTCAGAATGTCCGTAGTGTCGACTGCATTCCTGAATAATTTGCCTAAATTAATCTATATAAATAAAATAAAAACATGAATAGTTCTGTTCTTTAACATTCGTAATGAGCAACTAAATCAGAATATTTAAATTACGACCTAAAAACAGAAATTACGACCGGTATGAACAAATTAATAATTTCGCTCCGGAGTAACCCCCCCCCCCCCCCCTAATGAACGCATTTAATTTATTTTTAAAAAGTATTTTACTTTTATGATGACCACAGTGAATACCGAATTTTGTTGAAATATAACAAAAATTACGGCTGGCATGGTAAATTAGTGTTTTGGGTCCGGGGTAAACCCCCCCTTCCCAGTGGGCCGATTTTGGTAGTTAACGAACTCGTTCAATCGTTTGCTAGGTGAAAGCTATATACATAGTTTCGTGACAAAAAACCAATCTGGCGGCAATCGTGTTAACAGACACATTCCGTCATTAATGCAACCTCAAAAGCCACTTTCAATACGGAAGAAAGTGCTAAAAATCTGTGCTATTTATAAATGGGCGTTCAAATTTAAATACAAATGGGTAAGAATGAATGCTAAATTGATAATATTTATTTTTCTGTTTTTTTTTTCAGGGCCTCTCTGAGCACTCTGGAAGTCACGTCGATATGAAAGGACTTGACATCTTTAAGTAAGTCCAGCTTTCCGGTGAGAATTGTCTACTAGACTTCTTCAATTCTCTATTATACCAGGCAACATCTACAAGGTAAACAGAAATCTTGGTATCTGCAGGGCAGTAGGCTGCGGATAAATGGAATTCGGTGTTGTGTGTGATTACAGGGCTGTATGACGCATGTAATACCTCAGCGTGAAGACACCATATAAACAGCGCTGAAGACACCATATAAACAGTCTACAGAAGAAACGGTATGTACAGTGCTGAAGGCTGTTATTACATGGTTGACCTCATGGTTTTAGGCAGCATTTAGACTTCGGAGAACTGGAGAATTCTTGACTTGAATCTAGATGGCAAACGGATTAGAAACATGTAAACGTCATACAGTTCTCCAAATGAGAACACTGATGTAAACGTCTTGCAGAATTTCAGATTTCTTGACAACATCCTATGTTCTTTGCATGTTATACATCTGTCACTAAAGCCCTATATACTTATTCAGTATTAAGGTTTTTGTTTACAGAAGCCAACATATCCCAGCGAACAAACGCGCAGTTGAAACAGCAATGTCGTCTGATTGCAGCCTCTGTTCGAATTCCCTGCTGGCTAAAACCCTCCCATGTGGCCATTCCTTCCACTGCCCTTGCATAGATCAATGGATAGAAAGCAGTACCAGCTGTCCAATATGTCGAAGGAACTTCGTCCCTAGCCAAGCCAACAGATCCACGCTTTTGGAAAACGTCGAATGCTATGTCTGTCTTGAAAACATCTACGGTACCAAGAACCTCATATGCGGCCACGAGTTCCATGAGGCCTGCGTCAACCCTGTGCTCGTCGATGTGAACAAATGCCCAGAGTGCTCGATGTTTTGCGGGATGGACGAAGAGCTAGATTTGTCAGTTTGCAAGTTTTGCGATGAACCAATAATGGACCGCGAGCTCACTCTAACTTGTGGACACACAGTACATGAGGAATGTGCAGCTTCTTGGCTTCGAGAGAAAAAGACTTGCCCCGAATGCTTGATGCCTTTGGATGAATCTACGTCATCTAATGCCTGCTCTGCACTTTGTGATGTTTTCCCAGAAATTACTGAAGATAACGAAATTATCTTTCTTTGCGGACATAGATTTCACAGGACTTGTTCAGTTTCTTGGAACAACTGTCCAACTTGTGGGGCATCTGTTTCGGAAGGAACTGGTGAAGTTTGCACGTTCTGTAGCCGAAGAATCACGCAGGACGAAACCTGTCTTCCGTGTGGACACAAATTCCACGAAGACTGTCTTGCTCCTTGGCAGAGAGAACAGAAGATGTGCCCAAACTGCCTCAGGCCTTGCGAGCCACCAGCATTCCTCGATGAGGCGTGCTCCGTGAGCTCGCCTGAAGCCATTAGATGTCTGTTGTGCTCTGAAGCAATTCAACAAGACGACTTAGACCTTTCTTGTGGACACAAATTTCACATTTTGTGCTTCGAGAGCTGGCAGGGGGAACAAAAGAAGTGTCCAGAGTGTCTTCTTCCTTGCGACGATATAGATCTTCCCAGCTTACCTCTGCAAAATCTAAGAGGAATGTCTCTAGAAGAAACGGCTTCTTCGGATTCACTTCCTGTCGCACCAATTGCACCGATATGTCTTCATGATGCTGAGAGGCATGATATTCTTGAAGGACAAGTTTTGGGAAGTGTCTCCATTGAAATGTCTGTAGCATCCGGCGACCAACCAACATTTCTACCACCCGAAACAAGAAGTAACCCTCCTGAAACATCCCGCAGCCAAGAAACATTTCCTTCTGTCCTTATTGAAACACAGGATACTTCTACTGAGCGGAAAACGTTGCTTCGACTCGAAACAGGAAGTATCCCTCTTGAAATATGCAGCACCCAACAAACATCTCCTTCATCCGACATACGACGTGTCCAAATTGAAACACCGGATGCTCCTATCGATCATGTATCATTGGATGTACATGGGACAGGAAGTGTCCCACTTGAAATTTCGGAAACATCCAGTGATCAACAAACTTCACTTTCAGTCGACATACGACGTAGTGTTCCTATTAGCCATGAACCATTGTCTCCACAAGAAAAAAGAACTACCCCACTTGAAATATCTAGTGACCAACAAACATTGCCTCCAGTCCTGATACTACGTGTTGAAGCACCGGATGCTCCTAGTGACCAACCAATGTTGCCTTCTGAGGGAAGAAGAACGTGTGAAAGATACAACAGCCAACAATCATTTCCTTTAGAAGAGATAAGACGTGTCGATATTGAAACACCGGTGTTTCCTATTGGTCAACAAACGTTGCCTCTCCTCGAAACAATAAATATCTCTCTTGAAACATATAGCGACCAACAAACATCACCTTCAGACGAAGCAGTCGGTTGCCATATTGAAACAGCAGAAGATATCATTAATCCAAATGTGGTGGGTAGTTGTTCCAATGATGTCGATTCCCTTATCACTTCCAATGCTCCATGTATGATCTGTTCACTTAACATAACAAGCGGCAACGTAACATTGCCTTGTGGACACAACTATCACAAGGCATGTTTAGCTTCATTGCTTATAGAATAATGAAGGCTTCATATCTATGATTGTTACAGTGCCTAGGGTGAAAGTTTGGATTCCCACTTGGGTTAGTGGCTCTTATTTCGAAAAAAAGGAAAGCCCTTACCCTGGGTAGAAAATTATGGTAACCTGTTGATAAGTCATCCCAAAAATAATAAAGATATCTATCTTTATTATTTTTGGGATGACTTATCAACAGGTTACCATAATTTTCTTATTCTTATCTTCTGATTAGACTTTGAGGTCTAATCAATTTTAATCTAGATTAAAATTGATTAGACCTCAAAGTCCCACACTTTGGCAATCTTCACTAAACCTTACTCTCATCTGAATTAAAACCATATTGAAAGATGGTGATTAGCACAACTGGCTAAGCCATCCTATCAACTTAAACTATCCATCACAAAAGACACATCTTAATCTCACACTTCGGCAATATTTGCCAACTTTGTTACACAAAACTGGCTGTCTTGTGATATGTACCTTCATCCCAAAAATTGCATTCTTTGCTATTCCGCCAATTCAAAGAAACCATCTAGTAAGATCTTGACTCTACTCTTTCTCTTCCATTGCTTGAACCATTCTGTCACTTTAAAGGAAACATGTTTGCGAGATGCATCTTGAGAAAATATAAAATTTGCACTCTTTATATCCATTGTGATACTTGAAAACTGAACACCTACACAGATTAACATAGTACTTCCATGATTCAATTGCAAGTCTATTCTATCGACTGAAATAAATCATTGATAAAAAACAACATCGAACTATAGAAAAGAATAAATCTCTGTGATACCTGCATACTTTCTTACTTATAATGCATAGAAATATGTTTTTATTTAGTCATAAGAGTTATTTCCATGAGTGCCTTATAGGGAATCTGTTCAATATTAAATAATGTTTGGTATTTTTACCAGTTTTGTTTTTATAATTTGTTAAATTTGTCCATTCTTTTAGAGCGATTTGTAATTAAATTATTAATGTGTTATTAGTATTCCGAATTAACATTTTATATTATAGTGAATTTATAAGTTCAGTACCTGTATTGTTGAAAATTAATAATTGGCAATAAAATGTTTATTATATTATAATTTAATTATATATTTTTCCCAGATCAAAGCATTAAAATAAAATTACAATTCATATGATCCAGACAGTCCAATCGAAAGAACATTTAACTAGAAGATAAAGGAAAAATGGTTGGACGTATATGGCAAATTAAGATATAAGGTGGACCTTCAGAGTACTGTGGGAAGTATATAGATGTTTATGAAAATAAGGTAAGCTTATAGAGTCAACCAGGATATAGGATGGACGTTCAGAGCTTACAAAAAAACGTATATAAAAGTTATAAGAATCTAAAAGAAATAAGGTAAGCTTATAGGGTATATAAGAATATAAGATGGGCCTTCAGAGTGTACAATAGGAAATATATAGAATTTTAATTTAAATAAGATAAATTTATTGTGTCAATCAAACTTTAAGGTGGGTCATGAGAATATACCACAGGAAGTATATTAAAGTTTAATATTAGTACAATTTAAAAAAATACAAGTAATTAATAAATAAATACTATAAACTCTGGAAAATGGCAAACTTAAAGAACAACTATACAATTTAAATATAAAACAGCATAAATATAATATAATGTGAAAATTCTTTATATGTGTTTGCATATGTTTGTATTGCATAAAAATTGTTAGACAGTGTCTATGTGTGGGCTGCAATCCGTAAAAAGTTCAGACATATCTAGTGGAATTTCCTCGTTTTCTCCAGTCCTTTAATAAGTGCTTTACTGATAATGTCTTATTGCTTTGTGCCTATATCTTGTTTTGTCATTAAGTGAGGGTGGTCAATTGGAAGTCTTCTAAAGACTAGTTCTACTCTCTGACACTTTCCATAGCCGGTGTTCCATGGCCACGTCAAGATACTAATCAGACTTCATGGAAGTCTGATTAGTATCTTGATATTGTTCACCAAAAGACTAAATGAGACCTACCATAATTTAGAGGCTGCACCATATTGCAAACCACTAAACATATACTAACAGGCTGCCGAGAAATAGAACCTCAATTAGACCTAAATACTGACTTTTCATTATATTTGATCTGCAGTAACCATTATTTAGACATGATATTTAAACACTTATAATATACTCAATTATATTTTTTTTAAATATACAAAAATAGAGCTCCTCTTTTTTTTTTTTTTAAATTATTATATTATTTATAGCAGTCAATGCACAAAAAAAAAAAAAAAAAAAAAATAGAAATTGTTCTTTTATTTTCGGTCCGTACAATTTTTCTTTTCTTTTTATTTTTCATTACTACTTAACAAAATTGCAATAATTCGTTCATTATGATTGTCATTTTGTTTAAAATTACATTATACCACTGCCTTCTCAATACATAGCAGTGTTGCCATTTCATTTTGAGAATGTAGCCAGTGATGCAATTAAAACTCACCATTCCTGTGGAATCCCCTTCTTGAGGAAACTTTCTTAATCAGTCCTACCACCAGTAGCATCCTATTTAAATTGCGGCAGTGTTGTCACTTTTCTACTCAAGTTCTATCAAATACCTATCCATTATGATAATGTCCAAATAGACGACTAGCAGCATTGCCATTCTCTGTTTAAGAACAAAATGTGATTTCCTTTGGCTAAAACCTTTTTGAAATTGATGGGGTTATTTTAAATATCCTATTGTGAATACTATTTCAGATAGAAAACATCAATTTTTCTTAATGAGACATTCAAAATCAGTGCTACCACCTGTATCAGCTTCTTCGACCTGTAGCAGTGTTGCCTCTTATATACTCAATCTCTCGCACATTTCCCATCATGATTATGGAACATTGTTGACCGTTTAGCCGATTGCTATTGTTGCCATTTTTTTATTATACTGTAAGAACAAGATTTTGTGCTTTCCAATTTAGCATTATACAATTAGGAGGGGAAGTATTTTTCAAAGATATTAGAAATTACACAAATATCCTTTATAAAAAAAAGTTGCAGTATTGCCTTCTTTGTAAGGCATTGCTGCCAACATATCTTTATCAGTGCCACCTGAATCGGGCGCAGTGTTCCTATTTCACTCATTCTATGATTAGAAAAATGAATTATTGTTATGCGTCTCTGACTCGTCTCCATTGAGCCAGCCATTGTCAAATGAGTCCCTAACAGGATGCCCCTTGTAACCAGTGCTGCCAAGACTCCCATATACAGGCACGCTGCCTCCTGAGCTTGAAGCGCTGTTTCCACGGAAAAATGTCAGACCTGTCACTAGGAGAGACAGCTTGCTAATGAGAAGTGCTTTCTTGGTCAGGATAACCAGTGCGGCCACCAGCAATGGTAACAGGCTTACCAACTTGAGATTTACTCCAAGTAGTACTGGCAACACAGTGCGTTTCACGATAAGCCTGCCTGAAATGAAAACAAATAGCTAATAGTTATAACATTTCATGCCAAATTTATTGATAATTTAAATTTCATTCAATATCAGTGACAATGATCACCAAACAAAACTGTCCCTCGGTCATATCTCTTCCTATGTATATATATATACAGGGAGGCCCAGATAAGGGGGCGACAAAAGAAATAACTCCTAAACAGAAGGAGGTATCAACATTTTTTAAAGGAGCAAAGTTGTAGATCTTGTCAAGGTTTATAACTACCTCAGTTAAAATACTACTTGAATAAATTAAAGTGCTTTTATTTTGATAATTCAGATGAGAAATACATGCAAACAAAAACATATTTTTGCAGAGAATTACTTGATGCATCGAAAGTACTTTTCAATAGTTTTTCCTTGTTTTTTTTTAGTAGTTTTAAAAAATTATATGCAACATATTGGTAAACAAGAAACCATTACCTTCTATTATTATAAGGTCTATTTAACCCCTCAAAAGGGTCATTTTCCTTTTATAGGCATATTTTACAGGTCTAATCAACTACAACTTTGCTCCTTTAAAAAATGTGGTCTCCAAAAATCTCCAACGGAAAATAATTTATTTCTCTTGTGGCCCGCTTATCTGGGCAACCCTGTATGTATATATATATATATATATATATATATACATATATATGTATATATATATATATATGTGTATGTATATATATATATATATATATATATATATATATATATATATACATACACATTACTTACAAAATATACATTGAAGGAATGGAGAATTTACCTAGTCATTGGTTAGACACGTTTATGTGACTGCCTCATCTGAGGAGGCAGGATGGGATTCCATGTAATTATATTTATTTGTTTATTATGTAATTATATATATATATATATATATATATATATATATATATATATATATATATATATATTGTAAATATATGTTACCCGTGGTTTCCCTCCTGTCCTGTATCACTGCCCTCCTATCTACAGCGAAATACAGCCTTGGATCCGGTGCTCTAGACACGACCATGGAGAGACCTGGATATAACCATCCCATCTTCCAAGACAATCTTCTGGAAGACAACGCCTTGTCCACTGCCTCCAGGAGGGTCTGGGCTTCACGTGGATCTCCTGCGGGAAATATGTGAAATAGGCAACAACAATAGGCAAATATTCAGGCTTTTTTAAAGACAGACACGCAAAGCACAATTTTAGCGACCTGGCAATGGACGACGCAGTCCGATCAGGAACTCTACTTATCACGAACCAGAATAATGAAACCAGATGCACATTTCAAACAGAAGAAAGACAAATGACTCCGTGTATTGTAATGCGTGTGAGTAATATATACATATATATATATATATATATATATATATATATATATATATATATATATATTTCCTTACACAGGCCTGTAAGGAATTACAGGTCCCTGTCCAAATAACTTCACGGGCCCCTTAACCCCCCCCCCCCCCCACATTACCAAAAACTATTTAAAGCTGACATTTCTCTGAAAACAAAATTAAATATATTTTTAATTGACGGGAGTGCAAAATTAACGCATTTTCTAAGGTACATTGGCACTTCCTTGGGCTACAAATTTTTGGACTGACAATATTTAAAAGCTAGTTTATACATTAGAACTAGAGAATTTAGAAAATTATAAATTGGTTCTCGATAATAATTATGTGAAATATGCTATGGTGGAGGTCTCGTGGATGACAAGTGGGTTTCTTTCCTACGGAAGGAGGGAGGAACCGCACTGAAAGAATAAAAAATCCTTTGGTGTCTATCTTGATTTTGCTTCGTTCTGAATAAAACGCAAGAAACTAAAACAATTATAAAAAGCACTCTTTCATAAGATCTATATAGAACTCATTGAAATTATAAGTTTTGGAATGGTTGGCATTCGGCTAAAGAAACCTCAATACGATTTTTGTTAAAAAAAAATCTAGATTTTTTAAACAAAAATCCCAACTATTCCATCTTTACTTATCACATCGACGGCTAACTATCTAATCTTCATAATTATAAGTTTTGTCTTCCACCCCCCCCCCCATCCAAAAAAATCTTCATGGTCGAAAAAATAAGCTGACTGATGTAAAGCTGCAAGTTAAACATTTTTATAAAACACAACATAAAAGAACTTTCAATTCTTAATAAAAATGAATTTTCATTTCTTAAAACATTAGAAATTTAACAATGGACTAAATAAATAATGATAAAATAACAATATATTCGTCTAATAATTCCTGATGAGCAATTTAAATACAGTTACATTAATGTATAATTCCTTTAGAAATATTTTACTACAATCCTGACTACCTGTAATAGGGACGTCCTCATGAGCTTCAGGAATGAGTACGAGTCCTTCTCCCAACTCAAGCTCCCTCGCTTTGACACCTTCCGTCCAGGAAACAGCACCGGATACAACGCAAGGCAGTAGAGGACTGCCACTCTTCAAACATGTACCAGTCTCTTCGGAGGCATCTTCAGGAAACAGTATTCCCAGGGCTGTGTGGCCTATCCCGATACACGTCAGGAATACCTGCAAGAGAAGACAGATTAGAAGGGATGAGCTTGTTTGACGCAATCTGGTGGTGGCTATGAGAAATGTACATGTTTCAGGTAACGATAATAGTTGAAATTAATATATATATATATATATATATATATATATATATATATATATATATATATATATATATATATATATATGGTGAAAGAAGTCGTCAAACTGTTCAAACATATGAGCTCCAGGTAAGAAATTCAACATATATATGCAGTAGACTCCATTACCTGGCGTTCTCTTATCCGTCGCTCTCTCTAATCCGGCAGTCTCCGAGAGGAATGAGTGACGGATATCGGACCTAGCCGGAGCTAGACCTATATATATATATATATATATATATATATATATATATATATATATATATATACATATACATATACATACAGTGAAACCTCTCTATAGCGGACCACCTCTGGGAGAACCAAAGTTGTCCACTGTAGAGAGGTGTCCGCTATACAGGGGGGTTGGTCCAGATGGATACGTACCGAATTTGTACATTTAATTCATGTTTTAATTAACCATTTAATAATTACCCATAACAAGTTTTTTTTTAAGTATACAGAAAGATGTTCAATAAGTATAAACTTTATAACTTTAATATTATAAAAAAAATAATTAAAAATATTTTCAGGCGTATATCCAAAGAGTAATGATGGATGCTTGGATTGCAACTGAGTAACTGTTTCCGCATTCTCCACAAATGGCTCTAAATGAAATTTTGTACCTCCCACGAAATTTTTCCATCCACCCATTGGAAGCTTTAAATTCAGAATAGCCTAACTGTCCAGCTATCTCTAGTGCTTTGCCTGTTTTCCCTATCTTAAAAAAACTCGGCAACTTTACGCACACCACATTTTTCGTGATTAGAAAATGTTATCACGTCAATTTGTTCTTTAATTGTCAGAGATTTCCGATTAGATATATTGAAGAGAAAGCACGAGGGCTAAAAACCAACTGAAAATTGAGGAGAGGGAATGTGTTCGGAATGAGAGTTTTGGAATATTCCCGGAACCGTGATACCTCGTAGGCAAAACAATAGTAATCTGCCCGCGGGAAAGTCATATGCTTCTGCTGAATAGGAAGGGGTTCCTCTTGTGAAATTCCTTGGAAGATATTACTAGTCACTATTCTGTATATATATCTTATTCTTACAAAGAGTTTGTTATTGTTAAAGCATTTTACTGGAAACCTACACCGTTGGGAACGCTTCGATAACTTACATTAGCTGTAATTGTCCGTAGTAAGGAGGTAAAAAAATCAGGTTTCTCTGTCCGTGACCGTTGTACAGAGGTGTCCGCAATATTGAGGTTTATTTTACCTATAGAAAAATTCGGGACTTTAAGAAAATGTCCGCTAATAGAGGTGTCCGTTAAGGGAGGTTTCACTGCATATATATATATATATATATATATATATATATATATATATATATATATATATGTGTGTGTGTGTGTGTGTGTGTGTGTGTGAATCAATCGTCTGTTCGTTGTCTGACTACCCAAAAAATGATCCGATTTTGAGATTTTGATGTAATTTGATTAAAAAATGAATAGTCTTTAATGAAAAGTGAAGTTCGTTGACAGCAGAATCCATCTACCGAAGCAAACCCAAAAAAAGTCCGACTCGCAGGAACTGCCTCATCTTAGCGCGGTTCCGTTCTTATCCCTAGTCTAATTTCGAAAGATTAAAATAGAAGCAGTTATTATTTTGTTGAGAGGAGATCGTTGACCGTTGATGATGCAAGGTAGGGATTGTCCGGGTTAGGTCACTGCTACTTAATAATACATACCCCATATGTGTAGGTATGTGGGCATATATATGTACATATGTGTGCGTGTATATGTGTATGTGTATATGCATATATATAAATATATATATATTATATATGTATATATATATATATATATATATATTTACATAGATATGTGCATATATTAGTGTTAAATATGTCCTACTTGTATTTACAGCCCTGATGAAGGCTTGAAGTTCAAGCCGAAACGTCGGCACAATAAAACCATTTTTACGATAAAATGTAGTTTTATTAAGTAGCAGTGACCGAACCCTGACAGTTATATTTTGGTTCCACCAGTCTTGAAAGGTAGGATTTACAATCTGACCTGGAAGGGTCGGCAACACAAGAAACCGTCCCGCTAGTTGCAAGGTCTTGGAATCTTGGAAATCTATATTTCTAACAATAAATTGTTTTTGTTATTTTACTTAACCTGTTTTATTTTCGAATACATTATCCAACTATAAGCAATTAAAAAATAACAAGGAATAAAATACAGGCGAAAAGAACACTTTGAATAAGCGAAATCAATTACTTTAAAGCTTTAAGCTCTTATTTCTCCGATTGACATCGCCTAATCAAAACTTTCATTAGAACCTTTTATGTAGAGCATTTAATAAGCTTTCTAATGGTATTCTTCCGTTTACCAAAATTCTCAACAGTTTTCGAGATATTAAAGAAAGTTCCCAAAATTTATATTATTTCTAGCAACAGAAAATTGGCCTCATTTTTCATATCCTGTTTTACACACAAAATTTTCGCAACATAAGAAATTACAAAACTAAAAAGCAATAAAAAACGAAGGGAAAGAGACAAAAATTACAACAAGAACGACAAAAACCCGTTCATAAGAACAAAACAGACGTATTTGAAGTTTTAAGCACTTATTTCTCCGATTGACATAACCTAATCAAAAATAGTTTTAGAATCTTTTTTGTAGAGAATTTAGTAAGCTTTCAAATAGTTTCTATCCACTTACCACGATTTCCCAACCGTGTTCGAGATATTAATGAAAGTATACGAACTTCCCAAAACTTTTCATGTCTGTTCATAAAATATTTTATTCTAACCCTTCCTTAACTCCAAACGTAACATAACTTTCAACATATTAGTTTTAATGAAAGTAGAACATGCAGATAAAGTTTCAACTGAATCCCATGATTCTAAGTACCCAAACCAAAAACGGTATTCAAAAAATATGTTTCCAATTTTCTCAAAAACGGTTAAAGCTATCGCCTTGAAAATGGTTTCATTCGTTTTCCTAGCCCAGGAATCATATAAAACGAGTACTTAGAAGCTTATGAACTCAAAAACGTAAGCGTTACGATTTTTTTTGCGCGAATTTCGCCCCAAACGCCATCTTCCGGTAGGCGGATTTCGCTGGTTAACGAACTTGACCTTTCAAATTGGACGACGGATTTTTGTACCAAATTTCATCAAAATCGGACCATTCGTCTTCGAGCTAGAGAGCGAACAGACAAATATATATATATATATATATATATATATATATATATATATATATAAATATATACATATATATATATATACAAATTTGAACCACCATCATTTTCGGTCTCTAGGGGTTCTGAAACGCAAAATTTTCTAGTCGGCACTTCCGGATTGTTTCATTGTATCAACCTTATAAGCGGGGTTCCTCCCTATGGGGGAGGGAGGAACCGCGCTAAAAAACATTGTAGCTATAACGGCTTTCCTTTTCTACGCTTCCAGGTACAAATTATTTCATGAAAGGTCTAACCATAATTATTACTTTTTCTATTTTAACCTTTCCAAATTACGGATAAGAACGGAACCGCGCTAAGATGATGCAGTTCCTGCGAGTCGTACTTTTTTGACTTAGGAAATCAAATGAAACTATTTCGGAACCATATCTGTATTCATTGTCGATTAATGCTGAAAAAAAACTAGAATTTTCCGAATTTCGAATACTCCAAGATGAGTTGAAATATTCTCAAGACTCTTGACATTTATCGAAACCATGACATGAAAATGTTGGTTTCGTTTGGTGTGGAGGAAGTATTAGGAAAAAAAAAACGTTGAGCAGACATGAGCGGTTTTGAGATATTCGGTGTTTATTTCCCTAAACACCTCGAAAACGGTTGGTGATGGTGCTCAGTTGAAAAGCTTACTAAATTTCTTATGCAATACAAATGGTACGATATTGATGAAAATTACTTTGTTTAAAAGAAAGGTCAACGGGATTCCCAAATTGAAAACTATTTACTTACGGAATTCGTGCGATTGCAATAGATAACTTGTGAATAACTTAGATATTTTTATTTTAACGCTTATCGTTTCTAGCCAGTAATCGAATGGTTACGCTCCTTTTGAAAAAGCCAAACAATTTTGATTCTTTCAAATTTCACCAAAATCTGTCCATTTTCGAAGCTGGTTTAGAGCGATCAGACAAATATATCTGTGTGATTTTACAAAATTTTAATGTAAAAGTGGGTTCTGAAACGAGATCCCATCGGAACTTCCTGATCATGTCAATGGATAGCCGCCATGAGCGGCGGAGATTCATCACTTTGCAGAGAGCATGAAAACCTACTATTTTTTTTTTTTTTTTTTAAAGTAAAATTAAAATGTACACAAAGAAATACACAAGTACTGACCAAAGCTAGCGTCCAGAACATGACTGACCTCCTCAACGCACCCAGGCATCCTTTATCCTTTCAGGATATCTGAGTACTTTCATCTGGAAGAGAGGGAAAGGAAGCGTTCCGCAGGACTGTAATGTATTCGGCAAGGAACTTGAGAATCAGGAAACAATTAGTTGCTGAGTGATAAGAAGGTGATAATGGTGAAAGATGTTGGGAACGCCAGTTAGATATTAGCAATTCATAAACCCTTTCCATTATAACCTCACAATATGTATAATTAAATATATATATATATATATATATATATATATATATATATATATATATATATATATATATATGCATATTTAAAGAGAGAGAGAGAGAGAGAGAGAGAGAGAGAGAGAGAGAGAGAGAAAGTGACAGGGAGAGAGGGGGGGGTTGTCCGGGAAGGTAATCGAAATGTTTAAAAACAAGTTTTTAGTCTTCATTCTTTCAATTTTCTAATTGAAATTACAAATTACTCCACGAAATAGCCCCAAAAATAATAAAAAAAACCTGATGAAAAAAGATCTAGACCATATTAATACAGCTCCACATACAATGGAATTCATACCTACAATAGCTACATACAAATAAATATTTACATAAATAGATACAGGTAATTAAGATTAGCCAATAACAAGACCTCTATCTTAGCATCCGCCTTCAATATGGGCGTATATAGAAAATAATTTCGGCAAGGGCTGGGAAAATTTCGGGGGGGGGCTGAGACCATTTCCGGATAATGGAATACTAATAATTTAGAACTTGGAATAGTTTTAACCAACTAAAACGTTATTACACACAAAATAAAATATTTTTTATAAACTAAGTGATCTTATTTAATTTATTTTTAACGGTTTATGACACATTTTTACCGATAAACTCAAAATTTCGGGGGGGGGGGGTTGGACCCCCTCAGCCCCCCCCCTTTATATACGCCCATGGCCTTCAAAGATACAAAATAGAAATGTGTACCAATTGTGTACTGTAGGAAGACAACCTGGAGCATCTAATATGGCCTTGCCCTGAATACTCCAGCCTCAGAAACAGTCTAAAGGCCAATTCACGCTAGACCGTGTCGGGTCCGGGCCGGGCCGGGACGAGGTGAGGCAATCACACACGCATAAAACCCGGACTCGGCCTGGTGTAGCGTGAACGAGTCTGAACGAGAAAATGGTATGATTGTTTCACCGTGTCCCGGCCCGGACCCGACACGGTCTAGCGTGAATCGACCTTAAAGCCAATTGTGGATGAAAACACCAACAATTGATTAACCTATCATTTCCTAACCACCTCTATCATCAAAGATATTAATGCCTTTTGCATCTACTTAGAGAACGTAACGAAGAAAAGAGAGGCCAGAAAACAGCTCTTACTTAGTTTATAACGACACATTTCTTTATTTTACTTTATGTTTTACAAAAGTGTATTCTACTTTAGTTTTAGTTTGATGCAAATATTTAACCCGTTTATATTTGTTAGAACTATGTTCAATCACTAATAAATATATTATTATTACTATTGTTATTAATGAATACAAAGGCTATTTTGTATTTATACCTTTAATCCCAATTTAGTAACTTTGTTTACAAATTTAACTTGTCTTTATCAAGGATCTGTGTACAGGGTGTCACACAAATAATCGTCATCCATTGGCTAGATGATTCTCCAATGCGAGATCGGAACCCCCATATTGACCCCCGCAAAAATTACCTTGAATCGTTATTCAAGCTCAAACATTTTTATTGCATATAGCTGTTACCCGCGTTTATAGCTGTACCTACTTTCTGCCTTTGACTCTCCTCGTATCAATATATGTTTACCTATTTACGTCAAAATCGGTCAAACGGTGCGAATTTGTTTATATCTGTCAACAGAGGCCAGCGCCACAGCAGTTCTGAAAAAAAAACGACAGAGGACACCACCAGAGCCTGCGAATAGATAGCCCTTATCAAAGAAAGGCCAGCACTCCTTATTTAGACAGTGACTGTTGAGATAAAATTGAAATAAACTGCATTACATGATTATATAATGATGTAAAGTCATCAATGAGTTCGAGTTATTCTAATTATCAAGAACATCAACAAATAAATTTGAGACATTATTCAAAACGGCTGTCGATTCAAAATGGCCGTCACAATCTGAATGGTTCAGTGCAGCCAATTTTTTCTCGAATAAAACTTTTGACCAAATTTTGAAATTTGACCTAGCCTAGTAGATTTCCCGTATCAAGACCTGCCTGTGTGCCAAGTTTGGTCAAAATCGCTCAAACGGTGTAGATTTGTTTAAGGAACAGAAAAACCGAAAAACGTACAAACAGACAGACACGTGATGTTTATATATATAGATTTCGAGTCTACGAGTCATGAGGCAGAAAAAAGTCAACGGCACCACAGGTCAGAAATGACTATTTATGGTCAAAATGACCGTTAACAACGTATAAGTTGGCCATTTCATTCCAATTGACAAATGGTGGCCGATTTTGATTTTTTTTTCTTTTTAGCGCGGTTCCTCCCTCCCCCATAGGTAGGAACCCCGCTTATAAGGTTGATACAATGAAACAATCCGGAAGTGCCGACAAGAAAATTTCGCGTTTCAGAACCCCTAGAGACCGAAAATAACGGTGGTTCAAATTTGTATGTATATATATATATATATATATATATATATATATATATTTGTCTGTTCGCTCATTTCTGGCTTCCCTGATGGTCCGATTTTTATGAAATTTGGTACAAAAATCAGTCGTCCAATTTGAAAGGTCAAGTTCGTTAACCAGCAAAATCCGCCCACTGGAAGATGGCGTTTGGGGCGAAATTCGCGCAGAAAAAATCGTAACACTTACGTTTTTGAGTTCATAAGCTTGTAAGTACTCTTTTTATAGGCTTCTTGGGCTAGGAAAACGAATGAAACCGTTTTCAAGAAAATTGGAAAAATAGTTTTTGAATACCGTTTTTGGTTTGGGTACTTAGAATCACGGGATTCAGTTGAAACATTATCTGCATGTTCTACTTTCATTAAAACTAATATGTAGAAAGTTATGTTACGTTTGGAGTTAAGGAAGGGTTAGAATAAAATATTTTATGAACAGACATGAAAAGTTTTGGTAACTTTGTATACTTTCCTTAATATCTCGGAAAAGGTTGAGAATCTTGTTAAACAAAAGATTACCATTAGAATGCTTACTAAATGCTCTACAAAAAAGGTTCTAATGAAAGTTTTGATTAGGCGATGTCAATCGGAGAAATAAGTGCTTAAAACTTTAAAGTAATTGATTTCGCTTATTCGAACTGTTCTTTTTGTCTTTGATTTTGGTACTTAGAATCATGGGCTTCAGTTGAAACATTTTCTCCATGTTTGAATTTTATCAAAACTAATATGTTGAAAATTTGGTTACGTTTGGAGTAAAGGAAGGATTAAAATAAAATATTTCATTTTTAGACATGAAAAGTTTTGGGAACTTCGTATATTTTCATTAATATCACGAAAACGGTTTGGAATCTTGGCAAGCAAAAGATTACCATTCGAAAGGTTACTAAATTTTCTACAAAAAATGTTTTGAAGACATTTGCGATGGGATGGTCATATTTGGAGAAATAAGTGCTTAAAACATAGGTAATTTCGTTCATTTGAACGAATCTTTTTGTGTGTTTCCTACAGTTTTTTTTCACTGCTCGTTATTTTTGTGATTGCTTATAGTAGTCAAATGTATTAGTCAATAAAACAGGATACGTATAAATAGAAACAATATTTTGTTTCAACGGTATCTTGGAATTCGAAGATGCCCTATGAATATCTAGATGACTGTACTGGTGTTGATTTCGTTCTTTAGAATTGTTTTTGGTATTCCCTATTTTCAGAAGTTTTTATCTATTTATTAATTTTTTTTTTTTAAATTCATTGAACGAAATCATATGAATTCGAAGGTGAGGAGCTAGGAGGCTTAGGGTGGGGGGCGTATTCCCTGTCCCCAGGTACCCTCGTCTCCCTGTGTACCCTCGTCATCTTCAAGTCCTTGTCTAGAGTCATAAAGATAAGCCTCCAAACAACTTTAGGAATGTAGGATTTCTAATTTTTGCCAGTATCAGAACAGCCGCTCTTTACATACCACAGTGGTACAGACGTACCGGTCTATACTAGTTGCACTCCACACGGTCGTAGTACTTGGTGTATGCCACAGCGGATCGCTCATTATAACCTTATTTTATACGTATTAAATAGGTACCTAAAAAAAGTTTATTTGTGTATAAGTGTTGCGTTATTGGGATTAGAATAAAATATTTTATTAACAGACATGAAATACTTCGGAATCTTTGTATATTGTCCTTAATTTTTTTTTTCTTTTATGGTGTATCAAAATCTGAGTCATTAGCACCATTTTTTCCTTATGAGCTTATATAATACTTAGATTTAGCTAGCAACAATATTTTACACCGCAATTAAAGTGATATGCTCTTCTTATAAACATAATATTTATATTATAATATAAACATAATACATTAATTTGTCTGACAAAAAAAAAGTCCGACCCGCAGGAACTGCTTCATCTTAGCGCGGTTCCGTTCTTATCTCAAGTGCGATTAGTGAAGGAATATAGCAGCTATCGGTAGGTATTAGCACCATTTTCCCCCCTTAATATCTTCAAAACAGTTAAGAAATCGTGGGAAGTACGATATAACCATTCAAAAGCTTACTAAATTCTCTAAAAAAAAGATTCTGAAGCAAATTTCGATGGGGCAATGTCAGTCGGAGAAGTAAGTGCTTAAAACTACGAAAGTGTTAGTTTTGTTATTTTAAACGGGTTTTTGTCACTGTTTACCTCACTTTTGTTTTTTAAGTTTATTTAACGGTGGAATGAGTATTTCATTAAAGCTGAGAAAATAAGAATCATATTGGTAATAGAGTTTTCCTAGAGTGAGCGTCGCGATGACGGGAGAGTCCCATCCGTTTAGAAAACTGTCAGTTTCCATATGTGGCTCTTTAAGCTTCCTTCTCTTTGAGATTTTATTTTATATTTTTAACGACAGATCAAAACCTACCGATAGCTGCTACTATTCCTTTACTAATCGCACTTCGGATAAGAACGGAACCGCGCTAAGATGAAGCAGTTCCTGCGAGTCGGACTTTTTTACATGCTCTAGGGTAAATGAGCCGATCGTTGACACTGCTCCTTAAGTTGACACTTCAAATTTAAATTTGAAAAATAACAATTAGATTGAAGAGAATTCAATAAGTGTGCATCCAAATGAAAGAACAGGTGTTGAAGAATAATGTCGACTGACCCGATCAACTATGCAACTCCGTTAATAACATCTGCAGCCATTTTAGTATGAAAAATCCTCGCGTCAACTCCTGCTGCTCTCTTCGCTTAGTGAATTTGATAAGAGATTAAGAATATTTCTTAAGAATTTTGTTTTGTAATGCGTGCATTAAATTGTTTTTTTTTTTTTTATGATCTCTATGAACTCTATGATACTTACATTATGGACTGTAAATGGTTCGACTTAAGTAAAACAAAAAATACTTGAGATAATGGTAGTGTCAACATTGGGAACACGATAAACAACCAGGGCTCCTTTTCTTGACACTAATGTCAACTTTAGGAAAACGGTTGTCTGTGATGAATACTAAAACATTTAGTTGAGATTTTCATTAGAAATTCATGTATCCTGATTTTATTCATTTCTTATGACTGGAACATTAAGTTGACAACATGTTTTCCTAATTTTGACGTTCTGTTCCTAATGTTGACAGGCAACTTTTTATAATAGTTTTCTGCAATTTGAAATGTCACACAACTTCTTAATCAATATGTGATACAATGGTTATAACAGGCGGTACCTCCAAATGCTTCTCACATCAACCAACCTACGAATGTATCAGGTTCCGAACATTTAAAGAAAGTTGGAAGCTAAAAGTTCATGAATGGAGCGTCAATCATATGGCTCGTCCTGCATTCAAATAAAAAAAAACAGCTGAAATCGCCAAGAAAGAAAGAGCCAAGGCTAGATTGAACAAAAAAAAAAGAAGAAAAATCCCTTATAAGAAATATCTTTTAAATACTTCTCGTCTGAAAAATAAGGTGAGAAACTCCATGACTGAGGAAGATGGTGACTCCTCCATTCACCCTGAAGAAGGAAGGACATCACTAGCATGAACTGTATAGAATCAACAGGTGTAAGTAAACCATCATCAATGGCAGCACGTCAGGTAGATAAAACCACAAATAATGAAAATGAGAACAATGCAGATCAAAGTTTACACAAAAAGTTAAAGAAGAAGAGCGATTGTTCAATAATGATCAAGGGATGAATGGTGAAAATGGCTGTAATAAGCAAGTTATAAACAAAGTTAACGTTATTAGAGTAGGTGATTATTGTATAGTTCAAGTTGAAGGAAAAACAGTACGATTTCAATCCAATGTGGTTGTTTGTTAAAATAATGAAGTTGTATTATTTTCATTTTCCCTCACTGTCATCCTTAGGAACAGAAAAGTCAAACTTAGGCACCGACCTACTGCAGACGTGTCAACATTAGGACCAGAGTAAGGCAGCATTTAATGATTTATTTTACTTGAAATACTTAATGTATCTAAAATTGGTTCATGTGAATTTCATAGAGAATGAGCTGACGAATAATTTGATATATTCAATGTTTATTATTTTCAAAAACTAAGCGAAGAATTATTTTAAGTAAAATAACCTCTCCTTAAAGTGTCAACTATTGGGTCACTTACCCTACTAACATCCCCTTACGCAAAAATGCCTCGCTTGAATTTTTTTAAAAAGCATCTTCCAGTATAAAATTATTTATTTATTTATTAATGTTTACGCAACATGTATAAAATTATAATTACATTGAAAAACGAGCCTCTCAGCTGCTATCATTTGAGAACCATAACTCACATTTTACAATTGACAGGAATGCGTTCACGATCGAAAATAACATGTTAACCTTTTTTGTAGGGAATTTAGTACGCTTTCGAATGGTCAATGGCAAATAGAATAGTCAATGGAAAATAGAATAGTCAATGGAAAATAGAATAGTCAATGGCAAATAGAATAGTCAATGGAAAATAGAATAGTCAATGGCAAATAGAATAGTCAATGGAAAATAGAATAGTCAATGGCAAATAGAATAGTCAATGGAAAATAGAATAGTCAATGGCAAATAGAATAGTCAATGGCAAATAGAATAGTCAATGGCAAATAGAATAGTCAATGGCAAATAGAATAGTCAATGGCAAATAGAATAGTCAATGGCAAATAGAATAGTCAATGGCAAATAGAATAGTCAATGGCAAATAGAATAGTCAATGGCAAATAGAATAGTCAATGGCAAATAGAATAGTCAATGGCAAATAGAATAGTCAATGGAAAATAGAATAGTCAATGGCAAATAGAATAGTCAATGGAAAATAGAATAGTCAATGGCAAATAGAATAGTCAATGGCAAATAGAATAGTCAATGGAAAATAGAATAGTCAATGGCAAATAGAGTAGTCAACGGCAAATAGAAAACGCTTAATATTCCAATTTGACAAAGTCCAGCTTATTGTATGTTTAAGAAGTCTCCAGGGCTTCTAGAGCTACAGATGGAAGGGTTTACTTCAGCCATCTAATCTCCTTCGAATATCCAGCTCCGTTATCTACAAACTTTTCTGCAGAAAAAAATCATACACTACAGAAAAAAACACAAAAAATGTCCGACTCGTGGAACTGTTGCATCTAAGCGTGTTTGATCTTTAGTGATAAATTAAACACACGTTTCTCATTTTAGACTATGTCTTACTAAAATACTCATTTTATTGTTAGATGCAATTTAAAAAAAAAAAACTACCGATAAACAAGTGAGACAGGGCCCGGGCACCGTGGGGGCCCGAGTCGGGCTTCACTTAGTGGAAAAAATGTATAGGTTATGAGCTTGTAACAATAATGGGGATTAGAATTATAGACTGGCGTAGCCTATAATTTACTTGCATGGGATCTATATTTTTTTAAGATACATAAACGACAAAATAAGTGCAGTTGCAGAATAGTATATTTCATTAGGAGTCGCAATAAAACTGCAAGTACCAAAAGTGACCTTTGCTGCACCGATTGTCGGCTTTTATTCTCATTTCGCCGAAACTCAAGATGGAAATCATTTTAAAATGTCCAAAGTCCTATAGCAAAGTACTAGAATTTTTAGTCTGGAGAAGTAGAGGCCCGGCTCTGAGAAGTGGGGGCCCCTGATCTTGTCCCGGGCCCGGCTCTCAGATGTGGTGGCCCTGAAGTGACATAAACAGAAAACAAAACGTCCAAAAGAACGAAGTTGTACAAAATACTCACCAGGCATCTTCGAATTCCGGGCGGAAAGCTCTATTTCCAACAACAAAACATTGTTTCTCTTTATACATATTCTGTTTTACTGACAAATACATTTTGCTTCTATATGCAAATTGCATAATGCAATTAGAAAAATAACTCAGAAAAACAGACTAACGAACGAAATCAACAACTTTAAAGCATTAAGCACTTATTTCTTCGAGTGTGACCGTCCCATCGGAAGTTACTTCGGAAACGTTTTTGTAGGAAAAGTGGTTACTGTTACGAAAATCCTGAAACTCCAACTTTCCGAAGGAAAGTGGCTATTGAGGTTGCACTCATGACGGAATTTTTGAAAAATTTCTTCGAATCTTTATCGATCCTACCTAGTAGACACCGAAAATGACCCCCGTTAAAATTTATATATATATATATATATATATATATATATATATATATATATATATATATATATATCTGTTAACACGATAGCGGCCAGAGTTTTTGTTTTTTCTTCACGAAACGTGGTATGTAGCATTCAATTAGCAAACGATTGAACGAGTTCGTTAACCACCAATTACTCGTACCGGTCGTAATTTCCGCTGAATTGTAACGAAACGCGGTATACGTCGTGGGTATCTCATGAGAAAGAAATGTTGTAAAAATGAAGTAAATTGGTCAATTGGAAAGGAGGGTTTACTTTAAGCTCTGTTTCATTAGAATTAGCCTGCCAGACGTAGTTTCCAAAAGCCGCCGCGAGGAGCGCTATCTACCACTAGAGGGACTGTTCCTGCGTCAGATCAAAAGACGGAAAATGAAGTTGTTGTGTATTTATTAAGTAGTACAGTATCATGTATTAACATAACTCTGGAAGCAAATTATTTACAAAACTGATAATTGAACAGTTCTCACAAGAAATGTAAACGAGCAGAACTATTCACGTTTTTATTTTATTTATATAGGTTATTTACAGCAAATTATTCAGTAATGTAGTCTATACTACAAAAATTCTGAGGAAAGTCCTTAGTTATGCAGCTCCTGCGTGACGGACTTATTTTAATACTTCCTTAACTCCAAAGGGAACCATAATTTAAATATCTTAGTTTAGAGGAATCTCAAACATGTAGGAAATTTCCAAGGAGACCGGAAATTAGTTAAACTAGATTCTATCCCGTTTTCTCGAATACGGCTACAAATATCACCTTCAAAATGGCTTCATGAATACTTCTACTCTTTTACATTTGTTTATTTATTTCAATTTTAACGTTGATTATCATTAACTCAGAATTTTAGGACGGGTTATCTATAGGTCACCACCCTTTTCTAGCCAAGATAGGGCTGATGCCTTTTCTCTTTTCCAAAGAAAATCCACGACCCCCTTAAATGGGAATCGTACCCACGACCCTAGGCACGGAGTGGAATGTGCTCATGCCTTAACCCTCACGGCCACCGGGCCTCCTGAAATTTATATTTGTAATGAGCAACTGTTTCAATTATTGATTTCCTTCCCGAGTTTAGTCTATGCGTGATACTACACTATTTAATAAATACACAAAAACTTTCTTCTATAGATCTTGATAAATAATAAAAGCGACCCCGAAAAGCGAAAGTATCATGTATTAACATAACTCTGGAAGTAAATTATTTAGAAAATTAATAATTGAACAGTTCTCATAAGAAATCACGTTTATTTTATTTATGTAGGTTATTTACAGCAAATTATTCAGTACTGTAGTCTACACTACACAAATTCTGAGGAAAGCGCTTAGTTATGGAGCTCCTGCGTGACGGACTTTTGAAAAACGGGGTTGGGGTCTGACCGTTGGCTTCCGTGATAAGTTTTTTTAAGGATATTTACATGTATTTTAGTTTTCCAATTTAATTAGTTTGCATCATGGTAGTATCTGGTACCAAGATAAAACCGAATTCGTCGAATTTTACAATCTGATGAAAGGATTCCATTTTCCTGTGTTATTGTCTTTCTGTAATGGAATTTCAAAACCTACAACCACAATTTTGGATCCTGAGACTCCATATTTGGAGGGCATCTTCACAGACACCTACAAATTGATAGAACAATATTTTGAAGGTACTCTTACGAACTATTAGCATGTTACCACCATAAATGTAAGTGGGGTCCTGGTGGACCCCACGTGGGCGACGGTGTAACTATCTCTCACGTGGTCGACGGAGGGTTAAAAATGGTTTTCCTAGGCCAAGAAACCTATAAAACGAGTACTTGCAACCATATGAAGCATGGGCGTATATAAGGGGGGGTGGGTTGCCGCCCCTAACCCTTAAAAATAAATTAAATAAGATCATTTAGTTCATAAAACATATTCTATTTTGGGCGTAATAGCGTTTAAGTTGGCTAAAATTCTTCCAAGATCTAAATTAACAATACACCAGTTTCACAATCCAACATCATAAAATTCCTAGGACTCCACTTCGACAGACGACTCACATGGGTGCCCCATCTCAAGGAACTTGTTAAAATATGTAAAAAATCATTGCATCTTTTGAGAATTCTAAGTAATACAAAATGGGGCGCTGACAGAAAAGTAATGCTAACTGTCTATCGGAGTTTCACAAGGTCACTACTGGACTATGGATGTGTAGCATACTCGTGTGCCAAGCCCAGTACACTGAACATACTCAATCCCATACATAATACAGGACTTCGGTTGGCGCTAGGTCCGTTCAGGTCAAGTCCTGTAAATAGCTTGTATGCTGAAGCAAATGAAGCTCCACTGTCTATTAGGAGAGCAATATTATCAGCGGAGTACTTTCATAAAGTCCAAGGCTTGTCATGTGTTAGTAACCTCGGAGAAGCAACTAATACAGAATTGTACGAACAGAGAAGAAAACATGCTCGACCATTTTCCATGAGAATCAATGAAATAAAAGAGTTGTTCGGATGTTTACACTTGGACAGTAAACCGCACAGACTGATATCAATACCACCTTGGACTATACAAAACTTTGACATTAACTTATCATTCACAACTCACAAAAAAACAGATATATCAGCGACTCTCTTCTACAGTAATTACTTCAAACAAATTCTAACAAAACACGCAGGCTCTCTCAAAATATACACAGATGGATCAAAAACAGAAAATGATGTAGGAGCTGCAGTGGTTATTGAAGGCACTTCATTTTCTCAAAAACTGCCTCCAACCTGTAGCATATATGAAGCTGAATTGCATGCCAAGAATATTCCATCGACACTACATTCACACTTAATCCTTTTCACAGACTCTCTGAGTTCACTTCATTCACTACCAAACATGTACACGTTACACCCTACTTGCACTGAAATCAAAGAGCACATTCACATCTTACGTTCATTAGGAAAACATATATCATTATGGTGGCTGCCAGGACATGAAAACCTTGGACTGAGCACGACTGCTGACATACAAGCCAAGCTTGCTACTGAGAAAGACGCTTACCCAGATTACGAACTGTGCATCAAAGCTGTTACTAGAACGCATCGAAATGCCATACAACAAAAATTGCAACTAGAATGGATTAAGCTGACGGACAACAAACTAAGACAAATCAAACATACACTTACTGACTGGCCAAGCGCATACAGAAATTCCCGGAGAGAGGAAATAGTTCTTGTAAGACTGCGAATAGGCCACACAGGCATTACTCACGAATACTTGATGACAAATACTGATAGACCAACATGCCAGATCTGCAATACAGAACTAACAGTCAAACATATACTAACAGACTGCATTCTTATAACGAACTTGGACATACCTCGGGACATTACTCACCTACTTACTGATAGCAGTCACCATATTGACAACATTATTACACACTTGGAAAATATTAACATATACGACAAAATATGAAAACATTCACAATTTGTTTTTTTTTTTTCAAAACGTAAAGAATTTTAGGCTAGTTTATTTAATGTTTAATTTATTTATTGTGTTTTCTATAGATTCTTTGTTTTCTTTAATTTAATTTATTTATTTTTTTATTTTTAAATATTTTACTTAGATTGGTGATTTACTGACTTAATATTGGAAATATCACTATGAGCAGCACTCAGGTACAAAAGGGCCATTCGATGCTACTCACTAATGATGTGGAGTATCGTAAAAATAAAATAATAATAATAATAAATTATTAGTATTCCATACACCGGAAATGGTCTCAGCCCCCCCCCCCCCCCCGAAATTTTCCCAGCCCCCTCCGAAATTATTTTCTATATACGCCCATCGTATGAAGCGTAACGATTTTTTTCGCGGGAATTTTGCTCCAAAACCCCTGTTCCGGTGGACGGAATCTGCTGGTTAACGAACTTGACGTATAAAAATTAGACGAACGATTTTCTTTACCAAACTTCATGAAAATCGGACCATTATTCACTATGTGTAATATATGACGTCATACCTGAGTCTATAGCTCTTTGGGCCATGTTTTATACCAAACGCCTAATCTAAAATAAAGGTTGTTGTGTTACAAAGAAAAAATGTTGTCCATTTCATCCGTTTGGGAAGACTCCGATGGACCGGTCATGTTGCTCGAATGGATCCAGCAGAACTGCCAAGGAAGACAATGGAAGAAGTGCTCCATGGAAGCAGAAGACGTGGGAGGCCGAAGCTCCGATGGAAGGATGGAGTTGCACGTGATGCTAGGACCCTATTAGGCGTACAGAACTGGAGGGTTGCTGCACAAGATCGGGACGGCTGGTGGAAGCTGATTCAGGAGGCCCTGACCTAGCAATGGGCTGTGCGCCAGTTAAGTAAGTGTTGTGTTAAATCCTGCATCAAATGTGGTCCATTCTTCCTTTGTCCCATGATAATTTAATAATAATACATGGTGTCAGGTGTTCCTGAGGTGATAATAAATGTCTTCAGTAACTGTTGTCAAACTTTTGTAGTGCTTTTCTGGTAAATTTTAATCATGAAGCGGCAAAGTGTTTATTCCGTATAAAGCCCTTAGCTTTTGATGCCACGTTGCCTGAAAGATGGCCGAAGCGGAAAAATATGTTTACCCTTAGCATGAAAGCCACATCTAAATCAAAAAGTCCGACGCAGGAACTGCATCATCTTAGCGCGGTTCCGTTCATATCCCTAGTGTCATTTGAAAAGTTTAGAAAAGAAATAAACTTTTTTTTTTTTTTTTTTTTTATATATCCCGTGAAAATTGTCGAAATCCACTCGAACATCTCGAATAAAAGTGATATTAAGGCGTCAGGGACTCCGACAGTAGTTAACCTTTACACAGAAGCGGAAATTACACAATCCGGCTCTCTTTCTAAAGCAAAGCTCTATAAATCAATACAAAATAATGATGAGAAGACGTGATGCTGCAAGACGACGATCAATCCGTACTGGACACCCAGAGGACCTGAAGACCTTCAAATCACTCCGAAACTTCACTCAATCCACCCTTCGCCGCGCTCGTTCCCAGTATTACCAGACCTCCCCCTCCTCAGCTTCCGACTCCCGTTCCCTCTGGAACACCCTTCGTAGCCTTTCCCTCGCCAAGACTAAACCCACTCCCACTATCCATGTTACACCCGACGAGCTGAATACCCATTTCAGTGCCGTTTCCTCCTCAACTACTCCTTCCACGCCCTTTGTTCCTTCTAATACCTTTAACTCTGATAATTTTTATTTTTTAGATATATCACCTTCAGAACTCCTCAAAGCTGTCATGAAATCACGTTCTAAGTCCAAAGGTTCGGACAGTATACCCGTTGATCTTATTAAACTTTCCCTTCCTGTTATCCTACCCCACCTACTCCACATATAAAATTATTCTTTGCAAAACTCCGTCTTTCCCACATCATGGAAGAAAGCAATTGTTCACCCCTTCAACAAAATTTCCAATCCAATTGTTCCCACCGACTTCCGTCCTATTTCTATCCTTTCCAATCTTTCTAAACCACTTGAACTCCTCGTACAATCCCAAATATCCGCCTTTCTACAACCCCGCTTAAACTCCCACCAATCTGGCTTTCGTCCAGGTTACTCCACCCAATCCGCACTTCTAAAAATTACTCACGACCTCCAATCCGCTATTGATCTCAAAAGAATTTCCATCCTTATACTCCTAGATTTCAGTAAAGCGTTCGATACCATTGACCATAACATACTCCTTTCCAAACTCCAATCTTTTTCTTTCTCTAACAGTGCTCTGACCTGGTTTCAATCCTTCATCTTTAACCGCTCCCAATCAGTAGCCATTCCAAACAAACCCCAATCCTCCTCCCTTACACTGGACCGAGGTGTCGCACAGGGATCCTCTCTATCCCCAACACTGTTTGCAGACTACATAAACCATCTTCCATCCTCTATCCTATTTTGCAACTTCCACAGGTATGCCGATGATTCCCAAATCTACCTTTCCTTCCCTCCCTCTGAGCTATTTGAAGCAGCAAGAATGATTCAGGAAGACTTGGACAGGATCACAGCTTGGGCCAAGACCAACAAATTAATGATGAATGCTGAAAAGTCCAAAGCGATAGTGATAGGCTCAGCTCCCCTCTTGAAATCTCTCCCTCCTATCCTCCCTTCCTTCACCATTGACTCCAGTCCAATTCAATATGTCTCCTCTGCCAAGAACCTGGGCCTTGTTTTTGACCAAAACCTATCCTGGAAAAATCACTTATCCCTAATCACTCGTCGCTCCATAGCCACCCTTAAACTATTTAACCGTTCCCGTCACCTCCTCCCTACTCCTACACGTCAGCTTCTTGTATCTTCTCTTGTGTTCCCCCACTTTGAATACGGTTGGTGTATGGAGGATCGTCTTAAGCGATTAATGAACAGTTTTCTCAGATTTATCCTCGATACCCCCAGGGATGCCCATATTTCACACCTGTATTCCGAGTTGAAGTAGCTATTTCCATCAATTCCACGACAATATTTCCTAGGTTCCTTCCTTTACCAAACCATTTCTTCCAAATCTCCTTCCTATATTTACAACCTCCTTCAGTTTAAATCTTCTGTCCATTCCCATGGTACCCGCTCCCGTCCCTCCGATCTCTATTTTCGCACTCATAAAACAGCCTTCTTCGACCGTTCCTTCGTCTCCCGAGCCTCTTCCTTCTGGAACACTATCCCTCTTTCCATTCGACACTCTCCGTCCTTACCTGTCTTTAAATCCCGCCTCTTTGCTTTTCTCCTATCCTCCCAGGAAGACGCTTCTTAAAATTTCACCACCAGGAAGACCAGATTACCTTTGTAAATTATATTGCTGTTTTCTTCTCGTGTTTATGTATTTATTCTAGTTCATATCTTTTTATAGCCCCCATTCCTTTAATATTTATTTAACTTTTTAATATTTATTTGTTTATTTAAACTCTTTAATTTTATTCCCATCCCCCTCTGAACATTGTATCATCACTTCCCCATTCCAATTATATGTACATATTTACTTATATTTCATTTTATTTTTTAAGGCTTCATATATAATATTTGTGTTCGTTTTTTTATATATATACTTTTGTTTTTTCTTTATTTATATTTATATTTTTAGATTAAATTTATCTATTGTTTATTTTGTATTTATTTTTACTCTTCTGGGACGAAGTCCCAGAATAAAGTTTTTTTTTCATTCATTCAAAATATGCCTAATAAAGCCTTTCTAGTGCATACAGAAGGATCAAGAAGAAGTACTCAAGATTGAGTAGAATACCTTGCCTAATATAGCCTATACAGAATAATATGCCGAATAAAGCCTATCTAGTAGATACAGAAGGACAAATAACAAGTCTTGACGAATAACAAGTGAAGATATAGAATAATATACCTAATTAAGTCTAAGGAGTAGATACAAATGGACCAAAAACAAGTCTTGAGGAATCTTGTTTTTTTTTCTAATTAAATACTTTTTATCAATATTTAGTATATATCCTTTGTTGAAAACTATTAATTGCTAATTGATGAATCGGGTTACAACTAAGTAATCTTTATGAATATTTAGTATATAACCTATGTTTGGAACTGTGTTATTTCAGAATCTAGTATAGTTTAAGAAATTTTGGTGAATGAAATCATTAAATTGCTCTCTGTACCCTAGGTTTTGCATTTGTGTCGGCAGATACCTGGGGTATATTTACAACTCTTGAGGATTAACTCCTAGTAGGTAAATTTCCTGTCGACCTTCTGCTTCTAGGGGCACTGAACCGACTCTCTATTCGCTCATAGTATCTAACCGTCGTGAATTTTATTTTTTGGATTTAGGACTTAATATAAATATGTAGACTAAATCATAGCAAGAAGTCTACCTCCGTCATCGGTTCTTAACTATGTAGACTCGCTAATGTTACCCAATCTTAGATACATCGTAGTTAAAATCCACAGCAAAAACACGACATTTCATCAGAATCCCCTGCTTAATAAAACATATATAGAATAATATGCCAAATAAAGCCTATCTAGTGGATAAAAATGGAGGAAAAACGCCGTTCGTGATGGTAGAAAATCTTACAAGGCATTTCGCTCAGAAATCTCCGAAATATTCTTACAAATTTTACGTATCCTGTTTTATAACCAAATAGATTTATATTCTATAATCAATAAGAAAAAAACTACTAGCAATAAAAAACTATGGGTAACAGATGAAAATAGAACAATTCTAAAGAACGAAATCAACACCAGTACTGTAATCTAGATATTCATTAGGCATCTTCGAATTCTAACAAACAAAATATTGCTTCTAATTATACGTATCCTGTTTACTGACAAATACATTTGACTGCTATATGAAATTACAAAAATAACGAGCAGTGAACAAAAAACTGCGGGAAACACACAAAAAGATCCGTTTAAATAATAGTTTCGTTTATTTAAACGGATCTCTTTTAATTAATCTGTTTTATTGTCAAATACATTATCCAACTATAAGGAATGAAAAAATAGGAATAAAAACAGACAAAAAGAACCGTTCGAATAAACGAAATCAATTACTTCAAAGTTTAAGCACTTATTTCTCCGATTGACATCGCTTATTCAAAACTTTCTTCAGAACCTTTTTTGTAGACCATTTAGTAAGCTTTCGAATGGTAACCTTTCGCTTCCCAAGATTTTCAACCGTTTTCGAGATATTAATGAAAGTATACGAAGTTCCCAAAATTTTCATTATTTCTAGCAACAGAAAATTGGTCTCATTTTTCCTATCCTGTTTTACACACAAATACATTTTCTCAACATAAGAAATTACAAAAATAAAAAGCAATAAAAAACCAAGGGAAAGAGACAAAAAGAACGTCAAAACCCATTCATAAGAACAAAACAGACGTATTTGAAGATTTAAGCACTTATTTCTCCGATTGACATAACCTAATCAAAAATAGTTTTAGAATCTTTTTTGTAGAGAATTTAGTAAGCTTTCAAATAGTTTTTATCCACTTACCACGATTTCCCAACCGTGCTCGAAATATTAATGAAAGTATACAAAGTTCCCAAAACTTTTCATGTCTGATCATAAAATATTTTATTCTAACCCTTCCTTAACTCCTAAGGTAACAAAACTTTCAACATATTAGTTTTAATGAAAGTAGAACATGCAGATAATGTTTCAACTGAATCCCATGATTCTAAGTACCCAAACCAAAAACGGTATTCAAAAACTATTTTTCCAATTTTCTTGAAAACGGTTTCATTCGTTTTCCTAGCCCAAGAAGCCTATAAAAAGAGTACTTACAAGCTTATGAACTTAAAAACGTAAGCGTTACGATTTTTATTTGCACGAATTTCGCCCGAAACGCCATCTTCCAGTGGGCGGATTTTGCTGGTTAACAAACTTGACCTTCAAATTGGACGACAGATTTTTGTACCAAATTTCATAAAAATCGGACCATTAGGGAGGCCAGAAATCCGCGGACAGACAAATATATATATATATATATATATATATATATATATATATAAATAAATAAATATATACATATATATATATTTTCATCCTTACGAACCACTTAGATGTGGTGATCAACATAGAAGTATTGGCGAACCTTCCATTTGATTCCGACCATAGGATGGTCAGGGGAGAATTCTCTCCCAGCAGGATGAGAGCACGAACAGTGCGTTTTGCCGGTCATATGCTATGGATGCCAAACATGGTCTCTTACCAAGGCTCAGGAGGGTAAATTACAAATATGGCAGCGATCGACAGAAAGGTGCATTCTCAACGCACTAAGGAGGGAGAAAATAGCAAGTACACATATGAGGGCACAGACAGGGATGAAGGACGTCCTACAGCATGCAACAAGGATCAAGTGGGCCTGGGCAGGACAATGACAGGTGGGCAAAGTAGGCCACTGAGGTGATCCCATCCGGACAGAAAAGAGGAAGAGGAAGGCAACAGAAGAGATGGGCCGATTTAATGATAAACAAGGCAGGTGCCGAGTGGATGAGGTGCGCCAGGGACAGGACCAGATGGAAGGAGATTTGGAAGAAGGGAAAGGAAGACAGAGCGGACTCCACTTCCCGACAGGACTAGTCCCCGTGGGAAGTCAGACTATTACCCCAGAACCCTGGGAGGCCCTACAGAAATAGTCACTTCAGATATGTAAATAAACCTAAAACAGAAGTATTATATTTTTATTTATTTATTGAAAAGCAAAATTATGTATTTATTAACTAATTGTATTTATTTAAATCATTTATCACGACTATTCTGTAAATAAAACCTATATTCATTCATATATATATATATATATATATATATATATATATATATATATATATATACAAATTTTAACCACCGTTATTTTCGGTCTCTAGGGGTTCTGAAACGTGAAATTTTCTAGTCGATACTTCCGGATTGTTTCATGAGATCAACCTTATAAGCGGGGTTCTTCCCTATGGGGGAGGGAGGAATCGCGCTAAAAATGAAGGATGAGGATTTGAAGATTGCAATTCTGTTAATGAATATGGGAGAAGAAGCAGTGGATATTTATAATACATTTCCTGATGATAAGAAGAGAACTCTTGATAAAACATTAGAAGCTTTTGACAACTATTGTGTACCTGCAGTTAATTATGCAGTGGAGACCTATAAGTTTAATAAGATAATTCATGGACACGACAAAAATGTTGATACATATCTAACTGAACTGAAGACTCAAGCGAGTAAGTGTTCTTTTGTTTGTACTAATGAAAGTTGTAAACAATCTTACTCAGATAGAATGATAAGGGATCATATTATAACTAAAATTAAAGATCCTGAGGTTCAACAGTCCCTCCTCAAGTTCACAACTGAGCAGACTCTTGAAGAAGTAGCATCATTATGCCGTGCTTCAGAGATGGGAAGGAGTATCGGAGATCTTCCAGTCACATCCGAAATAGGAAAATTTCTGATCCTGAGTTGAAGGATCAAAAAGAGCAACTCAGTCGAGGCAGCCATTCAAATCAAGAAGAGCAACCCAGTCGATGTAACCCTCCAAATCAATGCCAGCATCGCTCGCCTGAGATGGAATCCACAGCTCAAGCCTCTCCTGAACAAAGGTTTCAAACATACCGATCTGGCAAAAGTACAAAAAAACTGAGAAACTCAATTTGTAACACACCCACATTGGTATTATGACCCAGAGCTATTGTAGGTTATTTGTTGTAAATTATTAATGAAGTATTTAAATTTAATTTTTGTATTTGTAGGATTTTTCATTGATATGTTTTATTCTTTTCACTTTGATGTTATGGGAATTTTTCTTTTATTTATCATTAGCTCAGGAAAAGGGTGTAATATATGACGTCATACCTGAGTCTATAGCTCTTTTATGTTTTATATCTAACCGCCTAATCTAAAATGAAGGTTGTTGTGTTAAATCCTGCATCAAGTGTGGTCCATTATTCCTTTGTCCCATGATAATTTAATAATAATACACTATGTACCTTAATTTTCTACTGTTGTTCGCCTTTTGTCTGGAGTTCCTAACAAATTATCCATCTCCTTAAACCACTGTAAATTTGATAGTGGTCTAATTTTTTTGCCTTCATCTCAAGATCTCCCTAACTAGATGTCTTCATTTCTTCACCAATTATTTCGAATGCGCCTCCCTTGCTGGGTTAACTTTAGTTCCATCTTTTTTGATTCCACAAACGTTCATCCAATTGTAATTCCTCAATGAATTAAATATGGGTTTGAGAGTTTTACTTTTCCGATGTCAGTTGTACTAGATAACTAGATGTTTTCTGCTAAGAAGTAGAGGATCATTCTTATTATAATGGTTAAGAGGTGATTCCTTATCATCTCACTTAACCCTTGAGCCGTCACCTCGAGTCATATTCACCCGAGAGATATTTCTTTATTAGTTAGTTTATTTTCGACTAAAGATTAGACTCACATATCTCTTTTCTCAGCATGTTTAATCAAATGACATTATTTGATACTGATATCAAATTCATAAGTGGGGTTTTTAGCCGTTTTGACCCTAGGTGACGACATCGTCATAGTTTTTGGCTTAATTGGAGCACAACTAAAGTACATAATTATATTTTTAAATTTCTATATAATTTTTGCATTTGTGAGTTAATAATTAACAAATAGTAAATTAATTAATTGAAATGGCTTTAAAATATGATTTATTGTTATACTAAGTAATATTTTCCTTTGTAAAATGACTCCAGTTGCCAGGCTTGTAACTGTTTAACAGCCTCTAAATGAATTAGAAATTCACAGGCAAGGTATTTTGGTAGAAAATACCAACAATCTAATCAGGACTTGTGTTCAGTATACGTGCCCTCAGGACTACAGTTGCCAGGCTTGTAACTGTTTAACAGCCTCTAAATGAATTAGAAATTCACAGGCAAGGTATTTTGGTAGAAAATACCAACAATCTAAGCAGGACTTGTGTTCAGTATACGTGCCCTCAAGACTACAGTTGCCAGGCTTGTAACTGTTTAACAGCCTCTAAATGAATTAGAAATTCACAGGCAAGGTATTTTGGTAGAAAATACCAACAATCTAATCAGGACTTGTGTTCAGTATACGTGCCCTCAGGACTACAGTTGCCAGGCTTGTAACTGTTTAACAGCCTCTAAATGAATTAGAAATTCACAGGCAAGGTATTTTGGTAGAAAATACCAACAATCTAATCAGGACTTGTGTTCAGTATACGTGCCCTCAGGACTACAGTTGCCAGGCTTGTAACTGTTTAACAGCCTCTAAATGAATTAGAAATTCACAGGCAAGGTATTTTGGTAGAAAATACCAACAATCTAAGCAGGACTTGTGTTCAGTATACGTGCCCTCAAGACTACAGTTGCCAGGCTTGTAACTGTTTAACAGCCTCTAAATGAATTAGAAATTCACAGGCAAGGTATTTTGGTAGAAAATACCAACAATCTAATCAGGACTTGTGTTCAGTATACGTGCCCTCAGGACTACAGTTGCCAGGCTTGTAACTGTTTAACAGCCTCTAAATGAATTAGAAATTCACAGGCAAGGTATTTTGGTAGAAAATACCAACAATCTAAGCAGGACTTGTGTTCAGTATACGTGCCCTCAAGACTACAGAAACCGACTCCGACGAAATGATTCATTTTTTAGTTTGAATTTTGAGCATTGCTCACAGAAATTTAAAGGATTTACAGGGATGAGATGAACCAGCAATACTAAAATAAATACAAAAATTAAAATAAACAAATGCGCTTATCTCAGTAGCCTGGCCATCAGTAGGGGTACCCCAGGCAGGTAATTCGATGCCCCCCCCCTCTGTAATACTGAATAATATGATGATGAACATCAACATGTATCTACAAGATAACGAGGCAGCTATTCTACCAATAGAAGAGAATATATATGATGTATCCAATCCCAGGAAGAGGAGAAGGTGTAGCTTATACCCGAGCACTAACGTAAGAAGTGTCCCATATTTTTTTTGGAAATGCAATCAATTTATTTGCAAAAATAATTCAATTAATATTTTCACAAACTGTAAACATTAGTTTTAACCCAAAGAACGCTAATATAAACGTGATAGTACTTGGTTTTGAGCCTTATAAAATAAAATCTCTTGAGAACATGCCTTACTTTTGATTCCCATTCTTCAATTGAATTTCATTGAGTTCCTTATTATTTTTATTTTTTTTTACATCCATAAAAGACTTATACTATATTACTATTAATAACAATGTGTATTAAATGATTATTATGTTCAACATTTAGGTATTTGTTTCCGGGCGAATATGACCAGAGGTGACGCACAGTGGTCAAAAACCGCTCAAAACTCAATAGCTTTTGGTGCTGTTGAGTTAGAAACCTGAAATTGTGCACACTTACCGGTCTTATGACCACAATAAGGGTATTGAGAAATCACATGACAAATCTTCTTGTGGCCGGCCCCCGCCTCTAAACTGCACTCAGGTGATGATGGATTAAAAAAAACACTCGTTGAGTAAACCAGGAATTATACACAAATATAAAAGGATTAAAAGGGAAAAGGTTGAATAAAATACAATTATTAAACGAATACAAATTATATTATAGGCATCATTTTAAATTATTATTAATGCGTTTCTTTTTTTAAAAATCTGTAACATAACACGGCAGCAAGGAATGTGAAATATATATATATATAAAAATTTCTTCTTTTTTTTTTAGCGGGTTTAGGTTTAAGTTTAAGCGTCATCAACCTCCTGTTCTTGTTCTTCATCGAATTCAGCGTCTTCGTCAGCTGTGGCTTCCTGGAAAACAAAACAATGCTTTGTATTAATATCAAATATCTGGTAATATTATGTATTTACTGATAATGCTGGACTGCAACAAAGGGTGAACAAAGTTTGCATACTTGAAGTTTTATATAAAAACACCAGCATTTAGAATTTTCAGAAAACATAAATAACAATGAATTAATCAATAGCACAAGAACTAATAGGATGTTTATCCTCGACAAAATATAACATTACACAGTGATCATGGTTATGCTAGAAAACCAGATTGGTTAATATTGCTATAAGTGTAAAGTAATTGTTAAAGTTTTGGGTGATGGTTACTAACGACACAATTGCTTAGTATCAATGGTAACATTATATTTTTAAGCCTTAAGTTTTTAGGGTCATCAAATAATTGTGTACAGTCCTGTATTCTTGTAGTAAATCAGTATAGTAGACATAAACTGGCTACGGTTCCCTGAGAGTTCTTAATATCGTCCAGAAGATTAAGACTGATTCGGTTCTGACAGTCTGGCAATAATTGTTTGATGGTTAGTTAGTATTAAATATGTCACACTTTGATCTACATCGGCTGGCCATTAAGGACTCATGAGTTAGTCGAGTATGGGCAATCAATAGAACTATTTATTCCCGTTTGTTTTCTCCGCTAATCTATTTTTAATTATTCCAATGTTGTATTGACAAGTCTTTTCTGTAATTTCTTGAACGTTTGCGTATAATATATATTTGTATCTAGCCTATTATAGACCTTTTGACTAAACAAGGCAAAACCAATTTGCTTACAGCGTAATAAAGCTGATAACATCGAAAAAATCTAGGAAGAATGAAAACTGAAATCCAACTCACCTGGTACTGTTGGTATTCTGAGACGAGATCGTTCATGTTTGATTCGGCTTCTGTGAATTCCATTTCGTCCATACCTTCTCCTGTGTACCAATGCAAGAAAGCCTAAACAAGAAAATTGTTCTGTTAATGTACGGCCAAGAAGAAAAATATTATAAATTATCAATGTCCTCTGTTTATTAAGTTTTGAAATTGACTGCACCCAGAAACAGTGCAATGCACTCGAAACATCCAATCATTTTATTAAAGATTTCACATATTAAAATATAAAGAAAGAATAAAAAGGAACCGATATTATAAAAATAAATGTCCACCACACAGCAGCATAAGCAAATACTTTATAAAGAGAAAAAGAGACGTATGTAAATAATGGATGAATCATGTGAAAAGTGCTACGTAGTCCCGGGATTACGTCGGAATCCTGTAAAACTGAAATTTCATGAGTTTCCAAACGCTTTAATTTTTTGTGCCATATTTTTAATTTTGTGACATTTTCATGCACTAGACACCCTGCTTGACCACAGCAATGACAATTTGCAAATTTGAAGGTGTGTATGGAAACATCAGCTTTTAAACATTTAAAGTTTTAGAAATAATAACTAATTAATGAATGAATTATAATAATCATAAATATGATTTTGGAAAAAGTATAAAAACTAAATTAATTTATTGAGAAGATATAAAAAAATAATAAATTAATTTATTATTTTTTTTGGGAAGGTCCGGAGCGTCCCAGTGTCAGGAAACATTATACTTTGATTAATTATCAATTGATGAATAACTTATGACTGGAACCAAAATAAGCTTTGAATTTTACAATATTAAACAAATATAAATATATTGTTACCTTTCGCCTGAACATAGCGGTGAACTGTTCTGAGATACGCTTGAACAGTTCTTGGATTGCGGTGCTGTTTCCGATGAAGGTGGCGGACATCTTGAGACCTCTTGGTGGGATGTCGCACACGGCAGTCTTTACGTTGTTCGGGATCCATTCGACGAAGTATGACGAATTCTTGTTCTGGATGTTCAACATTTGTTCGTCCACTTCCTTCATGGACATACGTCCTCTGGAATTAGGAAAAATAAATAGAATTTCGTCATCTCAATTTCGAAATCCTTCAACATATTCTCAGTGCAGGTGCCTTAACCAATCGGCCACCCAGCTTCATACCAGACATAACAAATGAAGTCATATAATGGAGGGAAGACTTGGGAAATTCGGGAAAAAGTTATATTCATCTTAAGTTGGAAGATGTTACTGTCTGATACGGCACTGGAGAAAGTACCTCAGACATTTCAAAAGTTGGTTTTACAATGGTAAACAACAAAGAGGTACTATTAACCATTACAAAAAAAAAGGACTCTACTTTCACATTCAAGAGAATAAAGTATTTTTTTATATTTTCTTAACGGTGCACCGACATCTGCGCCATTAGTGCTAAAATATGACAATGGTGCAGCTGGGAATTTGCTCAACAGGCCCTGAATTATTAAAACAATCCCTGCTGCCAGCGGGACTCGAACACCCATCTCCCACATGAGAATCATAGGCGTTAGCCACTAGACTGCGGGAAGATTAAAAATAAAATAATATCACACAAACAAATACCTTGCACATAGACTTTAAACGGAATAATGAAAATACATCCCAAAATTGGCGGAAAAGGACTAACCAGAACAGCATATGCAAAGAGCGACTGACACTATAACTTGAGAAGCCTTATTTTAAGCAATTTGCATAAACAGCATGCCCGCACTAAAGAGAAAATGAATTATTTCCTCTGGAGCAGACGAGACGTCAATTGTGAGTTAATTCCTCTAGAATAAAGTAACAATTTTCACTTTTTAATAAATTTATCCTCTAGTTTTTTTGGAGAAGAATTTTTTTATTTTAAACAACAAAAAAAAAAAAAAAAGAGGGCTGCCCAAATGTATTTGCTAAAAACACAGCGTACTTATCAATCTTTCGAAAATTCATTTTAATTGGTTAAAATATGGTTTATTTATATATATATATATATATATATATATATATATATATATATATATATATATATATATAACTATTCTTTATAAATTGTATATGACATGTATTATTGACAACTGTTTAATTAAAAATTTATAATACAGTGAAACCTCCTGTAACGGACACCTCTATGAACGGACAGAATATCCACGGTCCCGGCGAAAACCCCTTTAAATCAATGCATTAGCACCTTCCAATAGCGGACCCTCTACTTACGGACAACGGACACCTAAAATCTTCAACTCTCTATAGCAGACAGCAGGGTAAAATATTTAATTACCCTGGCGGGCATTGCTAGTAAACTTCATAGGAAATGTGGTACCCTCCTGTTCCAGGAACCACATCCTGTTTTGTTACACCACTATTCAGCAGGTTTCATTCAATTGGTATCTAGTCATGAACTGTATCTAGAAAAGAACGCGTGTAACTCTAAAAAATAAAGTGGAAGTTTTAAAAGTGTATGATAGTTTATAGCTTTGTGTTAAGAGACCAGGGCGCAAAGTTTGACGTCGGCAAAACGCAGACGTCAAACTTCGCGTAGTTTTTTGAGCGATATGTGGTGAAAGTGCATCGGTTAATGTTGATTTAGTTCTAGATTGGAAAAACAAATAGGTTTACATTTGTCATGACTATGAGGCTAAAAATATATTTAATTTTGATGAAACAGCTTTATTTTTTCGCCTTGCCAAACAAGAAAAAGATTCTAAAAGGGGAAACGTACACAAAAGACGAACGAAGCAAAGATCGTTTAACTGTTATGTTGTGCGTAAACGTGGAAGGCAATTTTGAACAGCCGTTGATAATCAGTAAATCATTGAAACCACGTTGTTTTAAGAACATTAACGTCAAGTCCAGAATATCTGGGCAAGCTAACAAAAAAGCATGGATGACAACGCCTATAATGTTCGTCGTAGGATGGCAAAAACGTTCAGAGATCAGAGAATGGGACGTCAAAAACGGCGTGTAATTTTGTTTATGGACGTGACATGCCACCCACAGATGCATCTAATAAATGTTAAAATTCAGTTTTTTCCCACCGAATATGACATTTTGCTGCCAGCCCCTCGATCTCGGCATTATTAAAAATGTCAAAACACATTACAGAAAACAATTTTTTCGGGAAGCCTTTACGAAAATGGACTCAAGCGATTATGTTACTAATGTACTGGACGCGGTATTGTGGATAATGACAGCTGTAAAAGAAATAAGAAACCGTTGTGCAATGTTTTCTCACACATGGATTTCATTAACCTCCCAATAACGGACATTTTTTATGGACCCAATGGTGTCCGCTATACTGAGGTTTCACTGTATAATGTCTTTACTTTTAAAAGAGACACATTTCTAATTTTGCTTGCATCCTTCAGGTTTAGTAGAGCAAGCATATTGCCCATTTGCAGGCTCTTAAAATCAAATAAATAAATATTCTTTTGAGGCTTTTATAATGAACTTATAGGCTCCGGATACTGTAGCCTGCAGATGTAAAATCTAATAAAACTAACGGAATTTTTACTTTTGAATAACCTTTTTTTTTCTTTTTTTTTTTTGCCTTTTTTTTTTTTTTTTGCCAAACAACAAAACCCAAGGTGTATTGTCTATTATTAAATTTAGTTATGACGAACAGAAACTGCTTAAAAAATTACCTGAAAATTGCAGCAACAGTGAGGTAACGTCCGTGCCTTGGGTCGCAGGCAGCCATCATGTTCTTGGCGTCGAACATCTGCTGTGTGAGTTCAGGAACTGTGAGGGCTCTGTAAATATAGATGGCAACAAATATTTAAAAAAAAATTCTATTAATATAAAAATTAAATAAAATTTTTGTGAAAAACATTAATTTTCTTAATACAAATGCCTAACTCGTTTGAAATGCTTAGAATACAAACTTCAAATTTCTTCCAATTTTTGAAAGAAATTTTAGATTACAATAATAAATTCATTATCTATTTAACAGATACACAAAATTAAATACTTGCAAGAATGTAATGTCAAAGAGAAGTTTTATCCCTATAAAAACTTAAAATAAATAAAAAAAGATGCTTACCTGTATTGCTGTGATCCTCTGGATGTAAGTGGAGCGAACCCAGGCATGAAGAAGTGGAGACGGGGGAATGGGACCATGTTGACTGCGAGTTTCCTAAGATCGGCGTTCAGCTGACCAGGGAACCTGAGGCAGGTTGTGACTCCAGACATTGTAAGGGAAACGAGATGGTTCAAGTCTCCGTATGTCGGAGTGGAGAGTTTCAATGTCCTGAAGCAGATGTCGTATAGGGCTTCGTTGTCGATACAGTAAGTCTCGTCTGTGTTCTCTACTAGCTGGTGGACTGAAAGGGTGGCGTTGTATGGTTCTACGACTGTGTCTGATACCTATAAGCAGACGTATTCGTTTTATAAAACGGTTTAAAACAAATAGCCAAAAAGGGTAATATCACAAAAAATTAATGACTTACTTTTGGCGAGGGGACAACGGAATATGTGTTCATGATTCTGTCAGGGTATTCTTCTCGGATCTTGGAGATAAGAAGGGTACCCATTCCTGATCCAGTACCGCCACCCAGAGAGTGTGTAAGTTGGAAACCCTGTAAAGGAAATTGTACAATTTTAATAATTATTTATACAGTATAAATTCAATATCTCAAGAAAAATTTGGCATGTCCAATAATAGTTTTCTATTTGAAAGACCACAAACACTATACTATGGTAATTTTGTCTCATAAAAACTAATGCTATTATGCCATATAAAATCCAATTTAATAGAGGCAACCAAAGTAATCAACATTTTTGCTTGGGAATTAATTTTATTTGACACAGACATCCCACCACACACACAGCAACACCTTCCTGATGTAGAAAGTCGGTTTTGGAGTTGGTAATGGCCATCCGACTCCACTAGGGTCTTCAAGGCATCGTGGTCACACTGTTTAGCCTACCACTTCAAGGCTTGTCTCCGAGGTCAAAATCACCCTCGGCAAACCTCCTCTACCAACGTCGGCACTTGTTTACAGTCGACACATCACCAAACACTTCATTTAATTTTAAAGTCGGAGCTGTCGCCTTAATTTCCGCATGAAATTGAAAAAGCCTGCTGTTGCTAATATGGTCTTCAGAAGGTACAAAGCCGCCATAATCTATCAAGCCACTGAACAACTTAATACTTAAAAAGACTGATCCACTGATAAATTTAATGGTATGATTATTTACTCCACAAAGATTAGTGTAGTATTAATACCAAAATATATCTTACCAAAATGTTGATTATTACTTTTGGGTACCCCCATTAATATACAGGCTTATACAATTACGTCTCGCAAAAATAACAGCTATTAGGTCCTAAAATATAATGCTACTATATCTCACAAAATATTAGACAAAAACATATTTAATGAAATCAAGTGAACAAACCTGAAGGCAGTCGCAGGATTCGGCTTCCTTTCGGACTACGTCCAATACCGAGTCTACTAGTTCGGCGCCTTCTGTATAATGCCCCTTGGCCCAGTTGTTTCCTGCGCCGGACTGTCCGAAGACAAAGTTGTCTGGCCTGAAGATCTGTCCGAAAGGTCCTGATCGAACGGAGTCCATAGTTCCGGGCTCAAGGTCAACGAGAATTGCTCTCGGAACGTACTTTCCACCTCCAATAAGAAAAAAAAAAAGCCAAAAAAAGATTACGCACCGGGTCTAGCTTTGTAGGACATTATTTAAAAAAATACTCTCTCTCTCTCTCTCTCTCTCTCTATATATATATATATATATATATATATATATATATATATATATACACACATACAAACATACACACATATATCAAAATAAAATATAAGAATATTCTAAGAATAGGCAGTGATAAAATTTAGCTAAATGATGTTATTGTTTTATTTGCTTAGTGAAAAATATCATTACAATTGAAGGGGTCGGGGAAAAATAGTGCCAAGTAACATTTTAAACAAAACCTAACTGTAGCTGTTATATGTTGGATATTAGGTGGGACTATCAGTCTATGATGCAAATGCTACTAAAATATTACTACAAGCTCTGTAAGGTAATTAATCTTGTTGCCCCTAACCATTTCAACTGATAGTCCCACATAATATCCAACATATATCAGCTAAAGTTAAGTTTTGTTAAAAATCTTGCTTGGCACTATTTTTCCCCGACCCCTTCAAATGTGGTTGGTTGGCTGGTGAAGGTTAATCATAGCAACTTGGATGATAAAAAGATCAAATACAGTGGAGGTGTTTCATCTTTTCTTCAGCCCAGTTAAAAATACCATTATCTATTTTATGGTGTGTATAGTTTCAAGGAAGTTAAAAAAAAAACAACAACAAAAAAACAAAACAGTTTGTGAATCCATCAATAGGAACAGCCTTGAAACCATCAAGATTCGAAATACGTGATTGTAAACATATGAAGAAGGTGTTGTTAGTTAAACAAACAGCATTAACATTTAAGGGAAAAAAAAAAAAAAAAAAAAAAAAAAAAAAAAAAAAAAAAGGGGGAGGGGGGAAACTGGTGTCCTCAATAAGAATTAATATTTTAACACGATATCGTCAATACAAATGCAAAGTATCGATTGAGAAAAAACGCATTTTCATTTTTAATCTATACTCATTGCTGTTGAACTGATGTACGTTGTGGCAAACTCTCTAAATTTAAAGAAACATAGTTATCAATTACAGAAAATCAAACTAAAGAATGTGCATTAATTGTAATTAAAATATATAATAAGCTAAAATTTATAGTCACCTGTAAGGTACCAAACTATTTTTCACATTCGACACTTTGCATTTGTATCGATGATGTCGCCATTCTGGAAGAACAGTGACATAAATGCAAAAACTTCAATTTTACAGGAGAGTAAAAAAACAATTTGCATTTGTATAAAGAGTATAATAGAAAAGGGTATAAATGACAGAAAAGATTGGTATATTTAGTGTATGTATATAGTATGTATATGTATATGTATATATATATATATATATACATATATATATACACACACCCACATATATATATATATATATATATATATATATATATATATATATATATATACACGTCAGTGTTTCTCTGGAAATGGTTCGTCGTTCAAGAAGGCAAATTTTCTGTCTGTTGTTCTGAATGTTCTCTAGTGGTCGCGAGTGGAACTACAGTTCCCCTGATATTGTCTATGGACTTTACTGCATTCGAGACTTTTGCACAGTTACATCATTGTTCTTCCGGAAGTTTATTCGAGTAATATATTTAAAATTATACATAAACATTTACCAGATGCCTCATTGTAGTAGACATTTATTCGTTCGAGCTGGAGGTCGGAATCTCCGTGGTATGCGCCAGTCGGGTCAATGCCGTGCTCGTCTGAGATGATCTCCCAGAACTAAAACAAATAAATAACCTAATTAATAATCAAATACTCATGTATTAATAACCAAATACAATTAAGTTATTAATTAAACAAAATATTACAATAGAAATAAACAATAATAGAGTGTTGGAAAAACAATAACAGGTTTTTCATGGTCCAGTATGAATTCTTAGAAATCAGAGCAAATATAACAGTGGTATTGTCTTTTTCTCTCTGAGTGTGTGCATTAATAAAATGTATATTTTATATATATACATTTATTTATATATATATATATATATATATATATATATATATATATATATATATATATATAAACATACACAACATTTCAGATATTTGTGCAACCTAAATAGACAGTAAATGAAACATACTTTATTAAATTTTATATATATTTTCTATCTTGAAATAATTTTTTTTAGGAATTGCCTGCATAGCCCCCCCCACAAAAATGGCAATAAATACCCAGGGTCTACTGATGAATAATAGAATACCAAAACTCCAATAGAAGAGCATACGACGACGGTCATTTGTAAAACAGACAATGCATGCGAAATTGAATGGTGTTCAACAAAAGACCTTTCAAGCGTGATAACAATACTCTGTTTTCTGCATAGGAGAATCGAATGCCCAACAACAAAACAACAACAGACAGGTTGTAGCACAAGACGAATGTCGTTCAGATCACAACGAGATACACTATATTTAGTAGAGTGTACACTATGTAGCATAAGTTTGGAACAAATTAAAAATAATTATGTTTTGTGCATGTATGAAAAACTAAATATATTATAATCAAACTTTCTACAAGCTGAAGTAAAAATATAAAAATTTGCTAAAGAACAGTTTTTGTATAAAATTTAGTAAGCTTTGAAGCAGTTAACTAACTTTATAATTAATAAGATTTGTCAATTGAGGTTGCGCTCATCACTCAATAAATTAATATGTGTGCGTGTATGTATATATACACACACACATATATATATATATATATATATATATATATAAACTCAATAATGGGCGCAATTTACTATTTTCGCCCCAAAACTTGGCATACAATTTAATAATTCATCTGTTAATAACTAAATATATAAGAGAAAAACTATTTATGCTAATTTTGTATGAATAATCTAACCTCTTTGCTAAGGAATGTGGCTAATTACACATCTCTAGACCAACAGAAATGGCTTTTCTTTTATTATTTTATTGTTACAACAGGTCATTTCAGTAAAACCAAAACTACCGAATGATAAAAATAAGTATGGATGGTATGGATTAACAATTCGTTCAATGACACTAAAGTCCAAGGAGATTAAAATATTTCCAGGAAGGGAGCACTGCCCTTTCAAGCAGCGCCAGGAACGGATATGGCTCCCAAGCCCATTAATAAAAGAAGCCATCAAGGATCAATACCATATAGGTTAGAAGGCAATGGCCGCCCACTGAGTTAAATACCTCCAAAGAGGTGCGAACTTACGACCATCTGTTCGGATTACGAAATGTACTTCGTCTTACGTCATCATTACCATATAAAGGAGGACCTCTTTTCGACCTGTTCGATTCCTTGGGATTATTTTTTTAAAGGTTCATTTATGGAGAGAAACTTAATTGTGCATGAACGAAAGTGAAATTTTGTTTTGAGCTAAAAATAAGTCCTTCAAGGCCGGAACTTTCGTTTTTAGCGCATTCGCGAAATTTGAGTTTCCTGATTAGTATTGAAATTATCAGTCATAAAACTCTTCTTGGCAATTATTATAAAAAAAAACCTAGAGAATTCTAATACTTAAGATGCATAAACTATTGCCATTTTGCTAATAAATGTATTCCTGAAAAGCCTAATGCTCGAACAAGCCTGCTTCAGGCGTAAATTTCAATAAGAAAATCTTTAGCCGGAGAAAACTGTGCTTAAAGTGTTGAGTTAGCCTCATTGAAGGAAAATATTAAGTGTTAGAATTCTAAGCATTCGGAAATCATACAAAATATGTAAGCATTATATCGAATCGTACTATGTGAAGTGGACATTTTAATTACTTTAAAAAACTTATTATACGTCTCCTTTATAATTTGTTAACTTATTACTAACAAATTATACGTTCTCCGGACAAGGTCTGCCCCTGTACTGCCCCAGAGTTCTTAGAAATTCTTGAAAAAAAATAATAAAAAAAAAAATACATATTGCAAAATAAGAAAAATTGAATCCAACTGAACCAGAACATCTTCCATTCAGTGGTCACAAAGTGTATATATATAAGTATACATGTCTGTTTGTTTGTGTGTGTATTCTTTTTATTTATCTGACACGTTTCTGGGCTCTTTGGCTTCCCTTCAAAAAACAGTCTTCAACTCACATATATATATATATATATATATATATATATATGTGTGTGTGTGTGTGTGTGTTTTTTTAAAATAGAAGTCTCAAAGGAAATAATAATAATCCATTTATAGAACAAAGGATGTCATTACGAAACATTCCGATGAGTCTATAATTCCATACATAGAGGTAGGGAGATGAGCTTACGTCAGCCATAGTCCCCCTGACATCATCTTCCTCTTTGGGCTAGGCGAGGGCGTTCTAATGGCGTCCCCCCCTTTAAACGAGACAGTTGAATAGAATGAGTGACCTCTTTGGGCAGCGAGACAAGGAGACCTCTTTGTAAGGCCGTAATCTACAGGAGGCCACTTTGAACGCATCATTACCGAAAACCATCTTCTCAATTACTCCCATCCTCGGGTTTAAACAGTCTAAGGGCGTTAATGGACGTTTTGATAAGATACAGAAATAGACTTCTATGTTGATCTAACCTCAATTCTAATTTTTTATGACGTTAGGATAGAAAATGACGTTTAAAAAAGTTTATGTATGTTGACCAAATTTTTTACAAAAGCACTTATCACTTTTGACTAATTTTTTAAACATTGCGAGAAATTGGCTAAAAACTGAGAGAAGACGTATTCCAATTTGATGAAGTAACTTAAATTTTTCGCTTATAGTTCCAGTCAAAAGAGACATATATTAGCTCAAGAGCTAGTTTCATGAAGTGTTTTATGCACCTTGAAATTTTGCTATAGTGCATCTCTTGGGTAGATAAAAAGGTAGGTATGTGTTGGCTGGACTTACCGTAGAACACTAGGTACTGCGCACTGAAGGAAGGTGTAAAAAATATGGTTGCCCTAAGGAAAGTGTTTTATTCAGAAGCCAACAATCTTTAATGTAAAATTAAGGGAATTTTAAACATAATTACATAAGGGCAGACACTTTTTGTGAGGTTCAATTATCGACATTTACGTTTGCTGATAGTTACAATAGCTGATGTTTAATCTATCTAGCTATATATATATATATATATATATATATATATATATATATATATAAAGATGGAATAATGAAGAAAAGAGGAAGGGGTGGGTTATGATCAATGCGACAATATGGCCAACCGCCCGTCTGACTCAGACCTAGGCGACGGCCCGCCGCTGAGTCAGCCGTCCCTATCGATCTGCGACAGTATCGATTCTACAGGGCGTGGCGGCAACCCTCCGCCAGCGAGGTATATCCTTCGAGCGTGATCATAGAGGTCGTTAGCTCACACTAATTGATGGGATACGCCATTAAGCACAGGAGGCCTGACCCTGCCCGACTTGCTCGGCACGGCACATTCCGTCCGTGCATCGAAACCGTTGTAGCAGTCACGAAGATCCGACACGCCATCAGAGCTAGGGAAATGGAGGACTATGACTCAGAGATAGGACTAATAAACCGAACAAAAAACCAATGAGTCATAAAAACGATCAAAAAGAATTATGCCATGCAACATACCATTCGTGCGTTGTATTTTCTCAATTCAAGTTTGCTTGACACAATAATACCTTGCCATATACCAAATTTGGGGGGCTAGGTTAGCTCAGGGGTAGATCACTTGACTAGTAAACTGGAGGACCCAGGTTCAAAACGCAAGCGCGCACTAAAGATTTCTATCTTTTAGTATCGTCGTTCGAGGGTTGGATGTGGATTCCAGATCGTCCCTAGGCTCAACCTGCCTTTAATTAATTAATGGGTGGGTACCTGCAAAGAGGAAAATCAGGCGGCCGGAGCAAAGTACTGAACACACTATCTCCCTAGTGTGCCGTACACAAGCATCTGCGTGTATTTCAGAAAAACTGACGAGTTGAAAAAGTCATTAAAACTATGATATATTAATGCTGGTTATCTTAGAAATAAAGGGAAGTAACTAATATATGAATTCAAAAAGCGGTATTCTTTCCTACGCGAAAGGAAAACGAAATAGTTAATACCATAAACCGCAGAACGTCGAGTGAGTAACAAGGAATATTATGACGTAATGGAAAACCTTATAATGCGACGTGTGCGGACTTATAACTCTTATGAACAGTGTGTGGTTGAAGGAATAAGCAATCATGACCCTCCCACATATATGTATATATATATATATATATATATATATATATATATACACACACACACACACATACATATTTAAAAGGCAAGATTTGAAGTACTGGTAACTGAAAGCAGTAACACTTCAAACGTTTTTCATATGTCCCATGTGATTACTACAAAGACACTCGAATTATGTTTGCGTTTTAAACAGGAGTGTTACAGAAAAAAAGAAAAACCAAAAATGATCAACTTACATGAGCAGTTTTGACACTTTCTTATATTCTCCTAAATTGTCGAAAAACGTTGGCAAAATGTACATGGAAGGTTACAATTCGGAACCGGAGAAAATAGTGCTAAATGTTTCCAATGTTTACCTATAAACAAGTTTATTCCTTTTCTCGCGTTTCTTATTACAATGAGTTTTTCCATATAACTAGGCACTAAAATGTTTTTAGAGAATCTATTTAAGCTTTTTGAAGATCAACAAATATGAGGAATACGTGGAAAGACGCTAAAGATGACGCACTTTCTGAGAGTCAAGACATTTTTCTTTTGTCCCAGATGCCGGACTGATGTACAGCAAACAGTCGAATCTAAGTTCACTCAGTGAAAGGGGTGAGTAACCACTGTCATAAGGCCGAATCTGCACAATATTTGACTACCCAAAAGGAAATTAATGAATAAAAGTTTCTTCACTCTGGAAAGTGGTGATTTTCACATTCGATAGTTTGCATTTGTATCGACGATATGTGCAGCTCCAATAACTAGATTTCTTCGAGAACTACAATTTTCTTGTTTCAACAAACCGTTATCTGCTTAAAGAAGAATGTTAGCAATAAACCACAGCATCTCAGCTTGAAACTACAATGTAAGGACGGACCATATGGTTAAGAAGAAGGATTACATAAGCTATTGACTTGACCAATCTTGTGCATATGGTTCATCTTAAAAGGCGCCTTGCAAGGTGAACGGATCGAGCCAATGTTGTACAAGGTGCCTTGGGAGGCGAGCCATCTGGCGGCATTGTCCTTATAAGGCTCTATCGGAGTGGCATCGCCTTATAAGGGTATTGACCCGCTTTCTCGCGGCTCCCCTTCACCCGCCGCCTTATTAGAGAGGCTGCTATAGCGGGGTTTCTTTACGATCCATGTCTTCCGTTACAGGTTATGGTATGTCCGGTCAACCTCTATTACCATTCCAAAGAGATATCACACGAAATATATATGTTTAGAATCAAAACCTGCAATGTCCAACAGAATTATTTTGCCTAGAACGTTATAATTTAAAAAGGGTGGGTTTTAAGTTAACTTATATGTGAGATTTATTTCATTGATCGAAAGAATTGCATCTGTTAGGCTTGTTGAGATTTGGAACTACACCGAAACAGTTTTCTGCAACTAAGCTTGTCTTTTTGAATTTACGATGGACCCTTTAAAACAAGAAATTATTGAACTCTCCAATTGTCAAAAGATTTCCGAAGCGTTTTTACTCTGATCCAAGAAACCCCACATTATAATTAATTAAACATGTGAATAAGTTTGAACCTAATCCGTCGTTTTGAGTACACGAAATCCAATTTCGGAAAAGTGGTTAATGAAATCGCACTGGAAGTGGTTTCATTCGATGCCCAACAATTCTAGCTGGAAGCCTAAGATCTAAAATCTGTTCGCCAAGAAGAATGTTTTTCGCAGGATTTTCCGAAAAAAAAAATATATATAGCAGCCGGATTCAGCAGGACAATGACCTTGACCTTTCGTTGGAGGTCAAGTATTTTTATAACAAATTACATCAGAATCGGAAAGCGCGAACAGACACACACACATATATGTATATAGCTACCCTTTAAGTCCTATGGTTTTTCCAGGTTGTTACATCCTAGTTCAGGCGGTTGCTTAAATTCGATGATAGATTGGAACCATAGCATCAAACGGGATATTGCCGTTTCACACATAGCTAACAAACAACGAATTTCACTTTCGAAGTTCTTAGAATGAAATGGCCGTATAGAAATTAAACCGAACATTTTGCAAGAAATGTTTAAGTATTTTCGGTTGGGCGCCATAATTTTTGTCACATTGCTACAATACTCGTAAAAAAAACAAAAAAAAACAACACAACTGTTGAATTCGACCACATGAAGAGACATTAGAGAGCGACTCATTGAAGATTCTTCTAACTATCCATTTACATGGTGCATAGAGGTCAGAAGAAAGCTCCAGAGAGGTCATCCGGTGAAAGTCAGACCTCCCACATCTGGACTCATGGGATACTCCCTCTCTATTCATTCAATAGGTATTCCAAATCATACCCACGATTGGACGCACAAAGATCTATTCGGCAAAGTCGCCACCATCTGCAAGTGCGCCAAGGACGCATCCAAGAAAGCTTTAAGATTCGTGGGCGCCGCGTCTTGAGAAGGAAGGCTGTTCAAACCCACGGCACGTCATTATATACCGGCCGCCTGGTGGAAGTACGGCCTACTCACCGCCTCTTCGCCCAGTGTGGGACTCGACGATTGGCCACGCCCTAACTTTCCCTCATAAGGTCACGCGGAACTTACGAATGGATGGATTGAACAAAAGGCTTTTTCTACGGACGTATCTTCGTTATCTTTCGAATAGAAAATACGGAAACAACGATCGTTAGTGGAGGGGTTTCAAGTTTTTACATATTCCCTAGATTAACAAAGTTGACCTTTAGTTTTACACTAAGCATTTTTGTACCGAATCAGACCATTTTTGTGTATGGTAGGATGCGAACAGACAAATATAAATTCTTAAAGAAGAGAGGGAACAAACTAGGGGTCTTTTTGCGACTAAACAGTGATTTTGGTACTTACCGCTTAGCTTACAGGTTCTTTGCAGGCAATCTAAGGTTAGAAACCATATTATCTACATATAGTAATCAAAAGTTAATATATTAATGAAAAGTATTTAAAATCACTGCAATCACTAATTTGGACTACTATATTTATATAATATGGTTTCTAACCCTTAGATAACCTGTATTTGTAAGTAATACTTTTAGGCTTGTAAAGCATAAATGATAGTAAGCAGAATATTTTTCAGCAAGTATTATTTATTAATAAAAATCAATGGTAATTGTGAAGTTTAGGAGCCTCCTCGTAGATTTTTTTGTCCGGAGGTTCTATAACGTATTTATATTTTATATTTATTTCGCATTATGAGTATACGTGCTATGCATTTCCCGTCGCTCAAGAAGATATCTAAACTCTAGTCAATCCAACACACTAAAATTAATAGAATTCTATTAATTTTTGCGAGATGGATTGACAAGTGTTAAAGGTTACTTTACTACCAGCAACAACCAATAGAATTTCCCATAGGAATAGGCCAATAGAAATTGTAATGAGTTATGCGCTTGCGCTGAATCACTGTTACAATCACTACAGATAGTAACTGGATGTGGTCTTCGCAAAAGACCCCGAACTTGTAGTATTTCTGAGTAAAATGTTCCCTCCGGAACCCAAGAGGGAGCGGTAGTTTTCCCTCAGCATCCCGTTAGATGTTAGTTATCCAGATATCTAATTAACTTTGTCTGCGGGCAATTAAAAAATTCATTAATACCTCCCAGCCTTTCTCTCTCTCCCCCTAAGATAACTCCACAAAGATAGGTCGCTACTTTCATCCGAGACCTCAGACTAGGGGTCTATTATTAGAAAGGTGTTCGGTGCAGCTGTGCGAGGTAATTGCAGCTGGGACCGCACCGTCACTCATCCTTCCGCCGACCTCTCCGATTCAATACTCTGTGTTTGTTTGTATGCATAACAAAAGAAATGTTAACACATTGGCCATCTTATTAACAATAAACCAAAATCACACACGCCCACAGTTTCTTGAAGTTTCCGCAGGATATAACAATGCAAAAGTATTTGAAGAGAAGTAAATTGTTATCAACAACAGTAGTAGATTGAGCCGACCGGACACAAAGATTGTATTTTTCCTTCTTATCTAGCTTCCATGGCGTTTCATATTACTCAAGCATTCGACACTTTGGTTTTCATTTGAAGCAAAGGTTTTAAGACAAAGATAACTATAAATAATTAAAGATATTCAAAGCTGAACTATTAGAGACATTATAGCAGACAAAACCAGAAAGAAACATTTTTACGGGTAAATTCAGCATGTTTGATTCGAGAAACTGGTTGATTATATGCAAGACAAACTATACATACATATAACCTAATTATTATTTCCTCCAAGTACTATTAATACTTTTCGGAATAAATTTACTCATACAGTTCAAATACAATCAAATAATTAAGACCATAATCCTTTAATAGGTTCTTTAAATCCATCAGTTAGTTTAGAATTAAAATTCTTTAACATTACTATTATACCAAAATCCATTTTTCACAATAAAAACGTGGTCCTTAAATTATATTGTCAGTAACCCCAGCAAACACTACCCCCAAAACATATCGTTCACTTCTATAGACAATATTCCAACATTCTTTGAAATGTAAATGGTCTCATTCGATTTCAAGCGTTAAACTATCGCTAATCAATGGGAAAAAAATTAACAAATCATCATTTTTGTGAACATGATCATGAAATATTTGATCAATGGTGCAATTTTAGGTCAATACCACGCCACTGAACCCGTAAAAAAAATCTAAAAAAGATGGTTATATGCAAATTAATTAGACGGGTTTAAAAAAAAGACAACCGATGCGTAAATTAAGACCAATTACTCTTGTTAGTTAATTTACATGTTCAACAATCCATGGAGACTAACAGACAATTAACTAAGCAAAAAATAAATGTAATTATGGAACCATAACGAACACATTTTCTCGTGTTAAAAACAGGATATTTAAAGACAAATCAGTATTTTGGGCATTTTTGGTAATTTTATCTTATGTATATATATATATATATATATATGTTTATTTTAACTCATAGAAATTTACTCTGAACCTATGTGGTATTCTTCAATCCCCATGCAACGGTTTTAGGGCTTAACGAACTCGTCGAATTGTATGTTGTGGGAATAAATAATTTATGCCGAGATTTGGGCCGGCACAAGATAATTGTGGCCGATATATATATATATGTGTATATATATATATATATATATATATATATAGACACATAACACATACATTTTAACGAGGTTAATTTCTCGTCTCTAGTATCAATGAAGATTTGAAGAAAGTTTTCAAAAATCCTTTCACGAGTGTAACCTCAATAGCTATCCTTGTAAGTGTCCCCTTAAAATAATGAGAAATAGAATTTTACGCCAACGAGGTCAGAATAACCTCCTGAAAACGCAATGCAAATCCGGCCTAGATTCTGCGACCAGATCAATAAACAACGACCGCTAAAGAGTGGAGCATTATAAAACCTACCATTCAGCAGTCTTCCCACTAAACAGGATAAAACATTCTTATATACTCCAATTTATTTATTTATATATATGTTATATATACATATAAATACACACATACCAATCTTCGCAATTTCGTCCAACCGGAGATCCTTTGTGAAAACCGAAAGGACGCACTCGTTAAACAGCAGAATCCGCTTAACGGAACAACTTTTTCGGCATAATTCGCTCAAAATAAAAAAAAAATCGCCGGCTTTCAGATGCACTTTTAATTGGTAATGACACACAAGAAATGGATGGAATGAAATCACTTTCAATGAAATATCTTAAAGTGTATTTGAGATAAATGCAAAAAACAAGAATTTTAATTTTGACCACTCCAAAAATACGGATTTAGTTGAATTATTTTTTTTACAACTTTGCCATTCATACAACCAAATTACAAATTTTAATATTTTTTATCAACAAAGTCAAGAGTAATTCTGTATATTTTCTTGAATAAATCAAAAACAGTTTTGAAATCTTGGTAATTAGAAAGTGACCATTTGACACTTTTGTGGTATCTCATCAGGAGAATATTGTTAGGAAGAAAAAAGGCTGACAGTCCTAACTCGCGTCTCGAACCTCCTGGACAGACTCAATGAATTCAATATGGCCGAGATAACGTTAATCGATATCATATGGTTATCGATCAGCTGACTCATATCCGCCATATTGGATCTGAGCATATTCCCTTGAAGAGGCTTCTCAAAAGTGTGAAACATGTAGGATAAACTGGAGTATTAACATTCCTATTTTGAAAATTAATAAACCAGAGAAAAGGGAAAATTAATTTTGGCACACTTTCTTAACAGCAGGGAATGTTATCATCTAGCCCCTCGTTGGCAAAAGTAAATCTACCACAATCGGAATTCGAACCCTAATCTCCCGGGAATCCGACACTTTAGCCAACCCCCCGCATATATTAATCAGATCGACTTTCAGAATAAAAACAAGGACTTCACAACATTATCTGATAAGAGGAACCCAAAATATTATGAGAGTTCTGATAACAGATTTCCTAAAATGACTTGAGCAAGAGTGTTTGTTCATAAATATTTACTAACAGTAAACCAAACAATCAAAGTTTGAGATAATTTCCAGAGGTGATTCACTCCAACAACATATGGTTGAACTTCCTAACCGGACAATTTGAAACACCTTCTCCAAAAGATAAAATAACACAAGTTACCATCCTATGGGATGAAACCAATTCAGCAATTTTAGGCAATGTTTTCCTAGGTTACGTAGAAACATTTATGCCTAAAAATGTTTTGTTGACAATTTATTATATTTTGATATGATATTCTACAATTAACACAAAACCTAGGCAGTTTATGAGATATTTAATGTATTATAAGAAAATTCTAAATCGCTCATGCCTGTAATTTTAAAGTGCTCATCACAAAGGAGCTGCATAAACTAAGCAAATTTCTCAGAAATGTGGGTTATCCCTACTGTGCCCCTAGGTAAAAATCCCCTTCAAATGTAGAGTGATTTTTCTGGTGACCATACTCGCCTAATCATTCAAGAATGCTATATATACCAATTTTGTAGAGGAAAAAACTATACAAAAACCTGTGGCCACTATATATATATATATATATAAAGATTTGAACCGACATTTTTAGCAAAAGAAAGGAAACACGCCAAAATCTATGTAAGAAGCCATGACATAATTTCCCCTAACCATGACTCAATGACCTCATCATTATATTCACAAAATGAGCCAAGAGCATCCATTTTCTTGTTTTGTGAGTCATTATTAATACTAACCCAATCCCCTCCCATCCAAAAAAAAAAATCAGTTTCCTAATATTATAAATTATTATAGAATAAAATTTCAAAATACTTCCTGAAAAGAAAAATGAACTAAATTCAACTAATTTTTTTTAGAACAAAGAAAAAACAAATATTTTCTATATTATCGCTTAGACAGAGGTCAAAGTACTTATCATATTTAATACTTGTGTAACATTGTACTTGAATCGCTCGAACTGTTTCCTAGTATTTGTTTATAACTTAATTTGACCTCTGCTTCTCTGCCCTTCATTCATACTGCTGGCACAATTGTCATGAATGACAAGAAACAAGTAGAGCTATCTAAATAAAGTAGAACGAAATGTGCTAAGCTTTTTTCGGTGTGCGCGTGTGTGTACGTATTTATGTATGTATGTATAATATATGTAACTTTTGGTTAGAAATACGTGGAATAGAATATATATATACACATTTTTTTGGATATATATGGCAAAGGTAAAAAAATAGTACTCTTTTTCCCATGTACTACTTTATTCTTGGCTTGCTCTACATGTTTTGTGGCGTTCATGTCACCTCCTTAGAGGCTATTAAATCCTCATGTGTGGTCCGCTCCACCCATATTAAGACTCAAGTCTTAATGGTCCCTGAGGAGGTGACATGAAGGCCACGAAACATGTAGGGCAAGCCAAGAATAAAGCATTACACAAAAAAGGGGTACTATTTTTTTACATTTGCCATATATATCCTAAAAATTGAATATATATATATATATGTATATATATATATATATGTATATATATATATATATATATATATATATATATATATATATATATTCTAAAGCCAGAAACATTTATACACTCTTGAAGAGGCTCCAAAATGTCGTGAAACATGCAGAACAAGAAGTAGATGTGGAGCTTAATTAATTATGTATTTCTTATGTAATTACAACTCTATATAAAACTTGCAATTTTTATACAAACTCAAAGATGTAAGACTTTACATTGGCAAAACAGGCAGAAAATTTCCTTATAATCTTGTAATTTGTTCAAATATTTTATTAACGATTGAAAATATTGAATACTTATTTAAATTATTTTTTTTGTTTACAATTAAAAACTGTCGAGGACTGGTACCTACAAATCAATTGGCCGCCTCACTTATTTTAAAGCAATTTCATAAAACAGCCTAGATGAAATTTTATTGTGATCTCAATAAAAAATATGAAAAAAATAAAATTAAAAATGTTCTTTCCAAAGATTTTAGGATGAATGAATTGTTGGTATAGAACACGTAATGGACTGTCTGTGCAAATAGTTTGCACTATTCATATTCTAATGAAATAGCCAGTTGTAATGAAATACATTTGGCTTTAATTTATTTAAAATAACCATAATAAAATACTCTTAAATTCTTGATTTGAAGGAATTGTTAAATTAATTTAAAAGAATGCAAGCCATTTTTAATTCATCTGGCATGATGTTCAGAAGTTATGAATATATTTGTAAGGAAAACAATAATCACAAAAATTTAATTAAAATGTATTAGTTATTTCAATCATACACCAACAATTAATCCATCCTTTCATATTATATATTTATAAAACTAAAACAATCCACACATTGCTATACAAGCAAACAAAAAATCTATACAAAAACAAGAATGGAATGTTAAATGAATTACATTACATTTTAAGAAAGAAAAAAAAACTGTTTGAAATGATTTTCCAGAGTGGCAACATTAAATTACGGAATATAAACAAGTATTATAAATTGTTATAGGGTATTTTAAAACTCAGAAAGCAAAAGAGTAGAAACTTAACGTTATTTTTTTTTCTGTTTCAAGGCGTCGTTGGAAGAAGCCGTTTGGGATTTGAGCGGGAATAGAGACGCCATATTGCCTCGCCGGCTGAGCACATTGCAAAATAACCGAAATAATCAATTATTCACGTTACTTTCCTCGATTCAAGGCAAAAAACATTGCGAAAACAACCAATGAGTCTATTTGGTGATGAAAATTTAAATCAGAGTCTATTTGGTGACTTAAAACTTAAATCAGAGTGTATACTTGACCAAGGATGTGCACTACGTGGGTTTCTTTGTTAATACATTTTTCGGTAATGTGGGGTTCATTTAATCAAATTTTACAGTAATGAATGGAATGAATATGAAGTTAATGTAGTTACTTTGAGAGAAAAATTAAAGGGTAGTTTAATGGAAGGAGAAAATGAGATGAAACAAAATGATTTACCTTGGCGCCAATCTGGTTTCCACACTGTCCTGCCTGGATGTGTACGATTTCCCTCATCTTTTGATTTTTTTAATTAATAAATTACTCTTTAATATAATAAAACACTAGAACAAACTCCGTGTGAAGTCGTAGAACGCCTTTCTTCACGGTAGGATTATGCTGGAATGAGAATATGGCCGGGCGAGTGGGGTAGATATACCAGTCCAAGCCTCGCCTTCTCATTGGCTGAGTCTGACGTCACAACTCCCACCACGGCCTCCAGTCAATATTATCAATATTAAATTTTTTATGAACTGAGAAAACTCTAATATTTTTGATTCAGTACTATATGTATATTCTTCTACTTCCTGTATGTATTAATTCAAACAAAATATTTGTCCATAAACTACGTCCGCTTTTGTTGAATCTTAAAAAGGACAGATGTTTTCTTAGAGGAGAGTTACAAAGGACAGTTGGTCACCAAGCAAGATGTTAGCAAGATAAAAAAAAGTCATTTATGACGTCATCATGCACTTCTTCCATACACAATTCAAAGTTCTATAACCCTAAAATTTACTCGTCGACTTTCTTTGTACAAATAACTTGTAAAGAAATAATGTTATGATAAATAAAAGCATAAATAACTTTCCGATATCAAAATAAGAATTCTTAATATTTTATGATAAATAATTATGTAATATTTTATTGGCGTCTTTAATGATTAATTTCATTTATTTCAAATTTTAACGTCCATTATTATAAACTAAGAATAGCAGGTTATCTATAGGTTACTACCCTTTTCTAGCCCGGATAGGGCTGATGCCTTTTCTTTTTTCTAAAGAAAATCCGCCGCCCCATAGTGGGAGTCAAACCCACGACCCTTTGGCACGGAGTGTCAAGTGCTCACGTCTTAGCACTCACAGCCACCGGGCCTTCCTATAATGATTAAAAAAAATGTATTAGCATAAATATGCTTTAGGGATGACTAAAGTAAAAAAAAAAAAAAAAAAAAAAATGGCGCGGTGGCCATGTAAGAAAAAGAAGACCTTATGTTATACAGTACCTACATTACATAGGTTTGTCGGGTGGAGGACCTGAAGAATATTTATATTCCTGAATTTGAGCAGCAAACTCTAAACGAAATTAATAATATTATTTCTGAATATCATATTTATTATATCTATTAAATTATATATATATATATATATATATATATATATATATATATATATATAAATTGTTTTAGGGTGTAGATATTATTATACAACTCCCACAACTAAGGACCTGAGGATTCTTCTAGTATGATCGGAACTGTAGAAATCTAGTTTTTCCTATTATCAAATATGTTAAACTTTGAATCCATTTTCCTCAATACATTGAGATTGTTACTTAGACCCCTTGATCGCTGAGATCCACATGTATACAGGATGGCCCACTTATGCAGGCCACAAGAGAAATAACTTCTAAACGGTTGAAAATAACAAAAGTTTTCAAAGTAACAAAGTTTTAGTTCTCGTCAAGATGTCTAAAACGATGCCCACGAAAATAAGAAAATAAGCCTTCGAAGGGCCAAAAAAATCTTTGAAGGGAAGAATTCCCTCTTTACCCATATATTGCATTACATTTTTTAAAAATGCTAAAAAACAAGCAAGAACTGTGCAAACGGTTTTTTCATAGTGAAGTTCTCTGTAAAAAACCGTTTTGATTTGCATGTATTTCTCATATGAACCCCCCCCCCCCAAAAAAGTCTTTATTTTATTGAAGTGTATTTCCTGGGAGGGGGGGTTAGGGGCTTTAGGCAAAAGAGGTGCATGAATTTAAGATCACAAAAAAATGAAGGATTTGGTGTTTCATATGACCTGTTGACATGTCATATGAAACACCTGTCAGGATTTGTCCTGCGGGGGAAGAATAGAATTACTAACAGATGGTTGATTAGTTTAAGGATTAAGAGATAATGAATCAGATCTCAGCTCAAAGTTCCTTACTGGTTCCAGGTAAAATTATATTTTACAGCAAATACTTTTTTTACTGCTCAAATATCCCTCATCCACCGAGACCTAACTCCAGTCTTCTTCCTAGAATGGCTATTGTTCTTTTCACCAAATTAAGTCATTCTCTTTTAATTCTTAAACTTAACAACTATTTATTATTAATTCTATTCTTCCCCCGCATGACTAATCATATATATATATATATAGAGGAGAATTCCTCTCGCCTTATGTACCTTCTACGGAGGTATTACCCCTGCCTCCATAGAAGGTACATGAGGCGAGAGGACTTCTTAGCCAGAAGTGCCCCTGATGAGGTGCGAATGAAATAAAGCACGAAACATGTAGGGCTTTCATAATAAAGTGGTGTGATACAAGGAAGTGCTACTTTTTCCGACCCTAAGCCTCAAAGAACATAACGTATTAATATATGTATATATATATATATATATATATATATATATATATATATATATATATATGTTATTTTCCACGTATTTCTGACCTTTATTTACGTGTAATTATTTATTCTTTATACATGGCCCAGGTCAAAAGAATAGTACTCTAATTTTCTTTGTACTATTTTATTGTTTGTACGCCCTACATGTTTCGTGGCCTTTATGCCACCTCCTCAGGGGCCATTACATCCTAAAAATTAATTAAAAAGTTGTTAAACATTTTTAGGATGTAATGGCCCCTGAGGAGGTGGCATAAAGGCCACGAAACATGTTGGGCGTACAAAAAATAAAATAGTACAAAGAAAATTGGAGTACTATTCTTTTGACCTGGGCCATATATAAAGAATAAATAATTATATATATATATATATATATATATATATACAGTAGACTTTCCCTTATCCGTCGCTCTCTCTAATCCGGCGGTCTCCGAGAGGAATGAGTGACGGATCTCGGAACTCCCTGGAGCTAGACCCGCTAGAGTGTTCCTATAAAACCTTCCCTTCCTAGCTAGCCAAACATTTGTTACGTTGTATTTCATTGAATGGAAGTCAAAGAAGGCAGATATGTTGTGTTTCTACTAAGACACCTGCGGCTGAAACGCCTGATAAACTACAGCAAGGGTTTACATATTATGAATTAAATTTATCAATTGTTACCTAAATTTTACTTGAATATGCAAAATAAAAATGGTAATGATTATTATATCCCCAAATAATAAGGTTTTTCAAATACACAAGTGCCCGCTTCTAACATAATACTCTAATCTGTCGTTTTATTTATTTTTTACCACTTTCCTCCGAAGGAAAGTAGCTATTGAGGTTGCACTCAGATACATTTCAACGAAACTTGGTATTCGTGGTGGTAATCAACAGAGAAAAATGGGTAGTTAAAATAAACTAAATCGGGTTATTTGGAGGGGGGGGGGGGGGGGTTACTCCGGACCTAAAGTACTAATATACTCATACCGGTTGTAATTTCTGCTGTATTGTCGAAACGAAACGCGGTATACGTCGTGGGAATCTTATGAGAAAGAAGTGTTGTAAAAATGAAGTAAATCGGTCTATTGGAAAGGAGGGTTTACTTTAAAATCTGTTTCATTAGAATTAGCCGACCAGACGTAGGTTCTCAAAGCCGGCGCCAGGAGCGCTATCTCCCACTAGGGCGACTGTATCCTGTTTCTGCGTCAGATTAAAAGACGGAAAATGAAGTTATTGTGTATTTATTAAGTAGTACAGTATCGTGTATTAACATAACTCTGGAAGCAAATTATTTACAAAATTAATAATTGAACAGTTCTCATAAGAAATGTAAATGAGCAGAACTATTCACGTTTTTATTTTATTTATATAGGTTATTTACAGCAAATTATTCAGTAATGTAGTCTACACTACAAAAATTCTGAGGAAAGTGCTTAGTTATGCAGCTCCTGCGTGACGGACTTTTTTTTCTAATCCCGGTTCATATACATATGAATCGATCCATGCAAAAAGAACTTCAGTCCATTTTCTCCCAACATGAGTTCGGATAATATTTTCGTAAGTATGAGTGATGAATTCTTTGTATCTAAAGGTAACTTCACATTTCTATGTTAGAAGGACTTCAGTATAATACATAGTTATCATAGAAACATAGTCATCATTTTATTATTCCATGTAGAAGGGGTTTTAGTCTAGTTTTATCAAAACTACTGATTTTGGACTGAAGCTCTTTTTGTATGGATCGATTCCAATGGTCTTTGGTCACACCTCTTCAAGGACTTCCTGATAAGGAAAGTACCGGAAGAGGTGTGACCAAAGTACGAAACCCGTCGTGCACAAAATATCAAATAAAGTAGTAAATGAGAACGAATTGTGTACTACTTTCTCGACCCCCTGCCACGAAGTCCGACTCGCAGGAACTGCGTCATCTTAGCGCGGTTCCGTTCTTATCCCTAGTGTCATTTGGAAAGACTGAAATAGAAACAGTTATTGGGTCTGTTTGCGAAGACCACATCCAGTTACTTTTGAAGTAAAAGTAGTGATTGTATCAGTGATTCAGCGCATGCGCATAACTCCTTTGCCTTCCTATGGGAGGATTCCGATGAGCAATTGTATTGGTTCTTGCTGGGAGTAAAGTAACCTTCAACAGTGAATTAGCTTTTGTTTATGAAAAAGCTCTGTTTATGTTAGTGAGAAAAAATGGGTATTTTACAATTAGTTCGCGATGTTCCTAACAAAGAAAAAGCGATTGGTTTCTTACTCGAAAAAATTAATTTTAGCGAGTCGGATAGACTAGAGTCGCTAAAATTAATAGAATTCTATTAATTTTAGCGAGTTGGATTGAGTAGAGTTTTGATATCTTCTTGAGCGAGCGTAGCGAGCGGAAACGCATAGCAAGTATGCCCATAATGCTAAATAAATGTAAAACATCCAAAGAGAGAGAGAGAGAAAAGGAATAAAATATGTGTTTACAAATATCATTGTTTATGTTATCCTTCATAACCTGCAAAACAATTAACTTTAATGCTTAATAACTTTTTTCGTAGTTGAGAGATTTGATTTTGATCATATTAACCTTTTTATTAATAAATATTGCTTGACATTATCTAATATGAATTATAACCGTAGATAACGAGTCAAGTAGTAATAGATAACCAGCAAAGAACCTGTAAGCTAATCAGTAAGCTTATCAGCGCGTACGAGGAACAGTTATAAATCACTACTGCTACTTCAAAAGTAACTGGATGTGGTCTTCGCAAAAAGACCCCAGTTATTAGTTCGGTTCGAATTTTCGTGAAATGCTTTTATGGACACAGATAAGTAACAACTGGCATTTTCCTTACCTGGATGTACACCCTACAGCAGGGTCGGCCAGCCACACTATCCACCATAATACAAACTAGAAATAATTATTTCACTATTATTATTTCTAGCCATCATTATTATTTTATATTATTCATTAATTTTTAATGCTTTGAAAAATATCAGAATGTTTCTCATTTTCTAGTCTTCTTCTACTATAATCCTAATTCTACAAATAAATGTAATTTCAAACAACCAATTAAAAAGTGAGCTAAGCAACTACTAAACCCCGCCCAAACTGAGCTAAGCAACTACAAAACCCAGCCCCAAACTGAGCTAAGCAACTACAAAACCCCGCCCAAACGAAGCTAAGCAACTACAAAACCCCGCCCGAACTGAGCTAAGCAACTACAAAACCCCGCCCAAACTGAGCTAAGCAACTACAAAACCCCGCCCAAACTGAGCTAAGCAACTACAAAATCCCGCCCAAACTGAGCTAAGCAACTACAAAACCCCGCCCAAACGAAGCTAAGCAACTACAAAACCCCGCCCGAACTGAGCTAAGCAACTACAAAACCCCGCCCAAACTGAGCTAAGCAACTACAAAACCCCGCCCAAACTGAGCTAAGCAACTACAAAATCCCGCCCAAACTGAGCTAAGCAACTACAAAACCCCGCCCAAACTGAGCTAAGCAACTACAAAACCCCGCCCAAACTGAGCTAAGCAACTACAAAACCCCGCCCAAACTGAGCTAAGCAACTACAAAACCCCGCCGAAAAGATCAAAACAAACACATTTGGTGTTTTATGTACTTATTTGTCCGATTGAAATCGCCTAATAGAAAATTGCTTCAGGACCTTCTTGTAGAAAAATTAGTAAGCCTTCGAATGATTACCTTCCACTTACCACGATTTACCAACCGTTTTCGAGATATTAAGGAAAATGAGTATTCGAATAATTGACGCACCGTTAAAAACGAAAAAAAATTAATGAAAATATGCGAAGTTCACAAAACTTTTCATGTCTATCAATAAAATATTTTATTCTTCTCCTTCCTTAATTCCAAAAGTAACCAAAATTTAAAACTCTTTGTTTAAATGAATTTCAAAAATATTTTAACATAATTACATGATTTTATGTACCCAAACAAAATACTTTATTCAATGCATATTTTTCCACTTTTCTCGAAAACGGTCAAAGTGGACTAATAAATTGGAGGACCTGAGTTCAAATCCCAAGCATAGTACTACGTAAAGATTTTTATCTTCTAGTGTCTTCGTTCGTGGGTTGGATTTGACCTCCCTGACCGTCCCTAGGCTAACCCAGCCTTCAATTAATTTATTAATGGGTTCCTTGGTGCTAATGACTCTAGCAGTCGAAGCAGCAAGGGGGAATCAAGCTATCGCCCTAAAAAATAGGTTCATTCGTTTTCCTAGGCGAAGAAACCTATTACTTGCAAGCACATAATGTGAGCGTAACAATTTTTTTCACGCGAATTTCACCCCAAAAATGTTCCGGTGGGCATATACATATATGTATGTGTGTGTGTGGCTGCTAACACGATACATGAGATCGATGGAGATTTGTAGAAATGTTTCATGAGTGAATCCACAATCCTTAAGGCCTTCTCAAAGTAATAAATAAATAGCCCTTTTCCTTAAGAAATATCAGACAAATTTAAATGATATTTCATTCGATATATTTTTCATTCATATCTGTCTTTACAACTTGCTATTGAGTTTCTTCAATGAATGAGAGAGTGAGTCATGTCTTAGGTTTATAGTACAGTTCTTGATAATCAAGCGAAAGCCTATATTTTGATTAGGTGGCATCTGATAAGGGAGATAAGGGGGAAATGTCAACATTAATAAAAAGTAAGGTAGGGATTGTCGGGGTTCGGTCAATGCTACTTAATAAAACTACATTTTATCATAAAAATGGTTTTATTGTGCCGACGTTTCGGCTTGAACTTCAAGCCTTCATCAGGGCTGTAAAAAACAAGTAGGACGGATGTAATACTGAAATATATATATATATATATGCCTACATACACAAATACACATACATATATGGAAAAAGACAAAAACATAAAAACGTAAAATACTAGAACATAATATATATAGAAGAACAATGTGCTCTAGAAGTGTTTGGATTATTAGGAGAACAGATATAAGAATAACAGATTACATATTAGATTAGATATCAAAATAACAATATGGGCTTACCGATGGGAAGATAGAGAACAATTCCTCACAAATGCGAGATCATTTCTGACAGTTAATACAGGGAAACATAGGAAGAAAGGAGTTGGTGAGGGGGGGGGGACCACCCAATGGACAGAGAATAGAAGATGCAAGAAAGAGCGGCAGAAGCGGCCTGTATTAACTCTCAGAAATGATCCCGCATCTGTGAGGAATAGTTCTCTATCTTCCCATCGGTAAGCCCATATTGTTATTCTTATATCTAATCTAATATGTAATCTGTTATTCTTATATCTGTTCTCCTAATAATCCTAGTAGTTCTAGTATTTTATGTTTTTGTCTTTTTCCATATATGTATGTATGTATATATGTATGTGTATTTGTGTATGTAGGCATATATATTTATATATGTATATTTCAGTATTACATCCGTCCTACTTGTTTTTTACAGCCCTGATGAAGGCTTGAATAAAACCATTTTTACGAAAAAATGTAGTTTTATTAAGTAGCAGTGACCGAACCCCGACTAATCCCTACCTTGCATCATCTGCGGTCAACGATCTCCTCTCAATGAATTAATAAAAAGTTTATTTACAACGTGCAATCTGTCACCATATTCTTCTTCGTTTATTTATCTTTGGTTTAAGTGATGTCACAATCATTACCACATAGCCCCTTATTGGAACCAGGTTTTGGCATCTCCCGTCTGCATGTGGGAGATTGTGAGTGGGGTTAGGCCGGCCGCAAAGTAAGCAGGGAGTTTCAAGTCCAGGCAACTAAGATTTATAGATGGAAATGTTTGGAACAAAATTTTTGACTTCATAACATTGTTTCGGCTAGTTAGGAGGTCAACATATCAAAAATCCTCGCCCGTAGCCTTTGTGCCGGGGGGGTTTAGAAGGCCCCATTTTTCGGGTTTACACTTATATTTTGGAAACCCTGCGTCCTTGCGACATGACCATTCTATAACAAATGAAAACTGACTATATTTCATACATGTTACAATCAATAAAGTTTTTCGAGATATCTTTAGTTTTAGAAATATCCGCTCTTGAATGGAAAACACTTTTGCCGCTCATTTTGACGGGATAACTCTTCAACGATGCACGCAAAAAATAAATAATGGTTATTGTGTTGTAGAGTATTGTATTCCTTCAATAATATATATTTATTACTTTGCTATTTTATGTATTTTTCTTCAAACGTGAAAACAGTTTTAGTGTTCATCGTGATATCTGGCGACAACTGTCGACCAATGAACCGTTCAATTTCTCACCATTTCCAGTCAATGTATTGTCCTAAACATACTCCATTATGTAAATATAGTGAGTACTGGACGTATAAATAGCACAAAATATGTATACTTTTGGGCCCGCTGACCAGTTTTTCACACTCAATTAGATAAGATCTTGTCTATTGTTATATTGGCAATGGTTTTGCTAAGATCATGTGAGTGCGTATATAACGTTTGAAAGAAAATACATAAAATAGCAAAGTAATATATATTATTGAAGCGAATGTAATGCTCTACAACCCCATAACCGACATTTATTTTTTGGGTTCATCGTTGAAGAGATATCCGGTCGAGAATAGAAAAAAGTGTGTTTTTTTCCAAATATGACAGACTTTCAAGAGCGGATATCTCGAAAACTAGAGCTATCTCGGAAAACGTTATTGATTCGAACTTGTAGCATATTTAATCAGCTTTTATTTGTTATAGAATAGTCATATTGCTAGTACGCAGGGTTTCCAAGATATTAGTGAAAACCCGAACCATAGGACCTTCCAAACCCCCCTCCCCCCCGGCACAAAGGCTACGGGCGGGGACTTTTGATATGTTCACCTCCTATCTAGCCCAAACAAAGTTACGAAGTCTAAAATGTTGTTCCAAAAATTTCCATCACGAAAACAGGCAGAGGAGATCCGTAAGACCCGGTTCAGAGACGTCACCGCGAATTGATCCTAGCTCAGTAACGTGTCTAGTTCCGATGGTCGACACGCGCTGCGTTGTCTCGAATCCAAATCTGCCGGAGATAACTATATGTATTTTTTGCCTTCCGTATAGCTAAAAAATAGAAAAAAAAAGCAAAAGAGAGGGAACACAAAAGAATTTTGGGGAAAATAGAGAAACCCACGGCGAGTTTACTGTTTTAAAAACGATTTCGTCGTTATTTAAACGAACTTTCTCGAGAATTTTGTGAAACCAATAAATTGGTATTAGACGAAGGAAAAGGAAAGCGGATATATCACTATTTTAAAACTGGAAATTACTACAGACATTATAAAAAATAACCATAACCAGTACTGCCACTCATAGATACACAACTAGGTTTAAAAAAAAACACTCACTTATAACACAAAATGTAATTTTATCTCTAGCTGCAATTCAAAATTTTTATTTTTAATTATCGTTTTGTTATGTATTCTTTTTCTTACCTCTCTTTATTGTTGTTTCTTTTTTATCTATTTTTTTTTTATTAATTTCATTGTTTTTTAATTTTATTGCATTTTTGTCTACATTACTTCTGTTTGTTTACTTCTTAATTTTAACATTGACGTATAAAGAGTTTGTCGCCTAAGTTTCGGAACTGTATAAATGAAATAAATTACTAAACATATCAAACGTTCTATGACCTAGCATATTAAAGGGAGATATGAACACAGAACAAATTGACGGAGGGACTACAGAGCCTCTGTCTCGACTCCCTCAGTACTGAGTTCAATACGCGCCTGGCAATTAGAACCTGTGATTTACAAAATCTTATAGCCTCGGGTCAATTTTCCCCCGGCCTTAAGCTTTGACGTAGGAGTAGCGCGCTTAGCTTAGAGGGTCTCCTCCTCCGCAAGTGTAGGATGCTATGCTCCAGCCGGAAAAGTGTTGTCCCACGAGCCTTATAGGGGATTTTCTTCTTTATAATTACTATTTTCTATATTCATTTAACAACATTAGTACGGCGCTAATGGCCAAGATGTAGATGCGCCGTAAAAAAAACAAAAAAAAACAAAAAAAAAACAACATTAGTAAAAAAAAATAAAATCTGCCACGCAGGAACGACGTAGTGGGTAGTTTAATGCATAAACATGAATAATTTATTTAAAATAGAATACATAAACACAAACTCAATGCTTTTACACTTTTATATTTGTAATGAACAGCTGACACAATTATGATTTTTTTATTTTATTTTCTTCCGGAGTAATCTTGAACTAGTAATGGACGGATTTTTTTTTCATAACACAGGTGTCTCATATGACAGGCATGACACCTATCGAGTTTCGCTAAAATAAATTAACAATTATGGCCGATATGTGCAAATTAATAATTTGGTCGTTGAGTAAACCCCTATCCCTAATAATAGCTAACAAATTAGGAACATAATATGTTGTATTATTATTATTCTTTACATTTTAACATCTAATTATATAAGAGGCCGGGTGGCCACGAGTCCTGGAAAGAGAACAAAATACCTAAGACACAGAGTGCACACGCCTTAGCACTCAGGGCCACCAATGGCCACAATATATTGTAAAAAAAAAAACTAAAAGTGGTTATTATGGGAAGCTGGGGCTTAGGTTTAATCCAAAAATAAATTGATCATTTAATTAATTAAATTTTAAATTAAAAAAATAATTTTGCCAGGTGTTCATTGGAGACAACAAATATCAAAAGAATTTATGTTTATGTTGTATTTAAATGGATAATATTAATGAAATTCCTCAGAAAAAAGGGTTCAATAATTCATCTTGCTGAGGAATATGTGTAGTTAAGCAGCTCTTGCGTGACGGGCTTTATTTTGTAGTTCTTAATCTCCTTCAGAACCATATATTTTCATTAGTATTGAAGTATTGAAGTTTAAAATTTAAGAAATTAACTTCAACATTTACATAGAGGTGACATAACAAAAGAGGCAAACAAGAGAAAGCCCATTATTTATGACGTCATTATTTATCACTGGTATGCTCTGTGATCTATTTGTGTCTATTATCTCAGTGCAATTTAAATCACAAACGATTAGTTCAGTTGAATAGCCTCGCCTGCCAACGAGGTTTAAAGGACTATCAACCATATGCAATGGTCCTGATAATCTGTATTTTAATTCTATTGACACGATCTGCGGTCATATTAGCGTGGCACATAATTTTTAATAATATCCATAAATATTTACTATTAATTATTCTTTAATTTTTATATTTCTTCGGACATGATTTGTTCTCTCTTCATTGTGTATTTCCTACGGAGAGGAACCCGATTTTGATGTCGAACCCAAGACGAAAACCGAAATTTGCAAGGGAAAAGGTCAACCTTTTATAACCCACTGGTCACAAAAAATACACACAAATATACATGTATATATATATATATATATATATATATATATATATATATATATAAATATATATATAAAAATATATATATATATATATATATATATATATATATATATATATATAAGGGGGCGAGGTTAGCTCAGTGGTAGAGCAATCGACTAATGAACTGGAGGACCAGGTTCAAAACCCGAGCGCGCACTAAAGATTTTTTTTTCTAGTGCCGTCGTTCGAGGATTGGATTTGGGGTCCCAGATCGTCCCTAGGCCAACCCAGCCTTTAATTAATTTATCAATGGGTACCTTGGTGCTAATGACTCTAGCAGTCGAAGCAGCAAGGAAAAAATCAGGCGGCCGGAGCATAGTATTGATCACACTATCTCCCTAGTGTGCCGTATGGTCAAGAATCAGATACCTCTACAGTATCTGCCCCTCATGGGCCTTTGTGGCCTGTTACGGGACTGATATATATATATATATAAATGTTAAAGGGAACCATTTTCTAAATCTTGTATGCAGGATCTACAAAGATTTGAAGAAATTGTATATATTTTCTTTCACGAGTGCAACCTCAAAAGCTAAACTAATGAAGAAAGTAGCACTAATCTATTTATGGAGTTGTAAAATTCAGGCACAAGGTGCCCATATTGATGTACGAGACTGGCGGATGGCGTAGGTGTTCGAAGCAGTCATGTAACCTTGGCGCAGGTTTGGTCAATAAAACTACCAACAACTCTTTAATCCATCCATCATATATATATATATATATATATATATATATATATATATATATATATATATATATATATATATAATATCATCCATGAAATAACAGAGACATGAACCATACAATCTTATAAAAAAATGAAATTTCCTCCTCAAATTAAATAGTATCAAATTTACAAGCACATAACCTGAAGATATAATATATCTATAAAAAAATAATACAAAATCATACAGACAATTTGATTGAAAATGGCTGATAGCCGAAACGTTTCCACAACAAAAATGTAATTAAAATACAAAACTATTAAAGACTTAATAAGCTGTTACAAGCTACCTACCTATATATATATATATATATATATATATATATATATATATATATATATATATATATATATATATATATATATACAGGGTGGCCCAGATATGCGGGCCACAAGAGAAATAACCACTAAACGGTTTGAGATATCAACATTTTTCGTAGGGGCTGTGTTATAGTTCTCGTCGAGATTTATAAAATGTTGCCCTCGGAAATGAGAAAATAACCCTTCTAAGGGCTTAAATAGGCCTTTAAAGGGAAGGGCTTCCTCTTCACCCATATTTTGAATTATATTTTTAAAATGTACTAACAATACAAGGAAGAACCGTGCAAACAGGGTTTCGATGCGTCAAGTAGTTCTCTGTAAAAATACGTTTTCATTTGCATGTATTCCTCATCTGAAATTCAAAAAAAAGGCACTTGAATTTATTTAAATAGTATTTTTGTTATTTTTGTTGGGAGAGGTAATTCAGCATAGGAGAATGTGTTGCACTCAACAAAACGATTACCATTAGTGTAAACTAAAAAAATAAAATACATAAAAATTGGAGTGCTTATGACCCTAGCAGTAGAAGCACCCATAAACAAACAAAAACATACAAATTGAAGCTTTAGGCATAAGAGTTGCCAATTAATACAATTTTTAAATGCTGAGCTCATTCTAATAAGCTGAATCAGCCTTTCCTTAACAAAAATACTATTTAAATTAATTCAAGTGCCTTTTTTCGGGGTTTTCACTCATGACGAAATTTTTGAAAAATGTCTTCGAATCTTTAGCGATCCTACCTAGTAGACACCGAAAATGACCTTAATTAAAATTTATGTATATATATATATATATATATATATATATATATATATATATATTTATATATCTGACTATTTATGGTGGGAGTGACGTCGTTGGTTACAAACTCTAAGGAAACACAATGTTTTAAAGAGACCAGCCTTTAGGTGTTTTCGAACCTCTTTGGATCAGGCGATAGGAATGCCGACAGAGCCGCATATGGCTTTCGGCCTGCTCTGAATGTGGAACAGTTGGTCATTGACAAGTCGCATGCTCGCAATGGCAAAATATCACATTCTCCGTACTGACTCAAGGCGGAATTATAATCGTTCCTCTCCAAACATTAATTATGCTAATGACGTCGAAAGGAATCAACACCACCAAGGAAATGTGACAGCTCACCGATTTCGCGCCAAAATGGAAATTTGATTAATAACGCGGGAATGAGACGAACGACAAGAAAATTGGACTGTCTCACAATTTTAACGCTCAGACACGCTTATGAATTTGAGTCGATACGCAATAACACACGATTCGCGAAAACCCCGATCATTAAATGTTTAATCAATCTATATTTTAATATATGACATTAAACATCAACAACTGAAGATATGATATTAATAATGTGAAAAAAAAAATTCTTTGGACGTCTCAACAGAATCCCAGAATTGAGAAATAGGGCAATAAATTGTTTTCGTGGTAGGCGGAAGGCCAAATAATAAAAACATCACCACACAGTATCACCAACTTTATTCCGTCCCTACATGTTTCACAACTTTTTGGTTCCTCTTCAGGGGAAAAGTCTTCTAGGCGTGGCCGTACTGGTGGAATCTGGGCGAAGCCTCAGATTGAGGCTGTATGTTTTATATATGTAACTTTACCCCTGAAGATGCACCAAAAAGGTGTGAAACATGTAGGGACGGAATGAAGTTGGTGATACTGTATGGTGATGTTTTTATTTGACCTTCCGCCTACCAATAAAATAAGATGATTGAGAAAAAGGTTAGTTGAAGAAAAATTATGACAATTAATTGTGTAGGGGTCTCCCGTGGTTTAATGGTTTGCGCATTGGATTCACAAACGGGAGATGGTGGTTCGATCCCCACCTCCGGCAGGAATTTTCTTATCTCAGGGCTCGTTGGAAAAATTCCTAGCTGCACCCTGGATGTCGGCGCTAATGACCCAGAAGTAGATGCGCCGTAAAAAAAAAAAAATAAAAAAATTGTGTAAAATCACTTAAGAACATTCAACACCTTGGCCAAGGGCCATAGCCCGTTGAATGCACCGGTTCCCTTTGATCACCGCAGCTACGCAACGTCGGGCGTGGTCAGTACCGAAAATGAGAGACCGACCACGTTCTGTTGGCTTAAGAAAAGGGTGGCAACCTGTGAATAGCCCGCCGTTACACACAAAAGAAAAATAAACACTTTGGCTGGACGAATGTCGGAAGAACATTAAAAGATCATACACGCAGGAATAAGGTGCGATCTCGTTCTTGTTCCTAGAGACATTTGGATGACAGAAAATGTAAACAAACATTATTTCTATTTATTTTTTGTTGTCTTTTTTAAATAGTATATTTGTAGCACTCTTGCGATTTTGCTACTATTGGCAACCAGGTGAACTTTTAATGAGACAAATTAATTTCTGTTACGGTTCAAGAAAAGGAAATATTACTTGTCCAAACTGAGATATGTGTAGATTCATCAAATCTAAGATATGTGTAGATTCATCCAATCTAAGATATGTGTAGATTCATCCAATCTAAGATATGTGTAGATTCATCAAATCTAAGATATGTGTAGATTCATCCAATCTAAGATATGTGTAGATTCATCAAATCTAAGATATGTGTAGATTCATCCAATCTAAGATATGTGTAGATTCATCAAATCTAAGATATGTGTAGATTCATCAAATCTAAGATATGTGTAGATTCATCCAATCTAAGATATGTGTAGATTCATCAAATCTAAGATATGTGTAGATTCATCCAATCTAAGATATGTGTAGATTCATCCAATCTAAGATATGTGTAGATTCATCAAATCTAAGATATGTGTAGATTCATCCAATCTAAGATATGTGTAGATTCATCAAATCTAAGATATGTGTAGATTCATCCAATCTAAGATATGTGTAGATTCATCAAATCTAAGATATGTGTAGATTCATCAAATCTAAGATATGTGTAGATTCATCCAATCTAAGATATGTGTAGATTCATCAAATCTAAGATATGTGTAGATTCATCAAATCTAAGATATGTGTAGATTCATCCAATCTAAGATATATGTAGATTCATCAAATCTAAGATATGTGTAGATTCATCAAATCTAAGATATGTGTAGATTCATCCAATCTAAGATATGTGTAGATTCATCAAATCTAAGATATGTGTAGATTCATCCAATCTAAGATATGTGTAGATTCATCAAATCTAAGATATGTGTAGATTCATCAAATCTAAGATATGTGTAGATTCATCCAATCTAAGATATGTGTAGATTCATCAAATCTAAGATATGTGTAGATTCATCAAATCTAAGATATGTGTAGATTCATCCAATCTAAGATATATGTAGATTCATCCAATCTAAGATATTGACATTTTGGTTGCGTTGGAGGTAAGGAAGTATTAGGGAAAAAAACAATTAATATCTATGAAAAGTATTCGGATCTTCGTATATTTTCTAATATATCACAGTTGAGAAATCATGGTTAGTGGAGGAAGATTCTGATGCATTTTCATTGAGGCGATCTCAATGAAAAACACAAAAGTGTTTGAAGCTTCTAAAGTGTTAGTTTTGTTCTTTTGGACGGGTTTTTATCTCTGTTTATCTAATTTTTTAATTGGTTGTTGTGCTTATTATTTAACAGTAAAATGAGAATTTTAGTAAACAGAAAATAAGGAAATGAGGAACATTGATAGTGTTTCCAAGAGCGAATGTTGAAAAAGAGGATGGAGTAATACCCACCTAGGATAAGGCTACAACTACATTGTACCCGTATTTCTCCCGATCCGATCCGAACGAATCCGTTGTCGGTTGACTGACAAAGGCCGAAGTGAGTGCCTAGACTGGTCCCGACATGATCCGATCCGATCTAGTCACAGCTCGTCAGTAATGAACTCGTAGTGTAATAAAATGAGTGATTAGTTTAAGAAATACCACAGGCCTATATAAGGGGGGGCTGCAGCCCCCCCCCCCCCCCGAATTTTTTTTAATCGGTAAACATTTCATAAAACCCTTAAAAATAAATTAAATAAGACCATTTAGTTCATATAACATATTCTATTTTGGGTGTAATAGCGTTTAAGTTGGCTAAAACTCTTCCAAGATCTAAATTGTTAGTATTCCATTCACCGGAAATGGTCTAAGCCCCCCCCGAAATTTTCCCAGGCCCCTCCGAAATTATTTTCTATATAAGCCCATGAGAAATACCACCTAATAAGCAGAATGTTCTAGAGATATTTTTTTATTTATTTATTTATTTATGATGATGCTCCGCATCTAAAGCGAAGAGCATTTAATTCCCTGTATTAAGCTGATGCAGGTGTTGAACCTAACGATGTCACTCCAAAACAGTAGTTGCTACAGACAATGATGTATAGTAATGATAAGTATGTATAAGGTATAAATAGTAAACGAAACAAAAATTAAATAGAAATATGTATAAAGAAAAATAATTAAATAAAATTAGAATGAATGAGGTGTTTATTTAATGAATAGAGTGAATTAGATTTCATTATTATTGCAAAAAAGGTGAAATGGATTCTTATGGTTATGTATTATATTTTGTCGTACATGTTAGTGTTTTTTAAATATGTCAATATTGTGTTAATATAATGGCTGCCTTCAGAAAGTATGTCTGTCAGGTCATGAGGAATGTCCAAGTTATGCCGTAACCGACAGTCTGTTAGAATATGATTTACAGTAAGATCTGTGTTACAAGTCGTGCATTTGGGTTTGTCCGATTTTGTCATCAGGTACTCGTGGGTAATGCGTGTATGGCCGATTCTTAGTCTCGCAAGGACTACTTCTTCTCGGCGTGAGCTCCTGTACGATGATGTCCAGTCTGTAATAGTCGGTTTAATAGTCCTTAGTTTATTGTCAGTCACAGTATGCCAATCAAGTCGCCATTTGTCGAGTATGGTTCTGCAAGTATGTCGAGTAACATCTTTGTGAAATAGTTCAAAATGTTGGTATGTCTGTTCTTCTGTCACAAGTCTAGCATGCCTGTCAGCTGTCGTATTTTGTCCGAGGTCTTTATGTCCAGGCAGCCATGAGAGTGTTATATGTTTTCCTGTAGTCTGTAAGTCGTTTATTTTATCTTTTATTTCAGTGCATATGGGGTGGCATGTATACATATTTTGGAGACATTGCAGCGAACCCAACGAGTCACTGAAAATGATAATATGTTTATGATGTGTATTTGGTGTATTGATCAGTGCAAGGAGGATAGCATATAGTTCTGCCCCTAGAATGTTTACATATGGAGGCAGCTTCTGGGCATAAATCTCTCCTTGTACAACGGCTGCTGAGCCAACTCCGTATTCAGTCTTCGATCCGTCTGTGAAAATTGTAATGCAGTTTTCGTGATGTTTTAAGTATTCAGTAAAGTAGTGTGTATGTAGTAAGGTAGAAAGTGGGTCCTTTTTATGATATTTTGTAAGAGTTAAGTCTATGTCATAGTTCCGTATCGTCCAAGGTGGGTTCGAACTTTGTCTGTGAGTCGTAATGTTATATTGTCCCAGGTCAAACATTTCTTCCATTTCGAGAAATCTTACAATAAATGGTCGGACATGGCTTCTCCTTTGTTCATATTTACCGAGATTCTCATTTTCCATGATATTGTTCGTGCAAGTTTCAGTATTCAGGGATTTAAGTTTGTAATAATACGCCGCCGATAATACTGCTCTCCTATAACTGAGAGGAGGTTCGACGGCTTCTGCGTACAGGCTGATCACTGGACTAGATCTAAAAGCACCCAGTGATAACCGTATACCAATGTTATGTATTGGATTGAGCATGTTTAGTGTTGTGGGCCTGGCAGACGAGTAAGCTACGCATCCGTAATCCAGAAGAGACCTGGTATAACTTCGATAGACGTTTAGCAATACTTTCCTATCAGCCCCCCACCTAGTGTTACCTAGAACTCTCAAAAGGTGTAACGATTTTTTACATCTTTTGACAAGTTCCTGGAGTTGGGGGACCCATGTAAGTTTTTTGTCAAACAGTAAACCCAAGAATTTTATTACGTTTGTCTGTGGGATTGGTGTATTGTACAAATGTAAATGATAGTCGGTATCGCGTTTCTTTCGTGTAAATAAAATAGACTTTGTTTTATGTGTCGAAAATTTGAGTCCTGTTAAGTCAGTCCAGTTTTCGAGTGATTGTATTGTTTCTTGTATTCTGTTTTGCGAAGCTTCTGCAGTCTTGGATGAATGGATTATTAGTAGATCGTCAACATATAAACAGTACTGTACATCGGGAGGAATGTGATGCCTAACCGAATCCATAGCAATGAGGAACAGTGTTGTACTCAATATGCTCCCTTGGGGGATTCCCATTTCTTGTTTATAGACATCTGAGAGGCAAGTTCCATTTCTGACTCTGAATGTTCTATTCGAGAGGAAACTCTTGATAAATTCAAATGATTTCCCCCGAATACCCCATTCATAAAGTTTAGAAACAATTGTTCTTTGCCAAACTGTGTCAAAAGCTTTATTTATATCAAAGGATACTACTAGTGCGGCCTTTTTATTGAGAAATGAATCGATGATGTAAGACTCTAGGCGAACTAGATGGTCCAGCGTTGAATGTCTTTCTCTGAAACCGCACTGATATGGCGAGAGTAGACGCTTCGATTCAAGGTACCACATTAACCTCCTGTTTAACATCTTCTCCAATACCTTGCAGACACAGCTGGTAAGTGATATCGGCCTGTAACTTGCAACCTTAGATTTATCTTTGTTAGGTTTGAGTATAGGAATAACGATGCTAGTAGTCCAACATTCTGGGATTTGCCCCGAATCATATACTGAGTTCATAAGCCGCAATAGTTCTTTAAGGCAAGTGTTGGGAAGGTGTCTTAGCATATTGTAAGTAATTCTGTCTGGTCCGGGTGAGTTTTCTTTTTTGTTAGTTAGTGCGTAGTTTAGTTCATCTAAAGTAAATGGTTCGTCTAGAGGGGATGTTTCTTTTTGTAGAGTCACAATGTTCAATTGGTTTTGTGTCATGTCAGTATTGTGTACATGGTTGTGTTCAGGTATCTTTGAAATGTCACTGAAATGTTTTGCTAAAGCATCTGCTATATGTTTACAGTCAGTCAGGATTAAGTCTTCTACTTTTAAACCACTTATTGGTGTCCGATATTTTCTATTTGTTATCTTTTGAAGATTATTCCATAGTGTACTTTGTGGTGTATTTCTGTTTAAAGTCGCCAAGAAGTCTACCCAACATTGCCTTTTGCTTTCATTAATTATGTGCCGGCAAGTAGCTTTGGCTTTTTTGAAATTGATTAAGAACTCAGTAGTGGGGCTTCGCCTGAATTTGTTAAGAGCACTACGTTTTTCCTTTACTGCCTGTTTGCATCGTTCATTCCACCAAGGAACGGGGATGTGTTTCTTTACGGTCCTGGTTTTTGGAATCGAGCTTTCAGCGGCTGTAATTAAGAGTTCGTTGAAGTCTTGTATTGTGTCAATGTTTGAGAAATTAAGTTCGTTTGTAATGTATTGTTGGTATCTTGTCCAATCTGCTTTCTTAGTATTAAATCTCGGTGGTACCTGGAACGGCTCAGGAACGCTTTGTAGTTCTATAGCTATTGGAAAGTGATCGCTATCGTAGAGATCTTTTTTAACTTCCCATTTGAAGCGTACAAGGATGTCGGGCGAGCATGTTGTGACATCGATGTTTGAAAACGTTCCTGTTCGTGAGCACAGGTGAGTGGGGGAACCATCATTAAGGGGGATTAAGTCATGTACATCTAGAACATGTTCAATGATTCTTCCCCTCGTATTAGTAACATTTGAGTTCCACATTGTACTAAGAGCGTTCAGGTCTCCGAGAAATATTAAAGGTCGAGGGAGTTGTGTTATTAAGTCCTGTAAGTCAGTAGGGTCAACCCTATCACTTGGTGGAAGATAGATATTGCAAATGGTCATCCTAAAGGGAGCGTAGACAGTACAAGCTACCGCCTGTAATATGCTTCTGATTCGGATAGGTTCACTATAGACTGTCTCATTGACGAATATAGCGACGCCTCCTGAAGCCTTTCCTCCCAATGTATAATCATATCTATATGATGAATATCCTAATAGTGAAGTGTTTCTGTCTGCTGATAAATGTGTTTCCTGTAGTGCTAGTATTTGGAACTGGTTAGATCGCACTAGGTGCTTTAGATCATCTTTGTGCCGTTGGAACCCGTTCATATTCCACTGTAATATTTTGAAGTTTGCGTTAGCTATTATTCAGTAGGAATATGAAGGAGATATGAAGGAGGAGTTGAGAGGCCAATCAATCTTCTGGAAGTATATCAGTCCCGAAAAAATAAATCTTAGTACTCCATTAAGGGAAGAATTAGTATTCATATTTTACAATTATTTATAAGAATAGTAGCTAGAAGGTTATCGGCATCGGAAGGTTTTAAACATTGGATGGTTATAAACATCTTTCCATGGGCGTATGTAGAAAATAATTTCGGGAAGGGGTTGGGAAAATTTCGGGGGGGGGGGCTGAGACCATTTCCGTGGTATGGAATACTAAATATTTAGAGCTTGGAATAGTTTTAGGCAACTAAAACGCTATTAGACCTAAAATAACATATTTTTTATGAAGTAAGTGATCTTATTTAATTTATTTTTAGGGTTTTACGACAAGTTTTTACCATCAAATCAAAATTTCGGGGGAGGCTGCAGCCCCCTCAGCCCCACCTTATATACGCCCATGCATCTTTCCACGTAATTGATTAAACAAGGGGAAAAAAACAAAAAAGTGAATTGACAATGTTGTTCTAAATTTTATTAGCATTCATTTAAAAAATAAAATCCATTGAAATGAATTAGTGTGTAGAGGCTGTAAACCTTTATAAAACACAATATGTCGTTTGGTGCCATTTTGCGTCGTCGGTCCGAAATCGGTCTAGATACAAACAAGTATGAACGGCCGAGATTCGGTGGCCATCGGATCGGATCGGGTCGAGACCAATGTAGGCACCTCCATTGAGATGCATGTGTTTGTTTCTCTTCCGACAGTCGATGGCTATCGGATCGGATCGGGTCCAATGTAAGTGCCCCCTAATATCAGTTTCTTGTAGTTGCGCCTAAAATCTTACTTGTGATTTCAATTTACATTTTTGTACGTGATTACACTTTTCACGAAAGCTCTAAACGACTTATTAATTTATCGCTTAAATGTGCTGAAAAATCAGAAGAACATTGTCAGAAGAAGGGAACCAGCCAAAAGTTTTATAAAGTTTCTAAACCATATCGGTTAAAAACTAAATTTCTTTTTGACCTCCTCAGCCGGATAAAGCAGTGTTTATCGATTAGAAATGGTTATAGTTATTTCTCCTTTATGGAAAGCGGAAAAGCGCTGAAAAGTGCCAACTTCTTTATTTAAATTGTATCGACTTGGAGTTGAATTTACAACTCGGCTTCCCGTTAGTTGGTAATATTGTTAATTATTTATAATTGTAATTAACCTTTCAGTGCTTTGCCGACCTTTCTAGCTCCGTTATCCTGGAAGAATTCAATACTCTGGGCAAACTCAATTCCCTCGCTACATATATGGCTGTTTTTTTTATTGTTTATACAGTGAAACCTCTGTATAGCGGACACCTCTGGGAGAACCAAAGTTGTCCACTATAGAGAGGTGTCCGCTATACAGAGGGGTTGGTCGAGGTGGATACGTACCGAATTTGTACATTTAATTCATGTTTTAATTAACCATTTAATAATTACACATTAAATCACAAGTTTTTTATGTATATAGAAAGAAGTTCAATAAGTATAAACTAAAAAAAAAAAATTAATTAAAAATATTTTCAGGCGTATATCCAAAGAGTAATGATGGAAGCTTGGATTACCACTGAGTAACTGTTTCCGCATTCACCGATGCCGATTCTCCACAAATGGCTCTTAATGAAATTTTGTGCCTCCCACGAAATGTTTCCAGCCACCCATTGGAAGCCTTAAATTCAGAATAGCCCAACTGTCCAGCTATCTCTAGTGCTTTTGCCTGGATCATAGGACCTGATATGGGAATGTTTTGAACACGCACTCTTTTAAACCATTCCAGTGTAGCGAGATCGATTGTAAATCCGTGTCCAGTTCTTAGTTCTTGGACAACATGTTTGTCACAATTTTCCGTCCATTTCTGCAAAATTTCATTTTTCTTTTTCAATATTTCTGCTGCTTGTGTTTTCCCTATCTTAAAAAACTCGGCAACTTTACGCACACCACATTTTTCGCGATTAGAAAATGTTATCACGTCAATTTGTTCTTTAATTGTCAGAGATTTCCGATTAGACATATTGAAGAGAAAGCAGGATATTTACTTAACAAGAGCTAAAAACCAACTGAAAATTGAAGAGAGGGAATGTGAACGGAATGAGAGTTTTGGAATATTTCCGGAACCGTGATACCGCGTAGGCAAAACAATAGTAAACTGCCAGCGGGAAAATCATATGCTTCTGCTGACAAGGAAGAGGTTCCTGTTGTGAAATTCCTAGGAAGATATTACTAGTCACTATTCTATATATATATATATATATATATATATATATATATATCTTATTCTTACAAAGAGTTTGTTATTGTTAATGCATTTTTCTGGAATCCTACACCGATGGATGGGAAGCTTCTATAAATAACATTAGCTGTAATTGTCCTTAGTGAGGAGGTAAAAAATCAGGTTTTTCTGTAAATGTCCTTTGTACAGAGGTGACCGCAATATAGAGGTTTATTTTGCCTATAGAAAAATTCGGGACTGTGAGAAAATGTCCATTAATAGAGGTGTCCGCTGTAGGGAGGTGTCCGTTAAGGGAGGTGTCCGCTGTAGGGAGGTGTCCGTTAAGGGAGGTTTCACTGTATATATAAATTCTTCTAAAATATGACACAATATAATTTTCAAGTTTTTTTAATTTATTCTTTATATTTAGGGGGTCGATAAAATAGTACACCAATCGTACAGATTGAGTACTTTATTTTATATTTTCTATAGGAAAGCACGAAACATTTCAGGCATTGATTTGAAATAAAGTAGTCAACGTGAACGAATGGTGTACTACGTTTTGACGTCATGCTATTGAAAAGTCCGTCACGCAGGAGCTGCATAACTAAGCACTTTCCTCAGAATTTGGGTAGCGTAGACTGCTTTCCAGAACAATTTGCTTAAAATATCCTACATAAATAAAATAAAAACATGAATAGTTCTCTTTTAATTTTGTAATGAGTAACTGATAAATTATTAATTTGCTTCCAGAGTTAAGTTTACACATGGTACCTACTACACTACGTAATAAATACAAAATCCTCATATTATCGTATTTTGATCTAACGCAGGAACCGGATACAGTCCCTCTAGCGCTCCTTGCGGCGCCTTTGTGAACCTATGTCTGGCTGGCTTTTCTATTGAAGTATATTACAAAGTAAACCCCCCTTTCCGATTGACCGATTCAGCTCATTTTTACAACACTTCTTTCTCATGAGTTACCCACGACGTATACCGTGTTTCGTTACAATACAGCAGAAATTACGACCGGTATGAGTATATTAGTAATTTGGGTCCGGAGTAAACCCCCCCCTCCTAATGAACCGATTTATTTTATTTTTACAACACATATTTACCTGTAGATTACCACTACGAATACCGAGTTTCGTCGAAATATACCAAAAATCACGGTTGGTAGTGGCGAATTGGTATTGTGGGTATGGAGTAAACCCCCCCCCCCTCCTAATGCACCGATTTAGTTTATTATTGCAACACATATTTACCTGTAGATTACCACTATGAATACCGAGTTTCGTCGAAATATACCAAAAATCACGGTTGGTAGTGGCGAATTGGTATTGTGGGTATGGAGTAAACCCCCCCCCCCCCCCCCCTCCTAATGCACCGATTTAGTTTATTATTGCAACACATATTTACCTGTAGATTACCACTATGAATACCGAGTTTCGTCGGAATACACCTAAAATCACGGCTGGTAGTGGCGAATTGGTATTGTGGGTCCGGAGTAAACCCCCCCCTCCGTATGAACCGATTTAGTTTATTTTTATATCTCACTTTTCTCTCTATATTACCAGTACGAATACCAAGTTTCGTTGAAATATAACAAATGTTACGGCTGAAATGGTCAAATTAGTGTTTTGGGTTCGGGGTAAACCCCCCCTTCCGGTGGACCGATTTTGGTGGTTAACGAACTCGTTCAATCGTTTGCTAATTGAATGCTATATACCAAGTTTCGTGACGAAAAAACAAAAACTCTGGCCGCTATCGTGTTAACAGACACATATACATATATATATATGCATATATATATATATATATATATATATATATATATATATATATATAAATTTTAACGGGGGTCATTTTCGGTGTCTACTAGGTAGGATCGATAAAGATTTGAAGAAATTTTTCAAAAATTCCGTCATGAGTCCAACCTCAATAGCTACTTTCCTTCGGAGGAAAGTGCTAAAAGGATTTGGAAAAATGTACATATACATATATGACGGGGTGAGAAGCCAAGGGGTACAAGTGACATTTTAAAAAAAATCGAGTTAAGTGCAGTTCTGGATAGTCAATACATAGGAAATGTTGGTGGGAAAGGGATATAAGTAAATGTCTGGTATTTGCTGAGAAATAGGGGAAATAAAATCAACTACTTTAAAAATGAGCAGATTTGTTTGGTGCACAAGGGATACAAGTGACATTTGTCCCGTGTTATGAAGTGGATCTTTGAGGTACAATATCTCGAAAACCTTCAATAGGACACTGTAATTAACATGGAGGCAAATTTACAAAAAAGTAGTTCGAAAATGGAACCTTAATTAATTTATTTTAGGTCGTTTATTTAATTTAATTTAATGGATACATTGCTCCAATAAAGTATGGGGAGATTTTTTAGGGGTTGTATTTTGGGATTTAGACGATTGCATCAGTTCAAGAATTACTTGGAAAGGCCTTATGTCAATTTATGTGTAAAAACTCAAAGATTGTATGCTTAGAAAATATATAATATACAAAAATATAAGGAAAAACGCGAATTTCTTAGGAAAGTCTTATATTTAAAGGGCTGTAACATCGCCCCAAATTTACCAATTAAGTTCGAAAAGTCTCGAAACATTCGTATTTTTATGCAATAAAAGGCAGTATCCAGTAAATAGTCGTTTATTTTGAAAACAAGTTGAATAACAATTTTATAGTGTATAATATCCTAAATAATGAGTTTTGAGGGGTGGGGCTTAAACAAATAGCGCAGGGCTTTTTCTAACCTCGGATTCGGATTCAGCGACCCAAGAAACATATACTAAACATGGTCTGGTCTCTAACCCCGGATTCGGATTCAGCGACCCAAGAAACATCTACTAAACATGGTCTGGTCTCTAACCTCGGATTCGGATTCAGCGACCCAAGAAACATATACTAAACATGGTCTGGTCTCTGACCCCGGATTCGGATTCAGCGACCCAAGAAACATCTACTAAACATGGTCTGGTCTCTAACCCTGGATTCGGATTCAGCGACCCAAGAAACATATACTAAACATGGTCTGGTCTCTAACCCCGGATTCGGATTCAGCGACCCAAGAAACATCTACAAAACATGGTATGGTCTCTAACCTCGGATTCGGATTCAGCGTCCCCAGAAACATATACTAAACATGGTCTGGTCTCTAACCCTGGATTCGGATTCAGCGACCCATGAAACATCTACTAAACATGGTCTGGTCTCTAACCTCGGATTCGGATTCAGCGACCCAAGAAACATATACTAAACATGGTCTGGTCTCTAACCCCGGATTCGGATTCAGCGACCCCAGAAACATATACTAAACATGGTCTGGTCTCTAACCCTGGATTCGGATTCAGCGACCCAAGAAACATATACTAAACATGGTCTGGTCTCTAACCCCGGATTCGGATTCAGCGACCCAAGAAACATATACTAAACATGGTCTGGTCTCTAACCTCGGATTCGGATTCAGCGACCCCAGAAACATATACTAAACATGGTCTGGTCTCTAACCCTGGATTCGGATTCAGCGACCCAAGAAACATCTACTAAACATGGTCTGGTCTCTAACCTCGGATTCGGATTCAGCGACCCAAGAAACATCTACTAAACATGGTCTGGTCTCTAACCTCGGATTCGGATTCAGCGACCCAAGAAACATATACTAAACATGGTCTGGTCTCTAACCCCGGATTCGGATTCAGCGACCCCAGAAACATATACTAAACATGGTCTGGTCTCTAACCCTGGATTCGGATTCAGCGACCCAAGAAACATATACTAAACATGGTCTGGTCTCTGACCCCGGATTCGGATTCAGCGACCCAAGAAACATCTACAAAACCTGGTCTGGTCTCTAACCTCGGATTCGGATTCAGCGACCCCAGAAACATATACTAAACATGGTCTGGTCTCTGACCCCGGATTCGGATTCAGCGACCCAAGAAACATCTACTAAACATGGTCTGGTCTCTAACCTCGGATTCGGATTCAGCGACCCCAGAAACATATACTAAACATGGTCTGGTCTCTGACCCCGGATTCGGATTCAGCGACCCAAGAAACATCTACAAAACATGGTCTGGTCTCTAACCTCGGATTCGGATTCAGCGACCCCAGAAACATATACTAAACATGGTCTGGTCTCTGACCCCGGATTCGGATTCAGCGACCCAAGAAACATCTACTAAACATGGTCTGGTCTCTAACCCTGGATTCGGATTCAGCTACTCCAGAAACATATACTAAACATGGTCTGGTCTCTAACCCCGGATTCGGATTCAGCGACCCAAGAAACATCTACTAAACATGGTCTGGTCTCTCACCTCGGATTCGGATTCAGCGACCCCAGAAACATATACTAAACATGGTCTGGTCTCTGACCCCGGATTCGGATTCAGCGACCCAAGAAACATCTACAAAACATGGTCTGGTCTCTAACCTCGGATTCGGATTCAGCGACCCCAGAAACATATACTAAACATGGTCTGGTCTCTGACCCCGGATTCGGATTCAGCGACCCAAGAAACATCTACTAAACATGGTCTGGTCTCTAACCCTGGATTCGGATTCAGCTACCCCAGAAACATATACTAAACATGGTCTGGTCTCTAACCCTGGATTCGGATTCAGCGACCCCAGAAACAAATACTAAACATGGTCTGGTCTCTAACCCTGGATTCGGATTCAGCGACCCATGAAACATCTACTAAACATGGTCTGGTCTCTAACCTCGGATTCGGATTCAGCGACCCAAGAAACATATACTAAACATGGTCTGGTCTCTAACCCCGGATTCGGATTCAGCGACCCCAGAAACATATACTAAACATGGTCTGGTCTCTAACCCTGGATTCGGATTCAGCGACCCAAGAAACATATACTAAACATGGTCTGGTCTCTAACCCCGGATTCGGATTCAGCGACCCAAGAAACATATACTAAACATGGTCTGGTCTCTAACCTCGGATTCGGATTCAGCGACCCCAGAAACATATACTAAACATGGTCTGGTCTCTAACCCTGGATTCGGATTCAGCGACCCAAGAAACATCTACTAAACATGGTCTGGTCTCTAACCTCGGATTCGGATTCAGCGACCCAAGAAACATCTACTAAACATGGTCTGGTCTCTAACCTCGGATTCGGATTCAGCGACCCAAGAAACATATACTAAACATGGTCTGGTCTCTAACCCCGGATTCGGATTCAGCGACCCCAGAAACATATACTAAACATGGTCTGGTCTCTAACCCTGGATTCGGATTCAGCGACCCAAGAAACATATACTAAACATGGTCTGGTCTCTGACCCCGGATTCGGATTCAGCGACCCAAGAAACATCTACAAAACCTGGTCTGGTCTCTAACCTCGGATTCGGATTCAGCGACCCCAGAAACATATACTAAACATGGTCTGGTCTCTGACCCCGGATTCGGATTCAGCGACCCAAGAAACATCTACTAAACATGGTCTGGTCTCTAACCTCGGATTCGGATTCAGCGACCCCAGAAACATATACTAAACATGGTCTGGTCTCTGACCCCGGATTCGGATTCAGCGACCCAAGAAACATCTACAAAACATGGTCTGGTCTCTAACCTCGGATTCGGATTCAGCGACCCCAGAAACATATACTAAACATGGTCTGGTCTCTGACCCCGGATTCGGATTCAGCGACCCAAGAAACATCTACTAAACATGGTCTGGTCTCTAACCCTGGATTCGGATTCAGCTACTCCAGAAACATATACTAAACATGGTCTGGTCTCTAACCCCGGATTCGGATTCAGCGACCCAAGAAACATCTACTAAACATGGTCTGGTCTCTCACCTCGGATTCGGATTCAGCGACCCCAGAAACATATACTAAACATGGTCTGGTCTCTGACCCCGGATTCGGATTCAGCGACCCAAGAAACATCTACAAAACATGGTCTGGTCTCTAACCTCGGATTCGGATTCAGCGACCCCAGAAACATATACTAAACATGGTCTGGTCTCTGACCCCGGATTCGGATTCAGCGACCCAAGAAACATCTACTAAACATGGTCTGGTCTCTAACCCTGGATTCGGATTCAGCTACCCCAGAAACATATACTAAACATGGTCTGGTCTCTAACCCTGGATTCGGATTCAGCGACCCCAGAAACAAATACTAAACATGGTCTGGTCTCTAACCCTGGATTCGGATTCAGCGACCCCAGAAACATCTACTAAACATGGTCTGGTCTCTAACCCTGGATTCGGATTCAGCGACCCCAGAAACATATACTAAACATGGTCTGGTCTCTAACCCTGGATTCGGATTCAGCGACCCCAGAAACATATACTAAACATGGTCTGGTCTCTAACCCCGGATTCGGATTCAGTGACCCCAGAAACATATACTAAACATGGTCTGGTCTCTAACCCCGGATTCGGATTCAGCGACCCCAGAAACATATACTAAACATGGTCTGGTCTCTAACCCCGGATTCGGATTCAGCGACCCCAGAAACATATACTAAACATGGTCTGGTCTCTAACCTCGGATTCGGATTCAGCGACCCAAGAAACATATACTAAACATGGTCTGGTCTCTAACCCCGGATTCGGATTCAGCGACCCCAGAAACATATACTAAACATGGTCTGGTCTCTAACCCTGGATTCGGATTCAGCGACCCAAGAAACATATACTAAACATGGTCTGGTCTCTAACCCCGGATTCGGATTCAGCGACCCAAGAAACATCTACAAAACATGGTCTGGTCTCTAACCTCGGATTCGGATTCAGCGACCCCAGAAACATATACTAAACATGGTCTGGTCTCTGACCCCGGATTCGGATTCAGCGACCCAAGAAACATCTACTAAACATGGTCTGGTCTCTAACCTCGGATTCGGATTCAGCGACCCCAGAAACATATACTAAACATGGTCTGGTCTCTGACCCCGGATTCGGATTCAGCGACCCAAGAAACATCTACAAAACATGGTCTGGTCTCTAACCTCGGATTCGGATTCAGCGACCCCAGAAACATATACTAAACATGGTCTGGTCTCTGACCCCGGATTCGGATTCAGCGACCCAAGAAACATCTACTAAACATGGTCTGGTCTCTAACCCTGGATTCGGATTCAGCTACCCCAGAAACATATACTAAACATGGTCTGGTCTCTAACCCTGGATTCGGATTCAGCGACCCCAGAAACATATACTAAACATGGTCTGGTCTCTGACCCCGGATTCGGATTCAGCGACCCAAGAAACATCTACTAAACATGGTCTGGTCTCTAACCCTGGATTCGGATTCAGCTACCCCAGAAACATATACTAAACATGGTCTGGTCTCTAACCCTGGATTCGGATTCAGCGACCCCGGAAACATATACTATACATGGTCTGGTCTCTAACCCTGGATTCGGATTCAGCGACCCCAGAAACATCTACTAAACATGGTCTGGTCTCTAACCCTGGATTCGGATTCAGCGACCCCAGAAACATATACTAAACATGGTCTGGTCTCTAACCCTGGATTCGGATTCAGCGACCCCAGAAACATATACTAAACATGGTCTGGTCTCTGACCCCGGATTCGGATTCAGCGACCCATAAAACATCTACTAAACATGTTCTGGTCTCTAATCCTGGATTCGGATTCAGCGACCCAAGAAACATATACTAAACATGGTCTGGTCTCTAACCCTGGATTCGGATTCAGCGACCCCAGAAACATATACTAAACATGGTCTGGTCTCTAACCCTGGACTCGGATTCAGCGACCCCAGAAACATCTACTAAACATGGTCTGGTCTCTAACCCTGGATTCGGATTCAGCGACCCCAGAAACATCTACTAAACATGGTCCGGTCTCTAACCCTGGATTCGGATTCAGTGACCCCAGAAACATATATAAACATGGTCTGGTCTCTAACCCCGGATTCGGATTCAGCGACCCCAGAAACATCTACTAAACATGGTCTGGTCTCTAACCCTGGATTCGGATTCAGCGACCCCAGAAACATATACTAAACATGGTCTGGTCTCTAACCCTGGATTCGGATTCAGCGACCCCAGAAACATATACTAAACATGGTCTGGTCTCTAACCCCGGATTCGGATTCAGCGACCCCAGAAACATATACTAAACATGGTCTGGTCTCTAACCCCGGATTCGGATTCAGCGACCCAAGAAACATCTACAAAACATGGTCTGGTCTCTAACCTCGGATTCGGATTCAGCGTCCCCAGAAACATATACTAAACATGGTCTGGTCTCTAACCGTGGATTCGGATTCAGCGACCCCAGAAACATCTACTAAACATGGTCTGGTCTCTAACCTCGGATTCGGATTCAGCGACCCCAGAAACATATACTAAACATGGTCTGGTCTCTGACCCCGGATTCGGATTCAGCGACCCAAGAAACATCTACAAAACATGGTCTGGTCTCTAACCTCGGATTCGGATTCAGCGACCCCAGAAACATATACTAAACATGGTCTGGTCTCTGACCCCGGATTCGGATTCAGCGACCCAAGAAACATCTACTAAACATGGTCTGGTCTCTAACCCTGGATTCGGATTCAGCTACCCCAGAAACATATACTAAACATGGTCTGGTCTCTAACCCTGGATTCGGATTCAGCGACCCCAGAAACATATACTAAACATGGTCTGGTCTCTGACCCCGGATTCGGATTCAGCGACCCAAGAAACATCTACTAAACATGGTCTGGTCTCTAACCCTGGATTCGGATTCAGCTACCCCAGAAACATATACTAAACATGGTCTGGTCTCTAACCCTGGATTCGGATTCAGCGACCCCGGAAACATATACTAAACATGGTCTGGTCTCTAACCCTGGATTCGGATTCAGCGACCCCAGAAACATCTACTAAACATGGTCTGGTCTCTAACCCTGGATTCGGATTCAGCGACCCCAGAAACATATACTAAACATGGTCTGGTCTCTAACCCTGGATTCGGATTCAGCGACCCCAGAAACATATACTAAACATGGTCTGGTCTCTGACCCCGGATTCGGATTCAGCGACCCATAAAACATCTACTAAACATGTTCTGGTCTCTAATCCTGGATTCGGATTCAGCGACCCAAGAAACATATACTAAACATGGTCTGGTCTCTAACCCTGGATTCGGATTCAGCGACCCCAGAAACATATACTAAACATGGTCTGGTCTCTAACCCTGGATTCGGATTCAGCGACCCCAGAAACATCTACTAAACATGGTCTGGTCTCTAACCCTGGATTCGGATTCAGCGACCCCAGAAACATCTACTAAACATGGTCTGGTCTCTAACCCTGGATTCGGATTCAGTGACCCCATAAACATATATAAACATGGTCTGGTCTCTAACCCCGGATTCGGATTCAGCGACCCCAGAAACATATACTAAACATGGTCTGGTCTCTAACCCTGGATTCGGATTCAGCGACCCCAGAAACATATACTAAACATGGTCTGGTCTCTAACCCTGGATTCGGATTCAGCGACCCCAGAAACATATACTAAACATGGTCTGGTCTCTAACCCCGGATTCGGATTCAGCGACCCCAGAAACATATACTAAACATGGTCTGGTCTCTAACCCCGGATTCGGATTCAGCGACCCAAGAAACATCTACAAAACATGGTCTGGTCTCTAACCTCGGATTCGGATTCAGCGTCCCCAGAAACATATACTAAACATGGTCTGGTCTCTGACCCCGGATTCGGATTCAGCGACCCAAGAAACATCTACTAAACATGGTCTGGTCTCTAACCCTGGATTCGGATTCAGCTACCCCAGAAACATATACTAAACATGGTCTGGTCTCTAACCCTGGATTCGGATTCAGCGACCCCAGAAACATATACTAAACATGGTCTGGTCTCTGACCCCGGATTCGGATTCAGCGACCCAAGAAACATCTACTAAACATGGTCTGGTCTCTAACCCTGGATTCGGATTCAGCTACCCCAGAAACATATACTAAACATGGTCTGGTCTCTAACCCTGGATTCGGATTCAGCGACCCCGGAAACATATACTAAACATGGTCTGGTCTCTAACCCTGGATTCGGATTCAGCGACCCCAGAAACATCTACTAAACATGGTCTGGTCTCTAACCCTGGATTCGGATTCAGCGACCCCAGAAACATATACTAAACATGGTCTGGTCTCTAACCCTGGATTCGGATTCAGCGACCCCAGAAACATATACTAAACATGGTCTGGTCTCTGACCCCGGATTCGGATTCAGCGACCCATAAAACATCTACTAAACATGTTCTGGTCTCTAATCCTGGATTCGGATTCAGCGACCCCAGAAACATATACTAAACATGGTCTGGTCTCTAACCCTGGATTCGGATTCAGCGACCCCAGAAACATCTACTAAACATGGTCTGGTCTCTAACCCTGGATTCGGATTCAGCGACCCCAGAAACATCTACTAAACATGGTCTGGTCTCTAACCCTGGATTCGGATTCAGTGACCCCAGAAACATATATAAACATGGTCTGGTCTCTAACCCCGGATTCGGATTCAGCGACCCCAGAAACATCTACTAAACATGGTCTGGTCTCTAACCCTGGATTCTGATTCAGCGACCCCAGAAACATATACTAAACATGGTCTGGTCTCTAACCCTGGATTCGGATTCAGCGACCCCAGAAACATATACTAAACATGGTCTGGTCTCTAACCCCGGATTCGGATTCAGCGACCCCAGAAACATATACTAAACATGGTCTGGTCTCTAACCCCGGATTCGGATTCAGCGACCCAAGAAACATCTACAAAACATGGTCTGGTCTCTAACCTCGGATTCGGATTCAGCGTCCCCAGAAACATATACTAAACATGGTCTGGTCTCTAACCCTGGATTCGGATTCAGCGACCCCAGAAACATATACTAAACATGGTCTGGTCTCTTGGTCCGGACTTTTATTATTGATTTTTTTTGTGTTGCTGAATTGATAATATACATGAACGATTAGTTTTTTTCTTAAACTATATAACTGAAATTTCAATTGAAGCATTGTAGAAACATAATTTAAACATTATACAGACTTACAGTTATCAGGGAATTTACAAAAACGATTTAACTTTAAACAGTAATATCTCAAAATGACTATAACGTCACTTGTACCCCTTGGCTTCTCAACCCATCATATATAGGTATATATATATATATATATATATATATATATATATATATATATATATATATATATATACATATATATGAGTATGTCCCATCAAGAGTTTAGAGTAACTATTCATCTCCTGTACCACCTCCATTCTCCTGTTACAGTCTATTCCCTGCTTCCTCTAACACTTTATTCGCAAATGATTAGTTCATCATGAAAGGACTAGACAGACATTGAGTTAGTAGATAGTAGAGGGAATGTTATCTATCTTCCAATGCTAAAAATGTGTAGGCCATGCCAGTGTGACCACTGACCCGCGAAAATTTGAATTTAAATATGATTGTAAACAAACAATGAACTTAAACGGATATGTATGTATATATATATATATATATATATATATATATATATAAAACATATGAACTCAAAAGTCTGACTCGCAGGAACTGCATCATCTTAGGCCGGTTCCGTTCATATCCCTATTGTCATTTGAAAAGCTTAGAATAGAAACAGATAATATTTTGTTCAGCCTTTGTTCAAAGGGGTTTATGACTTTACCTGGTCGGGTCCGACAGACCCCAGAATCCTCATCTAGAGATACTTATTTCATACGTTTCAATGCATTGAAAAATATCAAAATTTATCACATTGTCTTGCGTTCTTCTACTATAGTAATAATTCTACAAATAAAATCAATTAAAAAATAAAATAAAAAACCAACAGCATAAAGGCAATTGAAATAATTCAAAAGACGTCATCGAATATCTTTCTCTTGGCAAGCTATATTTCTAACAATGAATTGTTTTTCTTATTTTACTTAATCTGTTTTATTGTCAAATACATTATCCACCTATAAGCAATTAAAAATAACCAGGAATAAAAACAGACTTTCTTCAGAACCTTTTTTGTAGACCATTTAGTAAGGTTTCGAATGGTAACCTTTCTCTTCCCAAAATTTTCAACCGTTTTCGAGATATTAATGAAAGTATACGAAGCTCCCAAAACTTTTCATGTCTATTAATAAAATATTTTATCCTAACCCTTCCTTATCTCCAAACGTGACCAAAATTTCAACATATTAGTTTTGATTATATTCGAACATGCAGAAAATATTTCAACTGAATCCCATGATTTTTATTACCCAAACCAAATTCGTTATTCAACAACTATTTTTCCAATTTTCTGGAAAACAGTTAAAGCTATCGCCTTAAAAATGGTTTCATTCGTTTTCCTAGGCCAAGAATCCTATGAAACGAGTTCTTGTAAGCATATGAAGTAAGCGGAACGATTTTTTTCCCGCGACATTCGCTCCAAAGACCATGTTCCGGTGGGCGGATTCTGCTGGTTAACGAACTTGACCTTTCAAATTAGAAGAAAGATTTTTGTACGAAATTTCATATATATATATATATATATATATATATATATATATATATATATATATATATAAATAAATATACACATTTGAACCCCCGTCATTTTCGGTCTCTAGGGGGATCTCGTCGGCACTTCCGGATTGTTTCATGAGATCAACCTTATAAGCGGGGTTCCTCCCTATGAAGGGAGCCTCCTGATTACCTCAATGTACACAGAGGTAATTCCAGTTTCCATAGAGGTATACAAGTAGGTGAATAAGCAGGAGAAGGAAATATCGATCCTAGCTATGACTCAGAGATTAAACTCGATTTGAGGGCGGAGCTATTCCTGACCTTATCACCTACAGCTCCTTTATCATTACAGGGAATTCTCTTATCTCAAAGAATAATCTCGCCAATTTATGTGTTTCGTGTAAATCTGTTAATTGATGGTCAAGGTTATTTTTCAACCGCAATCTTCTCTTCTTTGTAGGCTAATAGCGCGTTTCTTCTCTTAGCATGGGCGTATATGGGGGGGGGGCTGAAGGGGGTGCAGCCCACCGAAATTTTGATTTGTTCGGTAAAAATGTGTCATAAAATCTTTAACAATAAAATAAATAATATTAGTTGTTTTATACAAAATATTTTATTTTTTTGTGTAATAGCGTTTTATTTGGCTAAATCTATTCCGTATTCTAAATTGTTAGTATTCCATACCCCGGAAATGGCCCCCCACCCGACATTATTTCCCCCATTATAAAAAAAAAATATATTTTTACGCCCATGTCTCATAGGGATGTAACTTGTTTATGACGTCAACAGGATGAAGATAAGCAAAAGTCTAAATGACAACTACTTTCCGGGATCCATAAATCCAGAAACATCCATTTTTTCAAAGTAATGTATAAGTAATGACGTTTTTTTTTTTTTCAACCAAAAGATGTAGGTTGGAAGAAAAATACGTGTCCTATAACAAATGTTCTAATTCGTTACCAGCAGAAATCGATCAACAGGAAAATCTTTAAACACACAAAACAAAAAAATCGTTTACGGTAAGCGATGCCAACTAGAACTAAACTGAAATGGTACATGAGAGGTTTCCTCTTCAGCAGGCTGAGATACCAGAATGTATTATGGCCAGACTAAAATCATTTAAGGTAAGCGATGCCAACTAGAACTAAACTGAAATGGTACATGAGAGGTTTCCTCTTCAGCAGGCTGAGATACCAGAATGTATTATGGCCAGACTAAAATCATTTAAGGTAAGCGATGCCAACTAGAACTAAACTGAAATGGTACATGAGAGGTTTCCTCTTCAGCAGGCTGAGATACCAGAATGTATTATGGCCAGACTAAAATCGTTTACAGTAAGCGATGCCAACTAGAACTAAACTGAAATGGTGCATGAGAGGTTTCCTCTTCAGCAGGCTGAGATACCAGAATGTATTATGGCCAGACTAAAATCGTTTACAGTAAGCGATGCCAACTAGAACTAAACTGAAATGGTACATGAGAGGATTCCTCTTCAGCAGGCTCAGATACCAGAATGTATTATGGCCAGACTAAAAGTGGCCAAATCTCAAGGAAGAGACTGCATATTTTGGCCTCAAGTTTTGGACTGAACGGATCTAGCATACAGACGATAAGTTAATAAACCTCAAGGCAGGGACTGCACAGTCCAGTTATAGTAGACCCACTGTATGTGAAGCAAATATCCTCTTGTCCACGCACATCAGGCCTGGCCTGCACAGTCTCGGCCTCATTGGACTGTACAGTTAATCTATTGGCTTTATCATTCTACTTCGAGGGACTGTATACGATAGTTCAACTCTTGCTTCAAGGATGTCCCGTAGACGCGGAGGAATATCTGAAGATTTAGACTGCGCAGTCCAAATCTGAATGGATTGAAGACCAGAGGGAAATGCCAGCCATAATGACAGACTAGATAAGACTCAGAACCAGACAACAGTCATTGATAGTTGTTGTTGAAGAGCAAACTAAGGCCTCAGGATTGATGGATTTCAGGACTAAATTGAAGATGAATGCTAGCGTTAATCTTGAACAAGAATGATACCTGGGATTAGGTTAGACTCAGGACTTAAAGGGCATCTACTGGTTGTTGGAGTTGAGTTTTAAACTCAGAACCAAGAATAGTTGATACTCAGGAGTGAATTAGACCAATGTAAGAGGTCGGTCAAAAGTACACAAAGATCCGTAATAATTTTAATTGAGGTTCTTCGACTAACTAGGTCATTAGACCAAAAGTACTTATGTTCAAAACAGTAAAATTTGAGGAGTAGATAGAAATATATTGGTAGATGAGGCTCTGAAATAGTCAGAGGACATGGAAGTACATAAGGGAGAGGGCTTAGCTCACCCGAAATTTGATTTAATCGATACAAATGTGTCATAAAAACCTCAAAAATAATTTAAATAAGACCACTTAGCTCAGAAGAAAAATTGTTTTTTGTGTATAATAGCTAACAATTCCAAGACAGAAATTCTCCCAAGTCAGGGAGACTTGGCTGGGCTCAGGGCCGCCACATGGGGGGGACAGCCGGGTACAGTTGTCCCGGGCCCGGGCGCCGTGGAGGCCCGGGCCGGGCCTTGCTGAGTAGAAAATTGTATAGGTTATGAGCTTGTAAAAAGAACTACTGTACCGATTGTCGGCTTTTACACTCATTCCGCTCAGAACTCAAGATTAAAATAATTTTAAAATGCCCAAAGTCCTTTAGCAAAGTACTAGAATTTTAGGGAGCCGTGATCTGGTCCCGGGCCCGGCTCTGAGATGTGGCGGCCCTGGCTGGGCTGAGCATGTTGCTCGGATGACACAAGAAGAGATTCCGAAGAAAGCACCGGAAGGCCACTTGGACCGCACCAGAAGAAGAGAAAGACTTGGATGGGCTGATGCATTAGCTGCTGATTCGAGGAATCTTATTAATATCCCAAACTGGAAGGCGGCGGCATGGTTGGCGGAAGCTCTTGGAGGAGGCCAAGACCCAACTCGGGTTGTAGCACCATTAAAGTAAGTGTGTAAGTAACTATTCCAAGTTGTAGATTGTTAGTATTCCATACCCCAAAATGTTCCCCCTTCCCCAAATTATTCCCTATATACGCCCAAGTGAGAGGACCAATAGCAGTTGAATGTCAGGATTGTATTGAAGTGCTAGATTAGCTGACGTTCCAGAGTCATGTTATGTCAGTTAGTGCTCGAGGCAAATCAGCAAGCAGAGGTCCATAAGTAGTTGCGTTCTCGGAGTGGATTGAGGTAAAAGAATAGTCGGCAGAGGTTCAGTGTAGAGTCGCTTGAGGTTCAAAAAGTTGCTTGAGGCTCAGAAATTCCTGTTGCCGACACCTCAGAAAGGACTTATATATATTGCCAGATGAGGCTCAAACGTTGACTGAGGCCTAAGAGTCGTTGTCGTCCTAGACATTAAATGAATGTATTTTTTCTACTAATAAAAAACTTCTCTACTTTTCTTAATGGGGTTCTAAATGTGCTAAAATAAAAATACAAGTTGTCGAAATGAGTTGACATTGGTCCTTCGCTATGAAGGAGCCTAGGCAGCCATATTGGCCTCCTACACTAGTCCCACGCTTCTCCTTGGCAAAGAGTAACGAGGATATAACTGCTCCTTGTCTCCTACCTCCATGGAGCGGGCGTTCCTACCTCCTTGGGCTTTTCTAGCTCCAATTATCCAGCCATTTCCTGAAGCTTTTTACTACCTCGGAGGCGGTTAATCACACATCTCAAAATATGGAACGGCATTTTCATAAATATAGCAGTGCTGGAAGGCAGTTCAAAATTATAATATTTGTTTTTAACTATATTTTCCATTCTCATTGACCTAAAACAGAGTTTGCCAACCCTTTTTGACTCCCGAACTACTTTCTAGTACATTCTACCATTTCGTCCAATTGATTTTTAGCGCGGTTCCTCCCTCCCTCCATAGGGAGGAACCCCGCTTATAAGGTTGACCTCATGTCGCAATCCGGAAGTACCGACTAGAAAATTTTGCGTTTCAGACCCCCTAGAGACCGAAAATAAAGGTGGTTCAAAATTTTATATATCTACTATATATTTGTCAAATACCACTCACTCACTCACTGACCTATCATCCCCCAGCCTAAACCGCTTGACAGAAAAACTTGAAATTTTGCATGGACACTCCCTATAGACCGTAGACGCTCGCTAAGAAAGGATTTTTTGATATTCGAATTTTTAAGTATTTTTAGAAGGGTTTAAAGTTTTAGTTGGTTAGAGCATGCAAGCCTAGGCAGCATGCGTTGCTAGGATCATAAAAGAACAGCTGCTACTCTACTGTATCTATTTCATAGTATTATTTTTATTTGAGGTTAATTTCCACTATGATGGCAGTCCTTGAATTACTAGAAATAAAATGTGACTTTGTTCCTCATAGAGTTTACGCCCTGGTGATGGTCCATCCGAGGTAATAATATCCCAAACCACTTGACACAAAAATTTGAATTTTGCACGGACAATACGTTTAGAATGTAAACACTCGCTAAGAAAGGTTTTTTGATATTCAAATGTATAAGTACTTTTAGGGAGGTTTGAATTATTAAGAAGTTCCTCATCGGCTCAAAAAAGGTTCGATTTTGATAACATTTGGTACAAAAATCTTTCTTCTCATTTAAAAGGTCAAGTTCATTAACCAGTTGAATCCGTTTACTGGAACATGGTTTTTAGAGCGAAATTTGTGCGAAAGATTCCTTAACGTAGGAAAACGAATGAAACCATTTTTAAAGCGAGTTCTGTAGCCATTTACCAGAAAAATTGATAGAAATACTTTTCAAAACTAATTTTCTGTTTGGGTATTCAGAAACGAAGTATATGGAAAAAAAGTTGTATGAATGGTGATACAAATTTTTCGGATCTCAGTATATTTTCTAAAATATCTCGAAAACGGTTGGGAAATCGTAGTAAGTGGAAGCGGCTATTCGAAAGGTTACTAAATTCTCTACAAATAAGATTCTGTTGTAATGTTCGGTGGGGCGATGTCAATCGAAGAGATAAGTGCTTAAATCTTCAAATTTGTTAGTTTTATGCTTTTCAACGTGTATTTGTCTCTGTTTGCCTAACTTTTTAAGCGGTTGTTGTTTTTATTTTTTTTTTACTCTCCAACGGAAACAAGCACGGGTACCTCCACATGTTGCTTCCTGGGTAAAGTCCGTGCAATAATAAGCTGTACAAAATTATGTAGTAGGGTTAATTTTGATCATATCTTATTTAACTCAATATAAAAAATACTTATCGGCCGTGGTGAAGCACGGGTATTCAGCTAGTACTATATATTTGTCAAATACCACTCACTCACTCACTCACTGACCTATCATTCCCCAGGCCAAACCACTTGACAGAAAAATTTGAAATTTTTCACGACCCTTTTCAATTAAAAATAAGTTTTTTTGTATTATTATTTTTATTTTCCAACTCCTGCTCTAACTGATGGGCCATTCGACTGCACGGGGGAGATAGTGACCAGGTATAGAAAACTGGGGTCCGGTTCGAGGGGGATAGCGATATGGTCACCCATTCATGATGCCAACGTGACAGAGCGGGCACGTGTCTTTTTTTGGGGGGGGGGGGGGGGGAGGGGGGTAGAGGAAGGGTTAGTGAAGCTCACTGTTGCCTTTTAGCGCGGTTCCTCCCTCCCTCCATAGGGAGTAAACCCAGACTCAAACACATATTTGAGCGTTGCCATAGGAAATATATATATATATATATATATTTAGATGGAACGGCATTTTTCTCCAGCGGTGGAACTCCTCCTCACTTCTTCCCGGAATATTTCGATGGATTCATCTCCATCTTCTTCAGCCAGGTACTTGTTTCTTCCTCGGTGGTAGCCAAGGGAATGACATTTTTCTCGATCTGGGCTCCTTTTCTCCCCTCTAGCCACAGTATCGGCGGACGAATGGTGTTGAAGCTCCCTGGTGTAGCTACAACCATTCGTCCGCCGATACTGTGGCTAGAGGGGAGAAAAGGAGCCCAGATCGAGAAAAATGTCATATATATATATATATATATATATATATATATATATATATACAAATTTGAACCACCATCATTTTGGGTCTCTAGGGGTTCTGAAACGCAAAATTTTCTAGTTTGCACTTTGGCCGGATTGCGTCATGAGGTCAACCTTATAAGCGGGGTTCCTCCCTATGGGGGAGGGAGGAACCGCGCTAAAAGACCGAGTTTAACTCCCAAATTTGTCTTTCAGAATGTGAATTGATTTCTGAACATATTTTAGGCGGTATCATCGCCCTCTTGGGATGGCGTGCAGGCCGGCAAGAATAATGTATCGGGCCTATGTGAACGGCGTAATTCGTGCTGTAATACTTTATTACATTCTTGTCTGTCTCTACACCATTTAGTTACACCATTTATATATTATTAGATTATATTATGCTTCTAAGTGTATTCATTATATATTCGTGTTAAGTACATTATTAACTTACATTAGTGCCTATAAATTTACGTTATAAATATACATATATAGTAACACATACACAAACACACACACATATACAGGGAAAACCAGATAAGCGGCCCGCAAGAGAAATAACTACTAAACGGTTTGAGATAGCAACATTTTTCATAGGGGCAAAGTTGTAGTTCTCGTCGAGATCTATAAAATGGTGAAATGAGAAAATAACACTTCTAGGGGCTTAAATAGGCCTTTGAAGGGAAGGGTTTCCTCTTTACCAATATTTTGCATTATATTTTTAAAATTTACTAACGAAACAAGGAAGAACCGTGCAAACGGGGTTTCGATGCGTCAAGTAGTTCTCTGTAAAGATACGTTTTCATTTGCATGTATTCCTCATCTGAAATTCCAAGAAGAGGCACTTGAATTTATTTAAATAGTATTTTTGTTAAGGGAGAGGTAATTCAGCTTAGGAGAATGTTTTCAGCACTCAACAAAACGATTACCATTAGTGTAAACTAAAAAATAAAATACATAACAATTGGAGTGCTTATGACCCTAGCAGTAGAAGCACCCATAAACAAACAAAAACATACAAATTGAAGCTTTAGGCATAAGAGTTGCCAATTAATACAATTTTTTAATGCTGAGCTCATTCTAATAAGCTGAATCAGTCTTTCCTTAACAAAAATACTATTTAAATAAATTCAAGTGCATTTTTTTGGGGGGTTCACTCATGACGGAATTTTTGAAAAATTTCCACCTTTGACCACTTTACAAAAATGATTTTTTTTTTTAGCTTAAATATTAAGGCTAAATTCATTTTTATTATTTCATTGTACTTAGCATTCTATTGCTTATCACATTTAATTTTTTCAAGGTTCTAGCTTTACATTTAATATTTTTTATTAATTTCTTAAAAAATAATCGTACAGTGGTTAAAGGTACAACATGTAGTTGTACCTTTGACCATGGGGTGTTGTACTACTGACCACGTAAAAACAACACAGCAGTACAGAAAAAAAATGGTATCGTCTTAACTCACGACATATATCAGACAGATCAACGTCACTTTCTCCTGAAGAAATTTCCGTGTCAGTATTAGAATCTGAACTGTCATTAGAATAATTTTCTTTTTATTTACCACTTTTTTAGGAAGGGGTTTATTTGTATGTGGTGTCTTACGTTTAGGGTGGTGCTTTTTTTTCCACCTTCAATTATTAGCTTCTCAGGAATATCTGTGAGGATACGAGGTTTCCCTTTAGGCCGGCCCCTATTTGACATTTTCCTTGCCTCCGCTTTTCGATGAGGTCTTACAACTTCAGGTGGACTGAGCATTAATAAAGTCAGTTTGAACTTATTTTATTTATTATTTTTTTAAATTGTTTGAACAATTGAAGCAACCAATATTAATTATTTTTTTAAAATTTGTAGCAGAAGAACATAAAAGTTGAATTATGAAAACATTACTCAGGTGTGTTGTACCTTCGACCTGGTCAAAGGAACAACACCTAGTCGTGGTCAGAGGTACAACACCCTGGTAGTGAAAATTAAAAAGCATGCTAAAAATTTTAGGGTTAAGATAAATCAATTTCAGAAGCTACACCATGTTTCTTATTGTAATAGCTACTTTGTCAAATGATTTCCATCTAAAAAGACATAATACAAAAAATATTATGAGGCAAAACGTCATCAATAAATAACTTACATTTTTATGATAGAAATGGATAAGTATTTTTTGCAAGAATCCTCTTTGACTTGAATAATCCAAAGTAGGTTACACAAGCCCTCTACTGAAGGAGCTAAACACTAATTACACCAAAATTTATAAAATGTAGCTACATGCCGCCACAGCCTCGGTGGTCAAAGGTACAATATGGTCAGAGGTACAACACCTTCCCCTGAAGGATCCCTTTCCTTGTAGTGATATATATATATTTTTTTTTATACGGCGTATCTACAACTTGGCCAGTAGCGCCGGACTATCTACAGGTTGCCACCCTTTTATAATGCCAACAGCACGTGGTCGGTCACCCATTCAGGTACTGACCACGCCCGACGTTGCTTAACTTCGGTGATATACGGGAACCGGTGCATTCAACGTGGCTATGGCCGTTGGCTTAAGGGAGGAAACCCTTCCCTTCAACGTGGCTATGGCCGTTGGCTTAAGGGAGGAAACCCTTCCCTTCAACGTGGCTATGGCCGTTGGCTTAAGGGAGGAAACCCTTCCCTTCAACGTGGCTATGGCCGTTGGCTTAAGGGAGGAAACCCTTCCCTTCAACGTGGCTATGGCCGTTGGCTTAAGGGAGGAAACCCTTCCCTTCAACGTGGCTATGGCCGTTGGCTTAAGGGAGGAAACCCTTCCCTTCAACGTGGCTATGGCCGTTGGCTTAAGGGAGGAAACCCTTCCCTTCAACGTGGCTATGGCCGTTGGCTTAAGGGAGGAAACCCTTCCCTTCAACGTGGCTATGGCCGTTGGCTTAAGGGAGGAAACCCTTCCCTTCAACGTGGCTATGGCCGTTGGCTTAAGGGAGGAAACCCTTCCCTTCAACGTGGCTATGGCCGTTGGCTTAAGGGAGGAAACCCTTCCCTTCAACGTGGCTATGGCCGTTGGCTTAAGGGAGGAAACCCTTCCCTTCAACGTGGCTATGGCCGTTGGCTTAAGGGAGGAAACCCTTCCCTTCAACGTGGCTATGGCCGTTGGCTTAAGGGAGGAAACCCTTCCCTTCAACGTGGCTATGGCCGTTGGCTTAAGGGAGGAAACCCTTCCCTTCAACGTGGCTATGGCCGTTGGCTTAAGGGAGGAAACCCTTCCCTTCAACGTGGCTATGGCCGTTGGCTTAAGGGAGGAAACCCTTCCCTTCAACGTGGCTATGGCCGTTGGCTTAAGGGAGGAAACCCTTCCCTTCAACGTGGCTATGGCCGTTGGCTTAAGGGAGGAAACCCTTCCCTTCAAAGGCCTATTTAAGCCCTTAGAACTGTTATTTTCTTATTTCCGATGGCACTATTTTATACATCTCGACGAGAACTACAACTTTGCCCCTGTGAAAAATTTTGATATTTCAAACCGATTGGTAGTAATTTCTCTTGTGGCCCGCTTATCTTGGCCACCTTGGATATGTATATATATATATATATAATAATAATAATAATAATAATAATAATAATATTTATTTGTAATTGAACATTGTCCTTACAAATATGATCGGGGTAAATATATACAATTCATGAAAATTAAATTAGAGTAGACTCTTATAGAACAAGTAAATATAATAAGCTTTTATAATACAGAATAATTAAGAACTGATATTTCGGTTCATTTACTACACGCTGCGGTTGCCTCTTTTCTTCATTACATCCTCCAAGTAAATGCAAAAGGCGTTTATATCGGTGATGTTAGAGGTAGTAAGGAAATAATAAGTTACGGAGTTGTTGGTGTGTTCATCAATAATAGGTTTCAGAGTATTTCTGAGATTGGAGTATTGAGGACATCGCCACAGCAGATGCTCCAAGTCTTCTTGTTACAATTCACAGTTGGTGCATATTTTGTTCGTTTCTATTTTGTATCTTTGACGACGGATGCTGAGGTAAAGTGTCTTCTTGTTCGCTAATCTTAGTTGACTTATGATTCTTTGTCTATTTATGTTCATATTTATTAGAAGGTAGCTGTTGTATATATATATATATATATATATATATATATATATATATATATATATATATATATATATATATATATATATATATATATATATATATATCCATCACGGCCATCGGGTATCCTAAAAATAATCATTACGTAATTTCCATAAACGTCTTGTCAGCAGTACATTGCATAGGCTGAAATCGTTTCACGATCTTTCCGTTTCCTAAATCAAATCCACACTTAATAACATATATTTTATGAGTCTATCGAACACTTAACAGCTAGGGGCTCTGTCGTTCTTGGCTAGTGGAATACTTACGAAATTCCGTCAGTATTTCTTATTACCCTTGAAATGTAGGCTTTAAACGGAAGCAAATTATTCAGGAAACGTTTGAGTAATTTGAAATGACAAACAAGTAGATAACTAGGGAGCGGATGTAGACCCGAAGTAGACAAGGATATTTAATTGTCCAATCGGCTCAGTCAACTACAGCCATGGATTAAAACATACCTGGTTCTCTTAGAGTAACAGCGAGTTGGATTGACTAGAATTTTGATATCTTCTTGAGCGAGCGTAGAGTACTTTTATACTCATGGATGTTATATACAAGGATATATATTATAACTTCCACAGTGTTAACTTTTACACCTTGGCCGATCTGCTGACAAAATAATCTTTTTAACCACGTGCACATCTTCTTTTTCCTCAAATTATCTGTATACGGCCAATTTTTGTTAATGATTGTTACATGAGGTAATAGTATGTAAAATAGTAATAAATCAATAAATAACAGGATGAAATACTCCTAAACAGGAATTTTAAAAAATGTAACAAAAACAATGAAAAACAGAAATATCAAATTTTGATGAAAATTGAACCCAATGTAAAGTATTTCAATTAATTAGTCTTATTTGAAATGAAGAATTACAGCGTTTCTCAAAAATGACCCCAAATTTTCCAATGATTTTTATGAAATAGGCAGAAGGTCAAATGATAAAATAGAAACACTTCATAAAGTAATTTTTATTAAAATTGTCCTAACGGTTTGACATCCATTTAGTTGTTTATTGATAGTTTACAACGTGGTCATCACATCACTTTGATGCATCTTCAGAGACACCAATGCTAGTAAACTAAGTATAAGGGTCGCCACATCTCGGAGCCGGGCCCAGGACCAGATCACGGGCCCCCACTTCTCAGAGCCAGAATGAAAATTCTAGTACTTTGCTATAGGACTTTGGACATTTTAAAATTATTTTCGTCTTGAGTTTTGAGGGAAACGAGAATAAAAGCCGGCAATCGGTGCAGCAAAGGTCACTTTCGGTACTTGTAGTTTTATTACGACTCCTAATGAAATATACTATTCTGGGACTGCACTTGTTTGGTCGTTTATGTACATTAAAAACAAATATAGGTCCCATTCCAATAAATATAGGCTATGGCCGTCTATATTTCTAAACCCCATTATTTTTACAACCTTATAACCTATACATGTTTTCCAATTAGCGAGGCCCGGCCCGGACCCCCACGACGCCCGGGCCCGGGACAACTGAACCCGGCAGCCCCCCCCCATGTGGTGGCCTTGCTAAGTATAAATCGTAACTACAGTACGAAGATCCTTCTGCTCCAAGGACCTCGTCTAAACATATGACCCTCATTTGGACAATAGTTGTGAAATCAATAGGATATTTTTAACAATATTGAATAGTGTGTAAAAGTGTTTTTATTTTAGCATTTAACTTTTTGCCAATTTTATAAAAATTATTGAAAGAATTACTGGTAAATCTGAAGACGAGGGTTCTAGGGACCGATTATTTTGAAAATTGGCACTATATCGTATTTTGATGAACTAAACACGAATCCGTTAAAGAAAAAACTCGCTCTCAACTAGGAAAGAAGTTATGAAGCACTAAAGTTCACTGTTATTGAGGTTAAAGTTGGCGTAAACAGCGTATTTGTAAACATGCGCATGCGCAGACATCTAACATTGGGAAAGAACAAAGAACTCTCATTTGAAATCTTGATAAACTATTTATAACCTCCATAACATCGGAATTCTATCCATTACAGCGAGGTGGATTGACAACAGTTTTGATATCTTCTTGAGCGAGCGTAGCGAGCGGGAACGCATAGCACGTCTGCCCGAAAGTCTTCCTTGACATTATTCTTCGTTCATCCGTTTATTAATACGCTGTTTACGCCAACTTTTATATCCTTAATAACAGTGCCCTTTGGTGTTTAATAATTCCTTTCCCAGTTGAGAGTAACTTTTTTTTTTTTAACGGTTTCTTGTTTAGTGCATCAAAATACGTTATAGTGCAAAATTTCAAAATAATGGGTACCTGGGACCATCGTCTTCACATTTACCGAATTACTTAAATTGTTTTTGTGTAATTCTTCCATCCTTCTATGAAACTCCTACGGTATTCTAAATCACAAAGACGACCTGCACATATTTCTAAAGGACAAAAATATTGACATCGCTGTTCTAACTAAAACATACCGCACACGACGCAGTCCTTTTAATATCGAGGGATACAAGACATACAGCCAATTTTCTAGGCCACGCCCTTTTCCCTCCATTTATTTGAACAGGCTATAGTCTAAATTGTTTTCAGCCTTAGCTTTGGCTAAGTATTGATAAACATTAAACACTACCTACCTTGCCTGACCTCGCAAAGCCTTCACTGGGACTAAACGAGACATAATCAGTTTTTATTGAGATTCCCGTAGAATCTCAACAACACACTGTGCTGTTCTTCATTGAAATAGAAATGCAAATGGCAGACCCGTGCAGAATTTCGCGCATGCGGGATTCGAACTATTCCATCTAACTGAACGACCTATAAAACATTCTCTCGCACAAATCCTTCCACCACCCCATTCGTAAGGAAGATGGCTCATAGGCTAAATCTGATGCGGACATTTCTACAATGTTCCGCCAATACCTTTCCAGTGTTTTCATCCCTCACCCTGATATTAATGATCCTATCCACTCCCTCCAAGCCTCAGACGAGCCTCTTCCAATGTCTCTTCCTCCAAAGGCCTCCAATCCTGAGGAAGTAACTTACGCAACCAAACATCTACCTCACAAAAACAGCCCAGGACATGATTTTATTACACCTCAAATAATCAAACACCTCCAAAAAAAAAGCAGTCCTATTTTTAACTTACATTTATAACGCCGTTATTTGAACAACTTATTTTCCCATCCTCTAGAAATACTCTATAGTCCATATGATACACAAACCAAAACAAAGCCCGTTTACAACTTTACTTTTTTCTATATTTTATATATATATATATATATATATATATATATATATATATATATATATATATATATATATATACACTAATTTAAACCATCGCTATTTTCGAGATTTTGGGGTTTTGGAACGTAAAATGTTCAAGTAGGCACTTCCGGATAGTTTCATGAGATCAACCTTATAAGCGGGGTTCCTCCCTATGAAGGGAGGGAGGAACCGCGCTAAAACTACTACAGCTTTGCCTACTAATGCCACGTGATTATGTTGTGTAATCTTCTAAACACAAGTTCCTGCTCTTATGAATACATTATTCTAAAGATTAACACTCTCCTCACAACGAACACTTCTTACCAATCCTTATATAAATATATATATTTATTCATATCTCGATGAGTCCATCTTCAAGGAGTTCTACTTACAGAACATTGATTCATCCATGCTGTATTTCGACTTACTTTCGAGTAAACGGAAAAGATAAACCAACTATATGAGTTATTAGCTGTTACCCGGCGTGCTATGCTACACGTACTTTCTGCATCTAGCTGTTACCCGGCGAGCCATGCTACACCTACTTCTTGCATCTAGCTGTTACCCGGCGTGCTATGCTACACCTACTTCCTGCATCTAGCTGTTACCCGGCGTGGTATGCTACACATACTTCCTGCATCTAGCTGTTACCCGGCGTGCTATGCTACACCTACTTCCTGCATCTAGCTGTTACCCGGCGTGCTATGCTACACATACTTCCTGCATCTAGCTGTTACCCGGCGTGCTATGCTACACATACTTCCTGCATCTAGCTGTTACCCGGCGAGCCATGCTACACCTACTTCTTGCATCTAGCTGTTACCCGGCGTGCTATGCTACACCTACTTCCTGCATCTAGCTGTTACCCGGCGTGCTATGCTACACATACTTCCTGCATCTAGCTGTTACCCGGCGTGCTATGCTACACCTACTTCCTGCATCTAGCTGTTACCCGGCGTGCTATGCTACACATACTTCCTGCATCTAGCTGTTACCCGGCGTGCTATGCTACACATACTTCCTGCATCTAGCTGTTACCCGGCGTGCTATGCTACACCTACTTCCTGCATCTAGCTGTTACCCGGCGTGCTATGCTACACATACTTTCTGCATCTAGCTGTTACCCGGCGAGCCATGCTACACATACTTCCTGCATCTAGCTGTTACCCGGCGTGCTATGCTACACCTACTTCCTGCATCTAGCTGTTACCCGGCGTGCTATGCTACACATACTTCCTGCATCTAGCTGTTACCCGGCGAGCCATGCTACACATACTTCCTGCATCTAGCTGTTACCCGGCGTGCCATGCTACACCTACTTCCTGCATCTACCTGTTACCCGGCGTGCTATGCTACACCTACTTCCGCATCTACCTGTTACCCGGCGTGCCATGCCACATCTACTTTCTGCATCTAGAAAAGCAAACATAAATTAGAAACCAAATAAGAAATATTAAAATCTAACAGAATCTGTAACTATTTGGGTTCATAGTTTCGAACCCGTGACCTCCGAACTGTGAGTCCTAGACGATTTTGACCTAGCCTATGACTCTCCTCGAATCAAGACCTTTCTGTCTTCCAAGTTTGGTCAAAATCGGTCAAACGGAGAGGATTTGTATAAGGAACAAATGTACAGACAAACAGCAGGTAGACGTTTTTGACCAAGCCTACGAGTCTCCCCGGATCAAGATCTACCTGTGTACCATGTTTGGTTAAAATCAGATGAACGGTGTGGATTTGTATATAAAACAAACATACAGACATAAAGCTGGTAGACGTTTTTGACTTAGCCTACGAGACTTCCCGGATCCTATAAGAGTTCTAAGTTTGGTCAAGATTGGTCAAACGGTGTGGATTAGTATAAGGAACAAACAGACAAACGCCTGATTTTTAGATATATACAGGGTGTGCCAAATAAGACGGCTCAAACTAATTTTTCGGCCAAAAGGATGATCTGAGAAAAAAATGTCAGAGGCAAAAGTTGTAGGGCTTGACGAAAGCTTTCCAAAAATGTCAATTATTTAACATAGTCACCGCGCATGTGCGCTCGGCGCTAGATGAAATGTTGGGGTTTGCAGATGACCCCTATTATTATGCACATACTTTTAAAGGGAATTAAAAAACAAACTCTTTGCTGCAAACCGCACTTCGATATCTTTAAAATCAAATATGTTTCGAGCGATTCAAATTGCATTGTTTTAAATTAAAACGATTTTTTGAAAGCACTTACAGAGGTCGGTTAGGAATGTGTGATACATGACTTTGAGGTATTTTTTTCCTCAACTTTCTGAAAAAAATATGGCCGATCCTCTAAAAGAAATATTTTTCCTAATAACTTAACTAAAATTGAAAATAGGGCATATTTTTTAAGTATTTATTCTTTAGGGATTAACTAAGCTAAATCAGATCATTCATGTTATCTATGTAGTCCTTTAGATCCGATATTCCTTATTGGATTATGGTTCATTATTTTGTTTTTGTTCATTATTAGTGTAATATTCGCTTTCAACCATGAAATTCACAAGTTGTGAGATTGTGGATATGATTATTTTTTTCGGGGAGTGTAGACGTAAAGCTCTGATGGCTGCTTGTCTTACAAAATGATTTTATGGTGTCAAACACCCGACAAGGACATTTCTCTTTCGCCAGAAGACATCGTTGAAGAGACCAGGACACCATCTTGGACCTAGTTAGGAGAAGTCCCCACATCAGTGTTCCGGAGATTGCCTGAGAAACACGGATTTCAAGAAGAAAAGTTCACCCTAAACTTAAGCGCTGTAAGTACCACCCCATCCTTGCATCAATACCTTTCGAATAGGGATATGGATGTGAGGGAGATAATGAATGATCAGATTTAGCTTAGTTAATCCCTAAAGAATAAATACTTAAAAAATATGCCTTATTTTCAATTTTATTTAAGTTATAAGGTAAAATATTTCTTTTAGAGGCTCGGCCATATTTTTTTTTTCAGAAATATGAGGAAAAAATACCTTAAATTCATGTATCACACATTCATAACCGACCTCTTTAAGTCCTTCCAACAAATCTTTTTAATTTAAAACAATGAAATTTGAATAGCACGAAACATATTTGATTTTAAAGATATCGAAGTGCGGTTTGCATCAAAGAGTTTGTTTTTTTAATCCCCTTTAAAATGATGTGCATATTAATAGGGGTCATCTGCAAACCTCAACATTTCATCTAGCGCCGAGCGCACGTGGGCGGTGAATATGTTAAATAATTGACATATTTAGAAAGCTTAGGTCAAGCCCTACAACTTTTCCCTCTGACATTTTTTTCTCAGACCAACCGTTTGGCCGCAACATTAGTTTGAGCCGTCTTATTTGGCACACCCTGTAGATAGATAAGGATCGACGTGACGTTTACTCTAATACAAAGTTGTTTGTACCTTCATAAACATACAATTGGTTAGAAACGGCTTATTGAACTCTTACTGAGTTGCTACATACATATCGTCCCTACCATGGCGAACTATGGAATATGCAAATCGGAGCAAACTAGAGAACGAACATATTTTATCCATTGACCAAGTATTATATTGAAAAATGGTCTTATTCGATACTTTATTAAAAGCATTAAAGGCTATTCTAAAGGGGTTAGAGTTCCGACAATTTACGACAAGCCGTATCGTCCACAATCCAAGAGCAAATAGATCTAGTTATTAATTTGTTTGGTTGTTCTGTGACAAATGTTATGACCTATTCCATTGTCAAAGAAATGCGATATTTCATGCTCCAGAAGCTAATCATAAAGCTGGTAGTAGCCAACTCTAAGCGGGAAAAACAATTAAAAACTGAAGCGAGCAGAGACAAAAAAAAAAAAAAACAGTCAAAGGAACGAAACCAGCACTTTCGAATTTTAAAAACCTATTTTCCCGACTGAGATTGCTCTATTGGGACTTTTATAGGAATCTATAGTAAATAAGGACATTTCTTAAGGTTTAGAATAGCTACATTTTTCTAATAATTCCTTATCCCGAAAAGTTACAAACATTTTTATGTCTATGTCTGGATGATTGTCAAAAGCCTATCAAATAATTGAACTAATATTAATCCTCCATCTTGAAGTATCCAAAACGAAAACCCCAGAAAATTATTTTTTACACTTTTATTTTTCTTTCAAAACCGGCTATAGATAAGGCTCAGAAAATGATTTTATTGCATTTTCCTCCTCAAATTATCTATAACAAGTGGTTTCGTGCCAATTTATTCCGGAAAAAATAGTTTTTTCATAGGAGAAAACTGTTCTTCAATGATATTTGATCTTTAATTTGACAAAAAGTAGTTTTATTCCTACTTATATATAAATGGAGTTCAGAATGCGCCATCTCCATCTACAATCCAAGCGTATCTCCATCTACAATCCAAGCGTATCTCCAACTACAATCCAAGCGTATCTCCATCTACAATCCAAGCGTATCTCCATCTACAATCCAAGCGTATCTCCATCTACAATCCAAGCGTATCTCCATCTACAATCCAAGCGTATCTCCAACTACAATCCAAGCGTATCTCCATCTACAATCCAAGCGTATCTCCATCTACAATCCAAGCGTATCCCCATCTACAATCCAAGCGTATCCCCATCTACAATCCAAGCGTATCCCCATCTACAATCCAAGCGTATCTCCATCTACAATCCAAGCGTATCTCCATCTACAATCCAAGCGTATCTCCATCTACAATCCAAGCGTATCTCCAACTACAATCCAAGCGTATCTCCATCTACAATCCAAGCGGATCTCCATCTACAATCCAAGCGTATCTCCATCTACAATCCAAGCGTATCTCCATCTACAATCCAAGCATATCTCCATCTACAATCCAAGCGTATCTCCATCTACAATCCAAGCGTATCTCCATCCACAATCCAAGCGTATCTCCATCTACAATCCAAGCGTATCTCCATATACAATCCAAGCGTATCTCCATCTACAATCCAAGCGTATCTCCATCTACAATTCAAGCGTATCTCCATCCACAATCCAAGCGTATCTCCATCTACGTGTACAATCCAAGCGTATCCCCATCTACAATCCAAGCGTATCCCCATCTACAATCCAAGCGTATCCCCATCTACAATCCAAGCGTATCTCCATCTACAATCCAAGCGTATCTCCATCTACAATCCAAGCGTATCTCCATCTACAATCCAAGCGTATCTCCAACTACAATCCAAGCGTATCTCCATCTACAATCCAAGCGTATCTCCATCTACAATCCAAGCGTATCTCCATCTACAATCCAAGCGTATCTCCATCTACAATCCAAGCATATCTCCATCTACAATCCAAGCGTATCTCCATCTACAATCCAAGCGTATCTCCATCCACAATCCAAGCGTATCTCCATCTACAATCCAAGCGTATCTCCATATACAATCCAAGCGTATCTCCATCTACAATCCAAGCGTATCTCCATCTACAATTCAAGCGTATCTCCATCCACAATCCAAGCGTATCTCCATCTACGTGTACAATCCAAGCGTATCTCCATCTACAATCCAAGCGTATCTCCATCTACAATCCAAGCGTATCTCCATCTACGTGTACAATCCAAGCGTATCTCCATCTACAATCCAAGCGTATCTCCATCTACAATCCAAGCGTATCTCCATCTACAATCCAAGCGTATCTCCATCTACAATCCAAGCGTATCTCCATCTATAATCCAAGCGTATCTCCATCTACAATCCAAGCGTATCTCCATCTACGAGAACTTCAAAATTCCCAATGGAATGTCATACGTTTTATGACGGATTCTTGTACAAAATCAAATTCTAAAACGAGTTTATATCGGTGAATGTTTCGATTTGATGCATCCTTTAGTCGTAAAAAGTCAAAAACTCGCCTCGATGTTCCAGACTCATACGAAATCCATATCCCGTACTTTTGCGAACAATGCCTAAACGCTTGGGCGAAAAAAGATCCTCTGGCTTCATACTGAAATAACGTCATGTCAACACTCAATCCTCAAACAGTTGCAGGGATGTTAGTCTGAAACATCGGGACGGGTTTTTTACGGCTAAAGGTTCGTCAAATCGAAAAAGTCACCGAAATAAACTCGTTTTAGAATTTGATTTTTTACAAGAATCCGTCATGATAAGTATAGCATTTATTAGAAATTTCAAAATTATGGTAGCTGGAGAAATACTGGAGGAGATTAGTGAGTCGACTATAACCAGAAAAGATTCTTTATTTGAAGCAGTTAAGACCCTGAGAGTTTCGTTTCGAAATTCTAAAAACTGTTGAAGAAAGGGGGCGGGCGTCGAATTCCGAACAGCCTGTATGTGTGTATATATATATATATATATATATATATATATATATATATATATATATATATATATATATATATATACTCACCGTCCCTAGGCCAACCCAGCCTTTAATTAATTGAATAATGAGTACCTTGGGTGCTAATGACTCTAGCAGACGAGGCAGCCAAGGGGAAAATCAGGCGGCCGGAGCCATAGTATTGACCACACTATCTCCCTAGTGTGCCGTATGGTCATGAATCAGATACCTCTATAGTATCTGCCCCTCAGGGCCCTCGTGGCCTGTTACGGGACTGATTTTTTTTTATATATATACTTATGTGAGTGTGTGCATATCAAAGAATCTGAACCAGGGATATTTTTGTGGCCTATGGTGTCTGGATACGTTGTTATTTCTCAACGACACCTCCACTTCGACTATTTTAGCGGGTTTCCACCTTAAGAAGACAGAGAGGAAGCGCGCTAAAAGGCTTTCTCTCTCAACCCGAAGTGAGCGATGCCGAGCTACAAGGACTCGTCGCTAAGAGAGCCGACCCTACCTGCAGTGGTTGGCCCGAATCAATAGTCTGTCTCCTAGCTGTCTGGAGGAGGGTGGGGCTATGCGGCTAGATAGAGCATGGGGCATTTAGGGGGCGTTGTCTTCAAGCCTTCAAGCAATATTCACAAAGTCTTAGGGGGCCCTCACACTGGCAAACTTTTGTGTACAAATATTGAGCTTATTTTTGCACAAAATATTCAATGGTAGTGGACCCCTCACACTGCACAAAAATTGTTTAACACCAGTTATGATTATGTTTTTTTTAAGGTTGTTCAATACTTGGGTCAATGTTGTCTAATATATCAGAGTAGGGCACAAATCAACTAAATGAATGACAAATCGATTAAATTTTACTTATGACTAATCAATCATAAGATAAGACAAGTTAATCAGAACTCGAGTTAATCATTAATCATAGGTCATATTAATCATATATGAAGTTAGTCATAAATCAATCATTAGTCATCAATCATTGATAGTCTGTACTAATGATTGACATGACTAACGTTGTAAATACTTTTACTATTAGGCTAATACCGACTTTTTTACACATACTATCTATACATTCCCTCATGAACCAGTTATTCATCAATAATAAATCAAGGCCTTTTTTTAGTCTTTAATCATTAATCTGTGTAAGGTTAGTCAGTAATCATCAATTATTAGTCAAAGCATGTTTAATCATCAATCATCAATCATAGGCTACAAAGCGGTTAGTCGTCACTCATTAGTCATGGAGAAATATGATTGATCAATCATCAATCGTTAGTCACATTCCAAATACTCATGTAGTCATTAGTTATGAAATTAATCACAGTTTGCCTTACTCTATTTACATTGTATATATGTTCAATTGATAATGCATTGAAGTAAAAATGTAGAAGAATGAATTACTTGAAAGAGAATATTTAATCAAATCAATATATTTTTAATACACAGGATAAAATAAAAAATAAAAAAAGGATATAAACTACTTATAAATGTGTTGTAAACGCATACACAAAGAATGATTAACAAGCACGCACAGACACACACAAAGAATGATTAACAAGCACGCACAGACACACACAAAGAATGATTAACAAGCACGCACAGACACACACAAAGAATGATTAACAAGCACGCACAGACTCACACAAAGAATGATTAACAAGCACACACGGACACACACAAAGAATGATTAACAAGCACGCACAGACACACACAAAGAATGATTAACAAGCACGCACAGACACACAGAAAGAATGATTAACAAACACGCACAGACACACACAAAGAATGATTAACAAGCACGCACAGACACACAAAAAGAATGATTAACAAGCACGCACAGACACACACAAAGAATGATTAACAAGCACACACAGACACACACAAAGAATGATTAACAAGCACGCACAGACACACACAAAGAATGATTAACAAGCACGCACAGACACACACAAAGAATGATTAACAAGCACGCACAGACACACACAAAGAATGATTAACAAGCACACACAGACACACACAAAGAATGATTAACAAGCACGCACAGACACACACAAAGAATGATTAACAAGCACGCACAGACTCACACAAAGAATGATTAACAAGCACGCACAGACACACAGAAAGAATGATTAACAAACACGCACAGACACACACAAAGAATGATTAACAAGCACGCACAGACTCACACAAAGAATGATTAACAAGCACGCACAGACACACACAAAGAATGATTAACAAGCACGCACAGACACACAGAAAGAATGATTAACAAACACGCACAGACACACACAAAGAATGATTAACAAGCACGCACAGACACACAAAAAGAATGATTAACAAGCACGCACAGACACACACAAAGAATGATTAACAAGCACACACAGACACACACAAAGAATGATTAACAAGCACGCACAGACACACACAAAGAATGATTAACAAGCACGCACAGACACACACAAAGAATGATTAACAAGCACGCACAGACACACACAAAGAATGATTAACAAGCACACACAGACACACACAAAGAATGATTAACAAGCACGCACAGACACACACAAAGAATGATTAACAAGCACGCACATACACACACAAAGAATGATTAACAAGCACGCACAGACTCACACAAAGAATGATTAACAAGCACACACAGACACACACAAAGAATGATTAACAAGCACGCACAGACACACACAAAGAATGATTAACAAGCACGCACAGACACACACAAAGAATGATTAACAAGCACGCACAGACACACACAAAGAATGATTAACAAGCACGCACAGACACACACAAAGAATGATTAACAAGCACGCACAGACACACACAAAGAATGATTAACAAGCACGCACAGACACACACAAAGAATGATTAACAAGCACGCACAGACAGAAACAAATGCCTAATATTTTGTCAGCTCCTTCACGCTGCTACAAAATATTGACACATCATATGTTTGGTTTTGGAGCTAAAAGCTGTGTGCTTTTAGTCTCCAACTAAAAACCCAACATTATGATATTAGATAAACGAAATAATAGTTCAAAAGTGCAAATTAGTAATAATAGTGACTCGGAAAATAAGAAGAATTGGTTTGATGCCGTAAATGAAGAACATAATTCGTCTGAAGAAGAATTCTATGAGTACCTAACCGTTACCATACTTGATGAAGGTAAACATTTCAACAATATTAATCCTTTTTTAATAAATAAGTGGGGTAAACAATTTAGTAAAGAGCTAAGTATTAACAAAAATAGAAGAAATGGAACCTTATTAATAAGATGCCCAAACCTAAATGTTAGTAAAAGTCTACTGGATTCAAAGAAATTCTACAATGATTACAATATTTCTGTTACTCCGCATGAGAAATTGAATTATATAAAAGGTATTTTTCGTTGCCAAGATATCGAAAATATGTCAGACTCGATTATCCTGAACGAACTTAAAGAAGATTATTATAATATTGTTAATTTACAAAGAATAACCCCGAAGAAAGGAAGAGTATTGTTTGTAGTAACATTCAATGGCGGCTCGTTGCCTAGCAAAATAAGGTTAGGTCATCTGATAACAAGACTAGACCCCTTCATACCATTACCTATGAGGTGTTTTCAGTGTTTTAGACTCAACCACCCAGCTAAAAGATGTGCATCGCTTCAAATATGCCCGAATTGCTCGGAAATTAAACACGAAGGCCCTTGTAGTCAAATAAAATGTGTCAACTGTAGTCAAGGCCATCATTCGTTAGATAAAGACTGTCCTTTGTATAAATTAGAACAAAATATTTTATCCAAAATGACTCTTGAAAAATTATCTTATGGAGAAGCAAAAAGGCGGCTTTTAGCGACGAATACTTACGCTAAAAAAGTAATGCAAAACCAAAATCCAGAATTTAAAGAACATCTCAGTGCATTGACTAACGTAGTGAGAGGACTTGAACAGCAGGTTCACTCAATTGCACAGCCATCAAATATCGGTCAAAATACAGAAAATATTCTCTCGAAAGGCTTTGAAGAAGTGTTTCGTAGAATTGAAACTCTCTTCGTTGAAATGGAAAACAGAATGCTGAAGAAGTACCCACCAGAAGCAACTCCAAGAAGCAAAGATATAGATTTATCTAAGTCAGAAAATGGAAAAACTCGAAGGGGTCGGAAAAAAGGAAAGGACAACGACGACAAAATCCCAGAAATCGCTAGAGCAGGACTGGACAAGGAGCCAGGACCCAACATCATCCCTGGACCATCAGAAGACCCGATAAGGCCGATAGATGGAACTCAGCATCAAGACCCACCAAAAACACAAAGGTACCCAGAATACAGAGGCAGAAATAGGGAAAAATAATTCTTTATTCTAAATGTATTTCCATGTTTCAAGTTTATCAAGTTCACACCCCTCCCCCAACATGCTTTTAATTAAATTAACTTCATTTTCGTTCAATTTTCTTCCTTCTCTACTTATTTCTAATATTTTTTTCCAATCTTTATTATCACTTTGTCCTTTTTTTAGTTTTTATTATCTCACCCCCCTACCCCTAATTTTGTTTTTCCAAGAAATTGAACTTTTGAGATTTACATTTATTATTATCTCCTATAACTTCGCCCTTTCAAAATTCATTATATCCAGAAAAAAAATCTCTCATTTGGTATTGATTAAGGCCATACCGACGCTAAAGAATATTCAAGCTACTTATTTGCATCTTTTACATGTATTATCTACTTTTATATATAGCTTTCCAATATTTCTTTGTATATTAAACAGTGATCCGCCTTTTATCACTAGTATACGATTATTTACACCTGAATTTATATATGGTATGTTACTCAAATTTTCGGGTAGATTAAATCTCAAGTTTAGTAACATTTTATTAATACTTTTGTTATTTATTTACACTTTAAATGATCCTTATTTGCCAATGGAATCTCAATGGTCTACTAAGGCATAAAGCTGATTTATCATACCTGTTACAACAAAAGTATATCCATATTTTTGCATTACAAGAAACCCATACCCATCCTAATGAAAGTATCGAAATAAATGGCTTCCATGTTTACTGTAAGAGCTATTCTCTAGGAGGTAGAGCATCCGGTGGAGTCGCTGTATATGTTAGGCATAGCATCTACAGCGAACCCGTGCGGCTCTTCACTACATTACAAGCTGTTGCTGCGTCTGTATTTATACCCTTTAGAATTACTGTCTGTTCGCTATATCTCCCCCCTGGGCAACCCCTTGATTTAAATTCACTCAAAGATCTATTTCTTCAACTGCCACCCCCAATTCTGTTGCTTGGAGATGTTAACTCTCAAAACACCATTTGGGGGGCAGTGGGAAATAATTCCAGAGGCCTCTTAATACAAAGACTACTCGAACTTCATGATCTTATTCCACTAAATACCCATTCCCCAACGCATCTTTGTCCTAAAAATAGAACTTATTCTAACATTGATTTGTCCGCTTCCTCAAGCTCAGTTTACACACGGTTTTCTTGGGAAACTTATAGTGATCTTCTAAGTAGTGATCACTTCCCAATTTTAATTTCTACTGACTCTCCCTCCCCTCGATTCTCCTCCACTCCAAAGTATAACACAAAAAAAGCTAAATGGAATGAATTTCAAAATTATTTGTCAAACCACTCTGTGCTGGAAAGCATTCAAAATCTCGAAATGTTTCATCAAGCACTTATTGATGCTGCCAACCTTAATATCCCGAAAACTCCTCATCAATATAAAAAAAGTCCAGTGCCATGGTGGACCCAAGAATGTAGCGATGCTGTCCGAGAGAGACGTAAAGCTCTACATAAATTTAATAGATGTCCATCACATAATTTTTATTTAAAATACAAAGAACAAAAAGCCAAAACTCAATGGATAATAAGAACGTCTAAGAAACAGGCATGGATTACATTTTTAGAATCTATTAATAGGAATACGCCCATAAAATTAATTTGGAATACTATTGATAAAATTCAAAAAAGGACTTACAGAAAACCAATAGCTGCAATTAGACACAGTAACTCTATTGTAACTGATCCATTCCAAATTTCAAATTTACTCGGAGAACATTTCGAAAATATTCATAGGGCTCAGCAAAACTCTCCTGAATCTAATCATTATAGATCGATAATTGGGAATATCCCACTTAACCTTAATTATAGTAATTTAAACCCCCTGAATGAACCGTTTTCACTAACTGAGTTAAATTATGCACTTAATAGGTCAAAAAATACATCTCCTGGAGCCGATGGAATAAGCAATGAAATCATTAAGAACATTCCCTATCCGATGATTAGGAAATTGTTAGAAATGTTTAACAGCGCTTTTGATTCTGGGGTATATCCTGTCTCGTGGAAGGAATCACTGATAGTTCCTGTGTTGAAGGCAAACAAGGAAAGTCTTTTACCCACAAGCTATAGACCAATTTCCTTGACCAGCTGTGTTTGTAAGCTTTTTGAGAGAATGGTCAATAGAAGACTAACATGGTTTCTTGAAAAAAATAAACTGCTATCAGATTTTCAGTGTGGATTCCGAACTAATCATTCGACTTTAGACCACATCGTGCGCCTAGAAAACGACATTTTAAATGCTTTTATCGATAAAAAATCTACATTAGCAGTCTCTTTTGACATTGAAAAAGCCTACGACACGGTCTGGTCTGGAACTTTGGTCTATAAACTTAATGAATGGAATGTTGGTGGAAAGATGTTAATGTTTATCAAACACTTTTTGTCCAACAGAAAATTCAAAGTTAAAGTGGGATCAACCATCTCTGACTCATTTAACCAGGATCTTGGGGTCCCTCAGGGAGGGGTTCTAAGCACTACTTTATTTAAGGTAGGAATGGACAGTATAAAGTACAGCTTACCTCCAGGTGTAGAATACTGCCAGTATGTCGATGACTTATTGGTTTATTCATCATCTAAAGATATTAGTGCTCTGGAAGAAACCATGCAGAATGCTCTTCGATTATTAGAAAGATGGAGCAATTGGAATGGTCTGAAGTTTTCAATAGAAAAAACAAAAATTATACTTTTCACAAAAAAGAAAAGGGTTCCTAGCATTAATTTATTTATTTACAATAGAAAATTAAGAGAAGAAAAAGTTATAAAATTTTTGGGTATATTATTTGACAGCAAACTAACTTGGGTACCCCATGTCAAAGAACTCTGTAAGAGATCAAAGAAATCACTTAATCTCTTGAGAGTTCTGGGAAATACGAAATGGGGTGCTGACAGGAGTCTAATGCTAACGTTCTATCGAGCATTTACTCGTTCGATACTAGATTATGGATGTGTAGCATATTCCTCTGCCAAGCCCAATCTTCTAAAGTTGCTAGATTCTGTCCATTACACGGGACTAAGGTTAACTACCGGTGCTTTTAGAACCAGCCCGACCAATAGCCTTTGTGCCGAGTCTGGGGAGTATCCGCTAGAATACAGGAGAAGGATGCTGATAAGTAAGTTTGTACTTAAGAGTATATCTTTAAATAGTCCATGCCTTAAGTACATCCACAATCCATACACCGAAACATATAACATGAACCCTACAGTACAAAAGCCACTTTACATTAGATTTCGCGAAATTACCAACCACTACACTGACCCAACAAAAATTATACAAAAAGCAAATCACATTTTCCCTCCTTGGACAATTCATAATCTAACAATAAATTTAAGTTTGACTAAACACAGAAAGCATGACCCTACATCTGGCATTATATATAAAAACAAATTTAAAGCTTACCTTAAAGATCATTCAGAGTGATTATTTGTATACACAGACGCATCTAAAACACAACACGGTACAGGAATAGCTGTAGTAATAGGAGAAACAATAATAGTTAATAAACTGCCTGACAACATACACAGCTGAATTACGAGCAATACTTCTAGCACTCACCAACATCACTACACGACAGGAAAACGACATTATCATTTGTACAGACTCTCTCAGTTCCCTTATAGCCATACAAGACATTTTTAGTACACATCCAATTGTAACACAAATACACGATACAATACATTCATTGAAGAAACGAATAACTATTTATTGGCTTCCCGGTCATGAAGATATACCACAAAGTACGAATGTAGACAGACAAGCAAAATTATCCACAACACGAAACCAATACGACGTCACAGACATAACATACGAAGATGTATTCACTGACATACAGAAACACATTGAAAACCAGTGGTAGGATGAATGGTACAGGACAAGAGACAACAATCTACGTGAAATTAAATCTACAATTACTCACTGGCCATCGAGCAACAGAAGTACAAGAAGAGAAGAAGTAGTACTTACACGTTTACGGATTGGACACACTAGACTTACACACTCATTCCTAATGACCAGAGAACAAGCACCGATTTGCTTAATATGTAACACTTTTTTAACGATTAAACACTTACTAACGGACTGTTTAAGACTTAACTCATTTCCCCTCCCAGCTATAAATCTAACAGAGTTGTTAGCAGAAGGAAGCAAATTTATAGATTTTGTTTTTAGATACTTGAGGAAAATTGGACTATTTGAAGAAATATGATGTATATATATGGTTTTCTATGTTTGTATACGAGCTTATCTGTTTGTGTATGTGTATATGTGTATGTATATTTATTTTTAGCGCGGTTCCTCCCTCCCCCATAGGGAGGAACCCCGCTTATAAGGTTGATACAATGAAACAATCCGGAAGTGCCGACTAGAAAATTTTGCGTTTCAGAACCCCTAGAGACCGAAAATGATGGTGGTTCAAATTTGTATATATATATATATGTATATATTTATTTATATATATATATATTTGTCTGTTCGCTCTCTAGCTCGAAGACGAATGGTCCGATTTTGATGAAATTTGGTACAAAAATCCGTCGTCCAATTTGAAAGGTCAAGTTCGTTAACCAGCGAAATCCGCCTACCGGAAGATGGCGTTTGGGGCGAAATTCGCGCAAAAAAAATCGTAACGCTTACGTTTTTGAGTTCATAAGCTTCTAAGTACTCGTTTTATATGATTCCTGGGCTAGGAAAACGAATGAAACCATTTTGAAGGCGATCGCTTTAACCGTTTTTGAGAAAATTGGAAAAATATTTTTTGAATACCGTTTTTGGTTTGGGTACTTAGAATCATGGGATTCAGTTGAAACTTTATCTGCATGTTCTACTTTCATTAAAACTAATATGTTAAAAGTTTTGTTACGTTTGGAGTTAAGGAAGGGTTAGAATAAAATATTTTATGAACAGACATGAAAAGTTTTGGGAAGTTCGTATACTTTCATTAATATCTCGAACACGGTTGGGAAATCGTGGTAAGTGGATAGAAACTATTTGAAAGCTTACTAAATTCTCTACAAAAAAGATTCTAAAACTATTTTTGATTAGGTTATGTCAATCGGAGAAATAAGTGCTTAAAACTTCAAATACGTCTGTTTTGTTCTTATGAACGGGTTTTTGTCGTTCTTGTTGTAATTTTTGTCTCTTTCCCTTCGTTTTTTATTGCTTTTTATTTTTGTAATTTCTTATGTTGCGAAAATTTTGTGTGTAAAACAGGATATGAAAAATGAGGCCAATTTTCTGTTGCCAGAAATAATATAAATTTTGGGAACTTTCTTTAATATCTCGAAAACTGTTGAGAATTTTGGTAAACGGAAGAATACCATTAGAAAGCTTATTAAATGCTCTACATAAAAGGTTCTAATGAAAGTTTTGATTAGGCGATGTCAATCGGAGAAATAAGAGCTTAAAGCTTTAAAGTAATTGATTTCGCTTATTCGAAGTGTTCTTTTCGCCTGTATTTTATTCCTTGTTATTTTTTAATTGCTTATAGTTGGATAATGTATTCGAAAATAAAACAGGTTAAGTAAAATAACAAAAACAATTTATTGTTGGAAATATAGATTTCCAAGATTCCAAGACCTTGCAACTAGCGGGACGGTTTCTTGTGTTGCCGACCCTTCCAGGTCAGATTGTAAATCCTACCTTTCAAGACTGGTGGAACCAAAATATAACTGTCAGGGTTCGGTCACTGCTACTTAATAAAACTACATTTTATCGTAAAAATGGTTTTATTGTGCCGACGTTTCGGCTTGAACTTCAAGCCTTCATCAGGGCTGTAAATACAAGTAGGACATATTTAACACTAATATATGCACATATCTATGTAAATATATATATATATATATATATATACATATATAATATATATATATTTATATATATGCATATACACATACACATATACACGCACACATATGTACATATATATGCCCACATACCTACACATATGGGGTATGTATTATTAAGTAGCAGTGACCTAACCCGGACAATCCCTACCTTGCATCATCAACGGTCAACGATCTCCTCTCAACAAAATAATAACTGCTTCTATTTTAATCTTTCGAAATTAGACTAGGGATAAGAACGGAACCGCGCTAAGATGAGGCAGTTCCTGCGAGTCGGACTTTTTTCTGTTTACGACCTCCTATCATTAATAAATATGTACAAACTATGATTTGAAATTCATAAAGATCTAAGTCTATAATTGTATTTACAGACTGCCCTATCTGCCTCTGTGTTGTCCGTACCTTTTTATAGTCATTGCAAATTGTATTAGTAATTTTTTTTTTTTTTTTTTTTTTTTTTTTTTTAATATTTTTGTTAATTATTTCATTTTCAAATTTGTTAACAATTGTTTACTATTGTTTCTTCTTATGTATGTATTTTAAGTGATGAATTGCCCTTGTCGCGGTCTCACTAATAAACAAATAAATAAATAAATAAAATATTGACAGGCCCGCAAAAATTTTCTAAACTTTCAGAAACCTTTTGAACGCCTCACAAAATCTTGAATACCCCTCTTTTTGCACAATATTTCTCCTCACATTCGCAATATTTTTGCACTAAACGACATCTTCAAAATTTTAAGTAAAATGTTTGGGCCCCTTAATTCAGCAGGAACTGCCTCATTCTAGCGTGATTCCATTTATTTATTTTTATATTTCAGTAACACTGTGGCGCGGCCTTTTAGAGCGGTTCCTCCCTCCCTCCATATCCGTATGGAGGGAACCCGCTTATAAGGTTGACCTCATGAAACAAGTACCGAAAGGAAAATATCACGCATCCGGACCCAAAACAATAAGCAGCAGAATCAATCCACCGTAACATTGTTTCTAGAACCAAATTCGCGCAAAAAAATCGTAACGCTCACGTTTTCGAGTTAATATGCTTGAAGGTAGTCGTTTTATAGGTTCTCTAACGTAGGAAAACGTAAGCAGACATTGTTAAAGCGATATCTTTAAAAGCTTACGAGAACAATTGTTACAACTGATTTTCCAAACTAATTTTCAGTTTCTGTATTCAGAAATGATTGATTTAGTTGGAAATTTTTCCAGACGTTAAACATCCATCTAATCTAAGATATTTAAATTTTGGTTGCGTCTAGAGTAAGGGAAGTATTTGAAAAAATATATTTTATTATAATAGACATAAATAATAGTTTTCGAATCATGGTATATTTTATAAACTATCTCGAAAACGTTTGGTAATTCGTGGTAAGTTGAAGTTAACCATTTGAAAGCCTAAAAATTTGTTGAGAAAGCGGGTGGAGTTATTTCCGCTCAGGATACTGTCCGTTATGACGCTTAAGGTCTTCCTCTTATATTTTCCATTAAAGATCAAAACCTACCAATAGCTGCTTCTATTCCTTTACTAATAGCACCAGGGATGTGAACGGAAACACGCCAAGATGACGCAGTTCCTGTGAGTCGGACTATCATTTATTTATTTGTAATTATAACCCTGAGACGAGGCCTTTTATTTACTACAGGCCTCACACAGCGCAAATTGCATGTATTTTGTTACAAGAATTAACAATAATGAATAAATTGCATATTATATAATTTTACAAAGATATTACATTCTTGATGAATTTGGTAAGTTATACTCTTTGATGGATATTATTTGTTTATACTTACAAGCATTAGTCAAGATTGGCTTGAAATTACTTGTTTTTTGTCGGAAGCATTAATCCACACTACTCCAACCCATGCCAGTGACGACGGTTCCCACCACGGGGTAGGGCAAGATCGGTCAGGAACTCTGTGAGTTTTAGGGGGAGATCTTTATATAGTGTATATAAAACGCAATTCATCATTTTAATCGATTACATATTTTTCTTCACTATATAAAATTTCTCGCCATCTTACAAGTAGCTTTTAAATTTAATTTCTTTAGAAAGACTTTGGTTTTGAGGCAAACAAATCTTAAAGTTTATTTAGTACATCCTACTGTGGTCTTCTATTGGGTACCAGGACATCGAAGTATCCTAGGCAATGAGAAGGCAGAATGTTTAGCAGGACTAGATTCCAAAACGGCAGGGATGGGCCTACTGACATTTTTCGGACTATCAATGGCCTCTGATAAAAGGGAATAGCTAAATGGTTCCAAGAATGGAATCGAATGGAGTTAGGAGAAAAGCTACGTGAAATGAAAGAAGATGTAGATGTATGGAGTAGCAGCATACGCGACAGAAGACGAGAGGAAGTGATATTGACCAGGCTACGAGTAGGACACTCAAGACTGACGCATGGCTATCTTATGGCAAAGGAACCACCAACGATATGTCAGTACTGCGGCTACATAAATATAGAGAACAATTAGATTTGCCCACTGACCTAAGAGAACTTCTGGGAAATAACTCAAAACACATATGAGACATCCATGACCCATGAGGGTAACCTATGTCTAAAAAAAAGGGGAATAGCAGCAAGAGCCAAAAGGAAGTTTGGGAAACTTAGTAGATCCCCACCCGAAGTCCATCATTAACCTTAGGAAATTAGAGAAGTAGGACTCACACCTGGGAATAGTCAGGGGAGATTTCAGGGATGGTAGTAGCAACTGTCTTGAGCGCATGAGTACATATTATGTCATAATATCATACATATTATGTATGTTATGAAGATGCGCTCAACACCAGTATGCAGATGATGCAAAGACACATTGTTGAATAAGGATAAAATTACGCTTTGAAGATGTCTGTCTATTTTTTTCCAAGTCTAATCATGAATGTTTAATTTCCGCGATATCAGTGCTGATATTAAGTTACAAGAAAAATAAAATAATATTTTATGTTCAATTGTAAAAGTTCGTGAATTATTCACCCGTAATTTACTAAAAACGGGAAACAAAAATCTGGCCAGACAAAGTTGTTCTAAATTTAATTAGCTTTTATTTAAAAAAACAAGCATAGAAATAGCTCAAGATGCAGAGGCTGTAGCCTTTTTTGAATACGAAATGTCGTTTGGCCCCACTGTGCGACGTCCAGCTATGAGGAGGGTGCCTTGAAGAAGATGTCCAGGAGGCGTATGAGGCACGGGAAGATGTAGGCATCAGAGCGGTACATGGAGGCCTGTTTCTCCATCCGACCGTGCAAGGTTGATGAACTCATCCAGGGCGCGCCCACAGGAAGCAGTGGGGATCGGCTAGGACGGGAGGAAGTAGGATCCTGGAGGTGGGATTGGAAGGACGTGATAGAGGGAAGTAGGCTGTAGCGGGTTTCCGTGTCTCTGGATTGGCAGGAAATCAGCAAGAACGGATTTCCTGGAGGTTCTTGGAGGAAAGGTTGTTCTTAGAGGATCAAAAGTAGATTATTTATTTATTTATCGCACCCCATCTTGGGCGAAGTGCATTTTTTCTTTGGGAAGGTCCGGAGCGCCCCAATGTCAAGAAACATCATACTTTAATTAGTTGTCAAAAATAGAAACTCCGTACGAAAGGAGCTTCGTAAAATGAGTTCATTTTACTTTTGGCCAACGACTGTAATAAATTCTGCAAAGGGAACTGAATACCCGTAAATACTATTTTCAGAGGAACTGCGCCGTCTTTTCGCGTTTCCATGAAACCCTCACAACTGCTACGAATAGTGCATCTACTTCTAGTCTATTAGCACCGGACAGGTCGCCCCGTCTACAAGAGGTAAAGTTCGGCCATAAGGAGTCATTTCGGGCCTACGGAACTGTTGACTTTTCTTTTCCTCATGACTCGAAGATTCTAAATATAGAATAAAAAAATTGACCTTGAAAATACATTTCAAGGTCTATTTGTGGGGGTCAATATGGAGGTTATTTTTTCCGATCTCGCGTTGGCGAATAATCTGCTAAAAGAATGATCATTATTTTTGTGACACTGATCGCAGGGACATTTATTTGATTTTGTCAGTTTAAATCTGTGTAAGCACGAGTTAGTGTTGCCGGTCAGAAGTTGCGTCAGTGTAAAATTTACACTGAAAACAGCAGCAGATTTCACATTTATAATCTAACAATCTGTTACATTATAAATGTGCTGTTTTGTTTTTATTTTTGGTGGATGAAAACTTTTAAAGTTGTGATTCTTTACCTGTTTGATTACACCTATCCTGCCATTTATTGATGCTTGCTTCCCTCAACAAATGACAATCAATAATTTTTGATATTTCATTATAGCATTGCTTGATTCCTTGATTTTTTATGCACTTTCAGCCTGCAGGCCTAAATATCTACTTCTATGTCCTTTAGAAGTCTTTATGAGTTTTATTATTTTCTCTAGTGAAGTCGTCTTATATTTTTAAAAAAACATACAAGTTTTTAGTGGAAGCACGTGTTTTTCTCAATTTTCAACAAAGTTTTATATTTGTTTGTATTGTCACATCTCTGACGATGGTAGCAGGAGATGCTGAAAGCTCTTAGTGCCCAATATAAAACGTTTGAAGGAATTGGTGTGTTTCATATCTACTGAAAAAAAGTTCAATGCCTGCTAGAACCTCAATATATTACACTCAAGATGTTACTAGAAAGCGACAATGTCGGTTAACAGCTTATATAACCTATTCTATCCCTACGGTTCTTGACTATCTATCTAAAGGAACGGGATGAAAAAAAAAAAAAAAAAAAAAAAAAAAAAAAAAAAAAAAAAAAAAAAAACGAAAATGTCCGAAACGCAGGAGCTGCGTCAAAAATCATTTCCTTTTTAATGCTTAGTGAACTAGAGAGAAAAGACATTTTTAAAACGGATTGATTCCGTGATAAATTTATTCATGAAACAAAATACACACATCTCCGTAATTTTCTCTGTGTGAGTTGGTCCTCTCGAAATGTATAAAATAAATTATTTTGTAGACACTTTATTGATTTGTCACTTACCACTTTTTATATTAAATTTAAAAAAGAAAAAAAAAAGAAAATAATAAGTTTGTATAACGTGTGAGAAAAATATTGACACTTAATGCACCTCACTGACTGTTCGAGAGAGATTTTGTCCTCTGCTTTCCCTAACACGCCTATTATTACCAAAACACACTATATTAACGCATATAATGCACAGCCAACGATTTAGTCCCGAATATGACAGACATTTAAATTACTCCGAGTCGCCAAATAGATGTTTACTTGACGACATAATGTCCCGAGAGAAGAGGCCTATAATTTTGCGTGAGCCATTTTCCAATTGGGGCCAGTGCGAGTGGGCGCCGGTCAACTCTCAAGATTAGATCTTTTATCTTTGCATTTAAAGTCTCTTATGGAAACCAATTTAAGATTTGTTTTTATTGACAATTACTCCATCGGTTTTCGTTTCGAGTGCACAACATTTTGCCAGGATTCCACATCGGCTTCTTGAGGAGCAGTCTCGGAAAAGTAATGTTCGGACTCTCGACCAATGCGGCATTTCAGTTAAGAAAGAAACGTTTAATATTATGAATTCAAGTTTTTTGTCTTCCTATTTTTGTGGAAAAACGAAACCAAATAATTCACTTCGCCTGCCCAACTTTCGATCGTTCTAAACAAGAGTTCTATTAATTAATAATAACACATTTACCACTTATTTACCAATTTTTATTACAAAATTGATCTAAGCAATTAAAATAAGAGGAAAAGATAGACAAAGGCTATAATGGTCCTAGATACAGATGTTCTGTAATGCAAAATAAAAAGATAAGAGACACGAAAAACATTTTGAAATAACCAAACCAAAACTTTCCAAAAGTATGTAGTTCAAAAACTCCAATATATATATATATATATATATATATATATATATATATATATATATATATATATATATTAATGGTGTGCCATTAATAAATCAGATGCTTCTACAATATCTGGTCAAAAATCAGATACTTCTACAATATCTGTCATTGTTACACACACACACACACACACACACATATATATATATATATATATATATATATATATATATATATATATATATATATATATATACATGCAAGTGTTGAATGAATGAAGCGTATAGTGTTGCCGGAGTAGGCGTTTAAAGGTCCAGAAGTTAAAGGGGTGTAGTGGGCGAAGAGTCGCCACCATCTCCGTATAAGGACAGTCACTTTCCCCAGCCCACACTCGGCACACTGGTGACTCACAACCAGTCCTGGCTCATAACACTCCGTTCTAAGGGCAAAACAACTCCATATCATATGGTTCTACAGATGTATATGTTACCGACAAAGTATATAATAAGGCATTCTATAGAATGCCTAAATCCAGCCGGCAATGTATGAAATAAAGCTTATTTCTTACTTTGCCTAGGCATTCTATAGAATGCCTACTGTGCTTGAGGCAAAGTATGAAATACAGGATTTGTAGCTTGTAGGAGTAACTACCGGCGGTGCGATTGCGGATTTATGTCCATGAACTTAGCGTCTGATGATGTCTAGGAGAATTAGAAGAATGTCTAGGACGACTTTTGGGCATACGTGCTATGCGTTTCCGCCCGCTCAAGAAGATATCAAAACCCTAGTTAATCCAACTCGCAGAAATTAATAGAATTCTATTAAATTCTTCGAGTTGGATTGACTAGGGTTTTGATATCTTCTTGAGCGAGCGGAAACCCATAGCACGTGTGCCCAAAAGCGACAGCTTACGACAGGTGAGTTTTAAATTTTACCCAATACTTTGAAAAAATATAAAATAAATAATTTTCAATTTTTTCTTTTGCTTTTTCATACAAGAGCAATGCTTAGAGCGGGAAGAGCAATGCTTAGAGCGGGAAGAGCAATGCTTAGAGCGGGAAGAGCAATGCTTAGAGCGGGAAGAGCAATGCTTAGAGCGGGAAGAGCAAGAAATAAATTCAAACAGGAACAAATCTGCCGAATATTAATTAAAATTCACAAAATAGCTAGGAAATCCTAAAACTCAGTATTGTTCATACAACAAATAATTATCCTGTAAAAATTTTACTAAACTGAAAATATTTTTCACGAACAATAAACTAGAATGATCGAAAGCCATAAAAAATAGGAACTTTAGAAAAATACAATGTTCTGTCCAATTGAGACTCGTTAACATTTAACACATTTTGGTGATCGGTGATCGCGGCACATGGCCCTTCTACACACAGAGCATACCGTTTTCGTCTTCCTAAATGCTTTCTGTTACAAAATAAACATTTCACGGGTTTGTCCAAGTTAACGAAAGATGTTGAAGGTCCATCAGGAGTTGATTCATCTCCGGAAACAACAAGCATCAGTGTCTTCAGTGGTTTTGCTATGTTCTCCAGTTAATCACTAACTGTCACATGAGCTTTCACCAGTTGGTAGTCCAAATCAAAGAGAAAATCTTTTCCAGGAGGTTTTCAGGCCATTTTGTCACTTGGAAAGCCGTAACTTGAAAGAAATCGACCCATGAAGATTTATCAGATGAGCGAAAAAGACATACGCTAACTAGACCTTGGGGTAAAACACCCCATACACAACTCGCGACCTTCTCATGCAGCGATTAGCAGAGAACTGGCGTTGTTTATATTAGGTCAAACCAGATAATACACTTCGGATTATTCAGGAAGAAGGAGGGAGTCTCTAGGATTTACAGAAATTAAGAAACACGCCATAGAACAAAGTGTGGGGTATTTTTCATCCCTGTTGTCAATCCAGGGTTAAAATGCCTGACTCTCTGGAACTGAACCGCCTTAATGTTAATGTTATCCCTATAGTCATCTTGAAACCTAGGAATTCAGATATTGAAACTGTTTTTACGTATCTAGAACTTTAAATAGACACCTTATAATGGAAATAGCACATTACTACCTTGCAAATACGACTACTTTATTAAATAATAAATTCGGACGCATGGGCCACAATCTGCAAAGGGGCTACCTTCCCCATTTTGACGTACGGGATTGAAATATGGTGGCCATGCTTTGAGCGTGAAAAGAAAAGCCAAAGAAACTAGAAAGAGTACAGAGATTAGATGCGATTAGAATATCCAGGGGATATCGTACATTATCATATGAAGCATCATGTGTTTTAGCTAACACATTGCCAATTCATATCAAAGCTGAGGAAATGATAAGGCTACATAGGTTATTGAAATTGAAAGAAATTCCAGAAGACTTTACTTATCAGAATGTCACACCACAAGACATACGGTTCACGAACTGGTTACACCCTAAAGACAACATTGTACCGACTGATGATGTAGAAACAACATATTTGTAGACTTATCACATTTACAGGGACGGAAGTAAAAGCAATAAGGAGTAGACTGAACACATTAGAACACTACTTATTATGTACAAACAGAATAATGTTAAAGTAACAACTACATGGATTAAAGGACATTCAGGATTATTAAGGAATGAATCAGTTGACTTTCTTGAAAAATCAGCTTCAAAGGACACGACATTACCTATATCTTACTGTAAACTTACATCACAGACTATAAAAACACTACTGAGAGACAAATCAATGCGAAAATGGGATGAACACAACTAAAGGCGGACATAACAGCAGTTAAGAACAGCACAATTAATTATTGTACTTATAATTGTACAGATTTTAAATAAACATGAATTATTTAAAAAAAAAAAAAAAAAAAAAAAAAAAAAATGTATACCATCTAAGTCTTAAAATATTAAAACTATACATCCTTACTGTAATAAAATCTTTAAAAAATTGACAATATAAAACTAAAGAGTATGAAATCCCTTAACTTGGTGCCTTGTAAAATTCTGTAAACATAATTGATTATTTGTATAAACTTTATGCATTATTGTATTTTCATATATATTTTAATATTGTATTTTCTTATAAATAGATGTATAATGAGTGGCTAACTGATGTGTATATAAATTTCCATTTGTACATTTGGGTAAAAATGTGTAAAATTTAATTAGATGTATACAGACTGTCCCACATTGAGATGTCATAACTTTAGGGGTTTATTCTCCATATCATTTGTAGATCAGGGGCGCAAAAATGAGCGTTCTATCTGAAAATTTAGAGGAGCTACTCAAACTTTTGTCTTTTTTTAAAACTACTGGCGTTTTAAAAAAAAACAAAACTGAGTTTTCGGAATTTGTAATCAATGTATCCTAAATAAAGATCTCATTTTTAGAATCTACATTAAATTTCCAATAAGGCACACCCGTTATTGAAAAATTACCAAGTAAATTAAGAGCTATATTTAAAGCCATATATGTGAGAATGTTTAATATTAGTGTTTTATTAAATTATTCAATATTTTCTTAACCAGCTATTTTTAGACTTAGAGGTTTGCCTCCGCCTCAAAAATTGAGAATAAAACATTACAGAGAGGTTAAAGCTGTCTAGGGAATAAGGATTAGGTAAATAAGAATAAGGTATACCAATACTGTTGTTTGAAGTATTTTGGGGGGGGGGAACCTCATGATCCGCAAAATCATGTGCGCTTCCGTGCAAAACCTGCCACACGAAATATTCACTGCATGCCCCTGAGTTAGCCTGTGCTTTCCTTGATTAGCATTAACGTCAGTATTTCTTCTTTTTAATTTGTTTTTATTCATTATTAATCTTTTTACTTTTTTTTTTTTTTTCTTTTTTTTTTGTCCTCTCCTTAACACTTTCACTCTACCTTCCTACACATTCATTTTAACAGCTATTGTCACCTACATTAGATGATTTTTTTTTTTTCAAATAACAACACAGTTTCAAGAAGTCAACAAAATTAGTAAAAAAAAAAATTTAAATAAATTATCACATATATCAATACTTCTTTTTACTTTACCTGTTCAGTCGTAATCAGTTAAGGTAAGAAGATTAATTGTCTTCTTTTAGCTAAGCATCGATAACTACAGGAAAAACGTTTTAGTTCCAATGTGACACTTGGTTAGTTAAAAGGAGAGAATTTATCATCTCACCTTTACTAATAACCACACACTACACTGAACATCAGTCAGATATCATGAATGTATATAGAAAATAATTTCGGGAGAGGCTGGGGGAATTTCGGGGGGGGGGCTGAGAACATTTGGTGGGTATGGAACATTAACAATCTAGAACTTGGAATAGTTAGCCAATGAAAACGATATTACACCCAAAAAAAAATCATTTTTCTGACCTAAGTGATCTTATTTAATTTATTTTTAAGGTTTTTATGATACAGTTATACCGTTTTTTGGGGGTGCTGCAGCCCCCTCATCCCCCCTCCCCTTACATACACCGATGATTGATAAATTCCATATTTTTTCTATTCACAGCTTTAACTCTTCTGTAATGTTCTGTTCTCAGTTAGCTTCTAGATAGACCAAAGTGCTATCTGAAGCAAACATTTACCCATCGTCATGGGAAGAAAGCAAGGCACTATGGTGTCAGAAAGAAAAACGATTATTAGATTACACAATCAGTGTCATTCTTCAAGGAAATAGTTTATAGGAGGTAAAATATTTCAAGAAAAATAATTGATAGTTACGGAGAGACTTATCCTTCCAAACTCATAAATGCCAGTCCTAAGATATTAACTGATTTAGTGTGGATTATTAATATCTAATCATTTATTTGTTGGTATTGGTTGATAACAAGGTGTCAACAATTTAAATCAGTTGATTTAAAAAAAAAAAAATCATTGATTTAAATCAATTGTTCATAGTCAAATGAGGACCCAATTAGCGGTGGAAAAGGCTGCCAAACTGGACTTTTTATTCAAAGCTTTAAATAAATAATATTACTGTTATTGCATGTGATTAATATTTCTGAAAAGCTTCATTTCTAAAATTTTTGTTCTAAAATTGGAAAATAGAAATCATTACATGTGGTTGAAGTTGTCCTAAATTTTGAGACCGGAATTTCTGTATATTTACTTTTAATGCCTTTAATAAAATAAAAAAAATTAAAGATTTTTGTCGATTAAAGACATTAAATTCCAATTGACAGAAATTCTGGTCTCAAAATATTGGACAACTTCAATCCCGATATATATGATCTGTCAATTCTACTATTCTCCCAAAGTTATCCAATTGTGAGAAAATTTTTAAAATAGTTACTTCATTATTTTCATTGCATACCAAACAATCAAATATTTTAAGGTAGGGATTGTCGGGGTTTGGCCACTGCTACTTAATAAAACTACATTTTATCATAAAAATGGTTTTATTGTGCCGACGTTTCGGCTTGAACTTCAAGCCTTCATCAGGGCTGTAAAAAACAAGTAGGACGGATGTAATACTGAAATATATATATATATATATATATATATATATATATATATATATATATGCCTACATACACAAATACACATACATATATACATACATACATATATGGAAAAAGACAAAAACATAAAATACAAGAACATCATATATAGAAGAACAATGTGCTCTAGAAGTGTTTGGATTATTAGGAAAACAGATATAAGAATAACAGATTACATATTAGATTAGATATAAGAATAACAATATGGGCTTACTGATGGGAAGATAGAGAACTATTCCTCACAAATGCGGGATCATTTCTGACAGTTAATACAGGGACACATAGGAAGAAAGGAGTTGGTGAGGGGGGGGGGCATGTAAAATCAAATATTTTAGTTACAGGTTTATATAATGAACAAGTAGGTAATAACCAGCTCTCTATATAGACTAGATACTTTTAGAAAATCTGATTTCTTTCTTTTTTTATTTTTTTAAATTCGATTTAAATAAAAAAATCCGATTTAAATTTAAAAAATCCGATTTTTTAAAATTTGTTTCACCCTGGTTGATAAATACAATAAATTATTGATGATTTTTATTACTTGTGTACAATTTAAATTACTTTTACATGGTGGTATTACTTTTATATGGTGGTCCTTAAAAAGAACTTTTTTCATAAAATAAATTTAGCGTATCAGTACTTTTGACTCATCATTTTGTATATATGGATTTATAATATTTATTGACATTTACTGACAGCCTACTGCAGAAGAAACAGTATTAATCTGCCGTATGATATGCAAAAACTCGTAGGCAATGATAGCCAGTATATAAACACTGTACTCAACTACCACGAGTACTTTGGACTTTTTAAACTTATTTGATGACCTTAAGCATGTTGGCTTAAAGACATTAAGTTACTACGAATTTTAAGTGATATTTACATTCAAACCCTAAACCCGCTAAAACATACATTTAAATTTATACTATCAAACAAGATGATTTCCTAGTGAGAACAAGGTCAGACGATGTTGCACATTGTATTCTCGGCAAAGAATCGGAACACCAATTAAATAAATAAATAATATTTATTGTAAATATCTAACAATTTTTTTTATATGATTGACAAATAGAGTAAATTATTGATGAATAATTATTCCTCCAATACCATTTAAATTATTTTTCCAATACAATGCTCCTCAAAAAGTGCTTTTTGTTTTCAAAATAGTCTTAGTGCAGCAATATTTTTGACACTCTCTCACGTATATTTAATGGAGGCATTTTTCATTTAAATATAGTTGACATATTAATCTCTTTCAGTGACAATATTATGTGAAAAGTCATAAAAAATATGTTCACTTAATGGAAGCATTTATCCTTTAAGTATCGATGGCATGTAAACATACGCCTAAGCGTGTAACATACGTTAAAAATTTATAAAAAAATATAGCGTTCTTTTTTTTAATAATTTATTATGCGTAGACTATAATGGCCTATAGCACAGATAAAGTGTTATTGGAGAATATTTTGCATTAACTACCATAAATAAAAAAATATTCTCCTATAAAGTGTTATTGGAGAATATTTTTTTATTTAAGGTAGTTAATGTGTTTCTTTACAAATGAACAATAATATGTACCCTTAATGAAGGATATTTGTTGATTAAGCATTCTTAATGACCTAAACCCTTCCTTTGAAACCTATGGGAGATGTATCCTTACATTTTGTATTTTTCCTTATCCTAAACTAATACTATATCTAAAAACTAATTTTTTATTTAATTTTATAACTAATATTATTATTACTTATATTTTTTCTTCAAACTCAGCATATATTTACAAAATTTTCATTATACAAATAAAATATGTAAATTTAACTTTCCTACTTAATTCTTACAGCTATAAATTAGATATACATTTGCAATTTCTATGCACAAATATTTTGAAAAAATCCATTCTTGAAGGAAAATCGGTAGAATTGTTAAAAGGAGCCACAATAATGCTCAACAAATAATTGATAGTTACGGAGAAACTAAACTTATCTTTCTAAACCAGAAGTTGCGGGCCTAAGATTTTAAATATTTTAATGTAGATGATTGATATCTAAAATTTGTTTCTTCGGTACTCATAAAAACATTTTTAGAAATGTTTCCCATAGTTATTGTCATTGCTAGGTAATTGTAAGTATTGATCATAGTCAAACAAAACCTCTCCTCATGGTGTCCCTTTACCAATAATGAAAACGGACATGATTTTATTTTTCACTGTCTTATCTTCGTTATTTATGGGAACAGGGCAAAGTGTCCTATACCATTATATGGACCGAAAAATTTACATTAAGAACATGTTGTTAAGTCAATTTAATAAAAAAAAATTGACATGGTATCCTTTACCTCCACGATACAGACATATACAAGCAATTTTACTCGTGTATAATTAAAATTATTGCTACCGATATGATGGCCCTTAAAATATACCTTTTTTTATTAAATAAATTTAGTGAATCAATAATTTTACTAATAACTTTTGTATATATGAATTTATTGTTAATATACTGGAATTGACAGACTACAGAACAAACTTCTACACCTCATTCAGAATCTATCCATAGCAGCCCGTACAACATGGGGCTTACCCTCTCAAGCACTACACATACTGTAAAAAGGAGCAATGCTGCCTACACTGAACTGCAGACTTAACATTTGGTACGATGGACTAACCAAACTACACAACCATAACAAAGAATACAAAGTTTAATGGCCTTAAAAGTAATAAAGGGTTTTAAAACAGTGTTTTATGAAGCATCATGTGTACTTGCCAAGATAATTCCTATTAATTTTATAGCAAAGCAGTATATAATGGAGTATTCTCTCTTGAAGACCACAAAAGGCAGCCCAATGTACGTGAGGAAATACGTGTGTGAGGAAATAGAAAGACATGTGAGGCATAATGACTGGATACATCCTGCACAGTATTCGTCTGTATCAATGGAGTACAATCCTGATGCAGATATTGATATTTACACAGACGGGAGTCAAGAGGGGGAGCAAGTGGGCTGTGCTGTTGTGATTTTTAGGAGACAAGAATTAACAGAGACTAACAAGTACAGACTAGGACGACTATGCACTAACAATCAGGCTGAAATATTTTCAATAACACAAAGTATACTATATATACAAAGACCAGAACTGAATAGACATGTAAATGTCTATACTGACAGTCAAAACATACTTCAATCATTAAATAATTACACAATTACTGAACAAATATTTTACAATCTTACTCAACGAAACATTCATGTACACTTAATATGGATCAAAGGGCATTCCGGTATTGTTGGAAATGAACTTGCTGACCTAATAGCTAAATCAGCCTCTAAAGATCTAAGAATTCCAGAATGCTACAACAAAATAACAAAAACACACTTAAAAGACAGTTAATGACAGAGGAAATAAGAAATGGCAACTCATTTATTCCAGTTTAATTTATGATCAAAGGTAATCCCTAAATATGTCAATGTTGTAACTATGTTTGTTTCATGTCCTTGTATGTATATTTTAAGCGGTTGTATCTGTTGTTTTTTTTGAAAAAAAAATTGTATTGACATTTAGTAGTATTAAATTGTAATTTTTGATGTTTTGCTCAGGTGTCTGTGATTTGTGTGATTATGTTTATTAGTACTTGCATATGTTTAAATAGTGTCGAACGTATAAGAATGATTATATCATCCGCAAAAGCTAATATTTCTGCATTATGACATAGTTCTGTCTGCAATAAATCGTTCACTACCAAATTCCACAATAATGGAGAAATACTTGAACCTTTAGGTGTTCCTAGAGTTTGATGCTTTTGAATAGCAATGTTTTGTGTAGTAATAAAAGTCTTCCTGTCCTTAAAAAAATGCTGAATTAGTCTGTAAATGTTTAATGGGCAGTTGAGTTTATGTAAGGCTTTGAATACAGATGGCCACCAAGAGATATTAGAACTGTGTGCGATGATTTGGTAAATGATTCTTGGATAAATGCAACTGCTTTACCTAATGCTTCTGCAGTAGAGGTTTGTGGGGTGAAGCCGAATTGATTTGGATGTTAGAGATGGTTTGAATGTAGATAGTGTGTTAATCTCTAATAAACTAACTTTTCCTAGACTTTTCCACTCTTTGGAACCAGGGAAATTCGTCGAACTGACCAAATATATCTGTTGGCTAGAATTACCGTGGAACACCAGGTACTGGGCATTGGGGAAAGGTGAAAAAAATTAAAAAAAAAAAATCCCAAAAATAGAGTTTTATTCAGAAGCCAATAATCTTTAACCCTTTTCTTGACAATGTGTCCAAATCCAATACATTAAAATTAAAATTTTATATAACTGATAAGTAATGAAATATTAAAAACTTCACTTCAAACTTGACATATATCCTTGTGTCCATATGGATACATTGCCAATTCATGCGAGTATGAACATTGTGTCCATATGGATACCCATATGGATAAGATGTCTCCGTATGGATACATTGCCAATTTATGGGAGTATGAGCCTTGTGTCCATATGGATACATTGCCAATTCCTAAAAAAGTAAAAGTAAAGAAATTTTATATACAAATTGCTTCATTGCTAATCTTTTATGAATAATTTTAATTATTATCTTTCTTCAATAGATGTACTTAATAATGTTTTCAGATTTGACAATGACATTTCGATCAAGGACGAAAGAACTAGTCCGATTGGCACTTATTCCACCAGCCAATTCAGGATCGGAATCTTCAGAAGAAGAAGAAGAAGAAGAGACTTATAATATAGAAACAGACGAACTCAACCTAATAGAAATTCCAGAGGACGATATGATAGCATCCATAGATTTAATTAACGAAGACCTAAATGATATTGAATTTAGTGACAGTTTTTATATTTATGATACGGACAATCCAAACAATACAATGACCCAATTATGTAATTTAAATACTTCAGAATTTTTTAATGACGGAATGAGTAATGAACCTCTAGCCATAGAGGAGGTTCTCCTCCAAAATCTTCCGTTGGGCAATGAGGATAATGCTCCCATTTTAGAGAATAACCACACATTCTCGCCCAAAAATAAAATAAATCTTATTCCCAAAGGAAAAGGTACAAAAAAATACAGTCAAAAATTGAATAAAAAAATTAAATCTCAGCCAAAAAAGAAACTTTTGAGACCAAAGAAAAACAAAAACGGAAAATTGGAAGGAAATGTTGACATGTATAAATGGAAAAAAAATTCCTTTCAAATGGAAAGTGTCAGAAATCGATTAAAATTGGTTACCATGTGACAAAGAAGAATCTGGTGTGAAGTCACCACTTCAGTATTTCAATAATTTATTTTCAAATGATTTGTGGGCTTTAATAACTGAAAAAACCTTATTATACAGTGCCCAGTGTCGTGGAGGGGAGACATTAGACATAAATAAACACATCATTAAAAATTTTATAGGAATATACTTTTTTGCTTTTAGTATGTTGTTTTATTTTATTCCAATAATAATGTTGTTTCCTATCTTAAATACTTATAATAGAATACATTTTTTAACAAAAATATAGATTAAATCATTATTTGAAAGAAATTTGCTATAGGAATTTGTTTACCATAAATTGACGGTGTATCCATATGGATACATTTTTGTTTTTACTGCTGGGCTTTCCTATGTTTAGATAGATTTTTTTTCTTATTTTTCTCATATTACTAAGAAGGTATTACTTAAGAAAAGAGATGTAGTTTGAAAAAATATCAACAAAAATGTTCCTTGCCAAGAAAAGGGTTAATGTAAATTTAAGACAATTTTACTATGAATAATAAATATCACAGAAACTTTTAAGTGGTTTAACATGTAAAAAAAAACCACTATTTTTTCATGAAGATGAAGATAGTTAGCCGTTGAGGTGATAAGCAAAGATGGAATAGTTGGGATTCGGCTAAAAAAAACCTCAAAACGATTTTTGTAAAAAAAAAAAAAAAAAAAAAAGTGTTGATTCTAATATTAAATGAGACTTTTTTTCACGCAGCACAACATAAAACATTTTTTGTAAAGTTCTTTTAAAAAATTTGGGAAACAGTAATATATCTTTTTGAAAATTTCACCAGTAATACCATCAATTCCAGGTGACTCGTTTCCTTTTTAAATTTTCTATTACATAAATTATTTCATTGTCTGTAAGTGAATTGTCTGTTTTAATTAGTTTGTCCAGTAGATATTGATAAGTTTCAGTCAGCGTGGATGTAAAAGTTCCGTTTTTCTTTTCAAATGGTATTCAGAGTAAATTGTTTCTTTAATTTATCAGCTGAGAATTTGTATGGCCACCCCCAGGGGTTGGTTGGGTCTACATTACTACGATATTCCTTCCATGATTCTATTTTACTTTTCCTGATTGTCTGTTTGTAAAGTGTTCTCGGTCTTGTATATTCTTTTTTTCTAAATTGTCTTACGTTTTTGTAATTGTTGGTATTTTCGTAACTTTTTCTTAATTTGTTAAATTTTCATTCCACCATGGTTTAGTTTGATGTACTATCCTTAAATTGAATTTATAGTTATAATTGGAAATTCTAAAAGATTTATTGCATGCCTTGGTTTTCATTTTCAAAAACTTTTCTACTATTCTGTTAGTGTTGGTATCATTCAGCAGGAAAGTCAATCCCGTCCTATTTATAAGTCTGAATCCGTAAGAAACGAGTTCTCCGGAAGTAATTTCAAACAGCTCCCAAACACAATTTTTGATTTTATCTAAAATTATTTTTATAGCAGTGTGATAATATTGCCGTTTTTAAATGATAAGTTATAGTAAGGTGGTCTGAAAAGTTCTCAATAGTCTTTATTTTCCTTCTTTGTTGTTGCTTAACTTACATGAAGTCAGTGTGATGTCAATGTTGCTACTTCCTCAAGGTCTGTCAAACGGCAGATTTTGGTTTTGATTAACAATATAAAAATTATTTCATAATATAAAGTCTTCTAATTTTCGTCATCCTTTGTTAGTCAGTATGTCCTGCCACAATTTTGATCTGGAGTTGCTATCTGCTTCTAATATCATTTTATTTTGTTTGAAATTATTTAAAACGTTATTAAGGTTAATTAAATCCATACTAATGTCAGAATGAATGTTCAGATATAAACAGATAATAATAAATGATAAACCATTTTAGACCATGTTAATTTCTACTACTGTTAAATCTCTACTGCAGAAGGATGTATGCATTACAGTATCAATATTTTTATTATTTATAATAATTATTTGTGTTCTAAGTGAAATACTATCCCCTTGATATCGTCGCTACAAATGCAAAGTATCGAATATGAAAATCACCACTTTTCAGAGTGGAAAAGCATTTATTCATAACTTTTTTTTGGACAGTCAAATATTCGGCAGATTTGATCTTTTGATAGTGGAATACTTTCCCTTTAATAGAGTGAAGTAAGATTCAAGAATTTGCCGTACATAAAATTACTAAAGATTGACAATGAAAGATGCATTTTTTCACATTCGTTACTCTGCATTTGTATCGACGATATATCCTATAATTATAACAGGGAGTAATTTTGGTTCCTGTATTAACGCTATATTTTTTCTATTTTTGGAGATAACATGTTTTAATAAATCTGATGCCATTTTACAGTGTTTGGTATTTAATTGGAGAAAATTTATAATTGCTTCTGTTTTTTTATTGTTTTATTTTATTTGGTTTGCGGATATTGTCGCATTTAAAACAAAAAGCGAACTCGCTTATATCATTGACCCCACTATGAGGTTTGAAACAAATAAAAGTGAGCAAGCAAATGAAATTGATCTAGAAAAAAAAATAGATTTACAAGAAAGGCGTCGCATTCTTTTCAGAAAAGTTTCTAGAGCAATTCAGGAGACAAAAATACGTTGTTAAAGGGCTATGGGTCGGAGCTCGAGGAACCATACCTATGGAAACCAGCAATTTCTTTCAGGATCTTGGCCTAGATGTAAGTAGCCTACCACTATTAGCCGAACAAATATTAGTGGACTCCCTAGGAATAATTAACCACCACATTTACGGCTAAACAATTAAGATGAAGAATTATAGAGATCATCACCATGTAGGACAGCACCGAAGAAATGTGAACAATTTTCAAATCCCCAGACATAAACCACTCTATAAAATCAAGAAAACTGATAAAACCTGTTATCCATGGATTGATTGTCCGCTTTGTTGCATAGCAATCCCATTAACTTGGGCAACCTCGTTTTAAGTTTACGCACCTTGAAATTTTGCTATAATATACCTCTTGGGTTGATAAGAAGATAAATATGTGTTGGCTAGACTTACTGTGGATGACCATATACTGTGCATAGGAGAAATGTTAAAAAAAATATTGCCCAAAAATAGGGTTTTATTCAGAAGCCAACTATCACTAATGTAAATAAATTGCAAATTAAGGCAATTTTACAATGAATAATAAATAAGGTAGACACTTTAAAATGTAAAAAAAAAAAAAAAAAAAAAAAAAAAAAAAAAAAAAAAAAAAAAAATCCCAAGTACCTATTTTTTATTTTTAATATTAAATGAAGTGTTTTATTCACGCTGCGATTTAAACAGAATCTTCAACAAACATAATTAAAAATAATTACAAAAGGGCAGACACTTTGGTGGGGTTTAATTATCAGGAAACATGAAAATAAATATTGCCTATGATAGACTGCAATGCACCGTGTGTGACCGTAAGAGTGTATGAAAGGACTGCACAGTTGTGATTGTTCCCTGCGCTCTCATTGGTTCTTGCTCACATGATCTTGTACAGCTGTTGTCGGTTTAAATGGCTGTGTGTATAAAATCCTTATTTAATATTAGATTAAAAATAATTTAGTTTTTTTTTACATGTTATCCCCCCCTTGAATGTGTCTACCTTATTTATTTTTTATTGTAAAATTGTCTTAATTTTACATTAAAGATATTTGGCTTCTGAATAAAATTCTATTTTTGGGAAATATTTGTTTGCACCTTTCCCCTATGTGCAGTACCTGGTGTTCTATGCTAAGTCTAGCCAAACACATATCGTATACCATTTTATCTACCCAAGAAGTAGGTAGTTTATAGCAAAATTTCCAGGCGCATAAAACATGCAGTTTCTGGCTCTTGGACTATAATACACAAAGAAAATATTTGAAGTGTAATATAGGAATAATTCCAATAGGTACAAATCCATTCAAGCTTTGAAAAAGACAATTGAAATTTTAATAATATTCTTACACTAATATTTGTATCTGACAGTTGCTCATTAATATTTAAGATATTTCGAAATCAGTGTACTTATTAGAATAATCCTTAACAAAATTAGTTATAATCTGTATTTTTTATTAGCCTGTTGAGGAAAAATTTGTATATTGGTCATACCTGGCTTAGAGCTGAATGGGATTCTGAAATTTTAAATGAGGTTCACAATAACTATTGTAGGTCTTGCAGTTAATGCATCGATGTTCTTCCTTGGCGTCCTTCTTGGGGCAGTCCTGTGCTTGATGCCCTTCAGTGTAGTGGAAGCAGGTCGGGGTTGCTGCTGTGCAGGATCCTGAGCTGTGATTGAGTCTTGAACATCTCCAGCAGCAAGGAACAGCTAGGTAGTCCTCCAAGGGGCTTATAGTATAGCAAAGCTTGAGTCTTGGGGCAGTCTGGAACTTCATGCCCTTCAGTGTAGTGGAAGTAGGTTGGGGTTGCTGCTGAGCAGGATCCTGAGCTGTGATTGAGTCTTGAACATCTCCAGCAGCAAGGAACAGCTAGGTAGTCCTCCAAGGGGCTTATAGTATAGCAAAGCTTGAGTCTTGGGGCAGTCTGGAACTTGATGCCCTTCAGTGCAGCGGGGGCAGGTCAGGGTTGATGCTGTGCAGGATCCTGAGCTGTGATTGAGTCTTGAACATCTCCAGCAGCGAGGATCAGCTAGGTAGTCCTCCAAGGGGCTTATAGTATAGCAAAGCTTGAGTCTTGGGGCAGTCTGGAACTTGATGCCCTTCAGTGTAGTGGAAGGGCCATTCCAAGCCAAATCATCCAGCCAAAAGGCATTTTGACACCCAAGGTTGATAGATTTTAATGAAACTTGGTGAGTATATTCTAGCAATGGACATGAGTACAAATACAAAATTTTATGTTGTTATGTTCATTAGTTTCTGAAATGCAGCACTTTAAAAATTCTTTAAAATGTGCAAAATATCGTTGATCATACATCTGGCAACAATCTATACTTTTACAACTTTTGCTCTAAAACTGTTAATTTTAATGATAGAGAGTTAATTTTTTTTTAATTTGTTCGGCATTAAATTTTCAATGGAAATATATTGCTAGATATAAGATTTAGAGCCATAGAAATAGTTTAAAAAATTCTTGAATAGCAAAATTGAGATTGATCTGAACATTGATATGCATCCATAAATTGCTTAATAACATGAGTCTACCTCCATGAACACCTAAACCCATTATATCACCAAAAACTAGATTAAAAATGCAAAATAATGGTGAAATAAAATTAGTGGGCTTTTGAATTTTTAATAAGTTAAGAGTTGATCAAAGTTATACTATGAAAAAGTACATAAATCCGCTATTAGACTGCCTCTATTAACTCTAAAAATACCCCACTAATACATAGAAAAGTACCATTATAATTTTGCTGGCTATTTGTATGATATTAATAACTAAAGTAAAACATAAATATTCGTCTTGATAATGTAGGGCCGAAATTAGGGTTTTATAATAATATAAAAAAAAAATACGAGATTGAAATTAAAATCACTTTATGCCAGACAAATAATGTCTGAACCAGGATTAATTAAGAAAATTTAGATTTGGATAGTGATATTTATTTAACAGACAGGACATATTCACTTAACCGGATGGGGGGGGGGCAACATAGTAGACAGAGGCCGCCAAGTATCCTTCCACACATGATACTGGCTGTTCAATACAGTCTCTGAAATTTTTAGTAGAACCTCTAATTTCTGTTTTATATCTCACATCCTAAGACAATGGATTTTATTAAAACCCAATTTCCACACATAAACAGAATAGAGTTTGTTACAGGGGGGTGTAGTGCCCAATACAAACATTTTAAGAGCATTATGAATTTGTGTCATCACAAAACAGACTTCTAGATGGATGCTTGTGGGTCTTGCCATACTAAGAGTCATGGAAAAACAGTTTGTGATGAATTGAATTTTTAGTAGAGCCTCTAATTTACTTAAAGAGACTCATTAATAATTTCAATCAGTCATAAAATATGTTCAGAAGGAACAGGACAATCATCTTGTTGATTAGGCCAGTAAAATGTTTTAGAAGGCCCATGTGGATGCATAAAAACAATTGTGTAGTTACCTTCTTCTTCGGTCAGTTGGCTGACCAGTCCAATCCACCAGTTGTCTTCATGAACACAGACAGTAAAATGATGAAGATGCGGTTTTAAGCGCTGAAAAATTGTTTAACTTTCTATGCCTTTAATATAATTCCATCAAATACGTATGTCAGGATCCAGACTCGAGCATTTTGCTATTATTTCATCAGTTGATTGCGGACTGAAAAAATGAAGTAGTATCTGGTATCAAGATAAAACTTAATTTGTCATAGCACATTACTACTATAAATGTAAGTGGGGTCCTGGTGGACCCCACATGGGCGACAGTGTAACTCTCCCCCACGTGGTCGACAGAGGATTAAAAAAAAAAGGATATCTTAGAAAGGAGACCAATAAAATACAAATGCATTTGGTAGCATTTGTGATTTCTTTTGATTTGTAAATACTCTGAAGATATTTCTTAGTAACTGTTTTTTTACAGTTTCACCAATTCCATCACAAACTGTTTTTCCATGACTCTTAGTATGGCAAGACCCACAAGCATCCATCTAGAAGTCTGTTTTGTGATGACACAAATTCATAATGCTCTTAAAATGTTTGTATTGGGCACTACACCCCCCTGTAACAAACTCTATTCTGTTTATGTGTGGAAATTGGGTTTTAATAAAATCCATTGTCTTAGGATGTGAGATATAAAACAGAAATTAGAGGTTCTACTAAAAATTTCAGAGACTGTATTGAACAGCCAGTATCATGTGTGGAAGGATACTTGGCGGCCTCTGTCTACTATGTTGCCCCCCCCCCATCCGGTTAAGTGAATATGTCCTGTCTGTTAAATAAATATCACTATCCAAATCTGAATTTTCTTAATTAATCCTGGTTCAGACATTATTTGTCTGGCATAAAGTGATTTTAATTTCAATCTCGTATTTTTTTTTTTATATTATTATAAAACCCTAATTTCGGCCCTACATTATCAAGACGAATATTTATGTTTTACTTTAGTTATTAATATCATACAAATAGCCAGCAAAATTATAATGGTACTTTTCTATGTATTAGTGGGGTATTTTTAGAGTTAATAGAGGCAGTCTAATAGCGGATTTATGTACTTTTTCATAGTATAACTTTGATCAACTCTTAACTTATTAAAAATTCAAAAGCCCACTAATTTTATTTCACCATTTTTTTGCATTTTTAATCTAGTTTTTGGTGATATAATGGGTTTAGGTGTTCATGGAGGTAGACTCATGTTATTAAGCAATTTATGGATGCATATCAATGTTCAGATCAATCTCAATTTTGCTATTCAAGAATTTTTTAAACTATTTCTATGGCTCTAAATCTTATATCTAGCAATATATTTCCATTGAAAATTTAATGCCGAACAAATTAAAAAAAAATTAACTCTCTATCATTAAAATTAACAGTTTTAGAGCAAAAGTTGTAAAAGTATAGATTGTTGCCAGATGTATGATCAACGATATTTTGCACATTTTAAAGAATTTTTAAAGTGCTGCATTTCAGAAACTAATGAACATAACAACATAAAATTTTGTATTTGTACTCATGTCCATTAATAGAATATAGTCAAGAAGTTTCATTAAAATCTATCAACCTTGGGTGTCAAAATGCCTTTTGGCTGGATGATTTGGCTTGGAATGGCCCTTCCACTACACTGAAGGGCATCAAGTTCCAGACTGCCGCAAGACTCAAGCTTTGCTATACTATAAGCCCCTTGGAGGACTACCTAGCTGTTCCTCGCTGCTGTAGATGTTCAAAACTCAATCACAGCTCAGGATCCTGCACAGCATCAACCCTGACCTGCCCCCGCTGCACTGAAGGGCATCAAGTTCCAGACTTCCCCAAGACTCAAGCTTTCTATACTATAAGCCCCTTGGAGGACTACCTAGCTGATCCTCGCTGCTGTAGATGTTCAAAACTCAATCACAGCTCAGGATCCTGCACAGCATCAACCCTGACCTGCCCCCGCTGCACTGAAGGCCATCAAGTTCCAGACTTCCCCAAGACTCAAGCTTTCTATACTATAAGCCCCTTGGAGGACTACCTAGCTGATCCTCGCTGCTGGAGATGTTCAAGACTCAATCACAGCTCAGGATCCTGCTCAGCAGCAACCCCAACCTACTTCCACTACACTGAAGGGCATCAAGTTCCAGACTGCCCCAAGACTCAAGCTTTGCTACTCGTACACTATAAGCCCCTTGGAGGACTACCTAGCTGTTCCTTGCTGCTGGAGATGTTCAAGACTCAATCACAGCTCAGGATCCTGCACAGCAGCAACCCCGACCTGCTTCCACTACACTGAAGGGCATCAAGCACAGGACTGCCCCAAGAAGGACGCCAAGGAAGAACATCGATGCATTAACTGCAAGACCTACAATAGTTATTGTGAACCTCATTTAAAATTTCAGAATCCCATTCAGCTCTAAGCCAGTTATGACCAACATACAAATTTTTCCTCAACAGGCTAATAAAAAATACAGATTATAACTAATTTTGTTAAGGATTATTCTAATAAGTACACTGATTTCGAAATATCTTAAATATTAATGAGCAACTGTCAGATACAAATATTAGTGTAAGAATATTATTAAAATTTCAATTGTCTTTTTCAAAGCTTGAATGGATTTGTACCTATTGGAATTATTCCTATATTACACTTCAAATATTTTCTTTGTGTATTATAGTCCAAGAGCCAGAAACTGCATGTTTTATGCGCCTGGAAATTTTGCTATAAACTACCTACTTCTTGGGTAGATAAAAAGGTATACGATATGTGTTTGGCTAGACTTAGCATAGAACACCAGGTACTGCACATAGGGGAACGGTGCAAACAAATATTTCCCAAAAATAGAATTTTATTCAGAAGCCAAATATCTTTAATGTAAAATTAAGCCAATTTTACAATAAAAAATAAATAAGGTAGACACATTCAAGGGGGGGATAACATGTAAAAAAAAAAACTAAATTGTTTTTAATCTAATATTAAATAAGGATTTTATACACACAGCCATTTAAACCGGGACAGCTGTACAAGATCATGTGAGCAAGAACCAATGAGAGCGCAGGGAACAATCACAACTGTGCAGTCCTTTCATACACTCTTACGGTCACACACGATATTTTGCACATTTTAAAGAATTTTTAAAGTGCTGCATTTCAGAAACTAATGAACATAACAACATAAAATTTTATATTTGTACTCATGTCCATTACAAGAATATACTCACCAAGTTTCATTAAAATCTGCTAACCTTGGGTGTCGACCCCTGGATGATTTGACTTGGAATGGCCCGGAAGCAGGTTGGGGTTGCTGCTGAGCAGGATCCTGAGCTGAGATTGAGTTTTGAACATCTCCAGCAGCGAGGAACAGCTAGGTAGTCCTCCAAGGGGCTTATAGTATAGCAAAGTTTGGGTCTTGGGACAGTCTGGAACTTGATGCCCTTCAGTGCAGCGGGGGCAGGTCAGGGTTGCTGCTGTGCAGGGTTTGGAGCCATCGCTGAGTCTTGAACATCTCCAGCAGCGAGGAACAGCTAGGTAGTCCTCCAAGGGGCTTATAGTATAGCAAAGCTTGAGTCTTGGGGCAGTCCGGAACTTGATGCCCTTCAGTCCAATGAGGCAGGTTGGGGTCCAGCAGCGACAATCAGAAAGGCGGTCCTCCAACGTTATATAGTATAGCAAAGCTTGAGTCTTATTCTCAGCAGTATGTTGCTTGCTCGAGGAGACACATGAATCACAGCTTGTCTTCTTCTGTTCACTCTAGATTCAATAATGAATGCTGTAATATTTTCATCATACATGAAACCTAACACTTTCTTCCGCCCGTTTGACGGATGAGATCCCGAGTTACTGACCAGTAGGGAGGATTCTCTGCACGCGACTTGAGAGACAGGCTGTGCGCCATCTCAAGAAACGAGCTTCTGATCCTAAACGAATGGAAGAGGTCCATCAAGAAGAAGAGGTAGCATTAAGCAACCTTTTTGCAGGTATGATTATCTCTCGGAAATTCGGCACTTTGACGATCAACGATTCCGTGATACTACGAATTTTTCGGAGCACATGCTGTAGTTTTTTTTTTTTTTTTTTTTTTTTTTTACGGCGCATCTACATCTAGGTCATTAGCGCCGACATCCAGGGTGCAGCGAGGAATTTTACCAGCGAGCCGTGGGATGATAAAATTCCTGCCGGAGGTTGGGAATCGAACCCACCATCTCCCGGTTATGAATCCAAGGCGCTAGCCATTAGACCACGGGAGACCCCCACATGCTGTAGTAATCTCAAAACTTTGCCGGTTGGCCCCAATCCTTCTTGAATGTGGTGAAACTCATAGAAGAATGTCGGAAAGGTTAATGCCAAATTATCTTTGGTTACCTCTTGAGGAATATTTGTTTAGTATTAAACTAGGTCTTAATTTTACAATTGGATTTGAATTTAACATTGAATTGGCTTCTTGAAGTTCCGTAAGAATCAAATTAACATAATTTTTATTCTCAGCCTCAACACTAAGGAATCCTTTCCTCGTGCTTCTAATAGTTTTTATTCCAATCTTTAAATCAAATGGATTGATTAATTTTTTTAATTTGTTCATGGTATTTCAACTTTTGCTTCATTTGATTTTTTAAAAAAAAAAATTAATTTAAGAGATGGTTTCATATAAGAAATTCTTTTCTTAATAGTGTCAACATAAGATAAATTGGAACTAACCTATCCTCCATTATTAACGTTTTTCTGTTCAAATTCTTCTTTCTTATCATTAATTGATCGTTGGAACTCTTCAATCAAAGTTATTGCTTGGTATGCCATTCTTCAAATTTTTTCTAAGGGTTGAATATTCACCAAATGGTAACCAATAATAACTTTACAGCATTTTCAAGAAACTAACCACTGTCAACCATCTTGGCCCATATGTGATATATATATATATATATATATATATATATATATATATATATATATGTATGTGTGTGTATTATATTTTATACAATATCATCATATCATTTTTTTTTTAGTATAATACATAAAACAAAACAAAAATGATAATACAAATTTTTAAAAATAGGAATAATTAGATGACATAGACTGGGGCGTATATAGAAAGTAATTTCGGGGGAGGGGGGGGGCAGCACTGGGAGATTTGGGTGGTATGAAATAGTAACAACCTAGAACTTGGAATTAGGCAACTAACACTATTCCCCCCCCCCCCCCAAATTACTTTTTCTGAACTGAGTGATCTTATTAAGTTCATTTTTGAGGTTTTTCTGACACATTTTTTCAGTTGAAATAAAATTTCGTGGGGGGGGGCTGCATCTCCCTTCGCCTCCCGTATTGTGTAATCTAACAATAATTGTTCTTTCGGAAAACATTGTGTCTCTTGCTTCTTTCCCATGACAATGGTTTTATTTTTGTTTTTCGACAGCAATGTGGTCTGTCTGTATGCTAATTGAAAATAAAACATTCCAGAGAGGTTACAGCTGTAAAGGGAAGAAGGATTAGGCGAATACTCACACAAATGTTCAAAAGATAATTTATAACACGGAGAAACGTATGCTTTCAAGCCCTTAAATGGCCATCCTAATATATATTAACTGATGTATTGTGAGTTTATTTTTTGATATTGTTAATAAATAGAATAAGTCATTGATAACTAATTATCTCGCCTGTACCATTTACTTTATTTTGACCAATATAATAATATAAAATAAGATACTTTTTTCAGAATAAACTCAATTTACCAATTCTTTTGACGCGCATTGTACATTATTTCAAACACTACATTGTTTTAAATACAATATACTAAGCAGAACAATGTTTAAACCAAATGCTCCAAACATTATACTAGCTACAACATAGCTGTAGGGCGGAAATGACCAATCATTTTTCTGCCCTTAAACTCCAGCCCACCTCATTCATTAAAATTACTCATATAATTTTTGTGTTCCTGAAAAGGGATCTTAGGATAGAAAATGAATCTTAGGTGGGTTCAGTGAATTGACTAATGTATCGATTTTTATGTTTATCTATTGACTTTCTTTCCGGAAAATAATAGATAATTTTTTTGAATGAATTTTTCATGAGTGTCTCAACATCCCTTTTAGTCAGTTATAGATGGAAATTTTTGGAACAAAATTTTTGACTTCGTAACTTTGTTTGTGCTGGATAGGAGGTCAACATATCAGAAGTCCTCGCCCGTAGCCTTTGTGCCAGGGGAGTTTAGAAGGTTCCCTGCGTCCTAGCGACATGACTATTCTAGTAGCCATAGTAAAGTAATATATATTATTGAAGCGAATGGAATGCTCTACAACCCTATAACCTTCTACCCCCCCCCCCGGGCACAAAAGCTACGGGCGAGGACTTTTGATATGTTTAACTCTTATCCAGCCCAAACAAAGTTACGAAGTCGAAAATTGTGTTCCAAAAATTTCCACCTATAGCTGGGCGAGGCATTCGTTGCCTGGACTGTTTCTTTTTTTTTTTTTTTTTTTTTTTTTTTTTTTTTTTTTTTTTTTTTTTTTTTTTTACAGCAACATCAACATTTAGACCATTCGCGAGAAATCTAGGACATCCAGAGTACAGCGAGAAATCTTCCTAACGAACCGTGGGATGAGAAAATTCCAGCGGCCGGTGGGGATCGAACCCACCATCTCCCGCTAATGAATCTAAAGGCGCTAGCTACTAGATCACAGGAGACCCTACATATCTTTCTTCTACTCTTCACTTGCATAGAAACGATGGTTATGGAGAAGGCAGGTTATTTTACAAATGTTTCTTGTATATTTTGTCAACTTTCAGTCTTATTTCCTTCTTAGATGGATAGTTCCGATATATCTGGTATTTAATTTATTGTATTCACTAAACTTTTAACTGATAACCTGTTTTACGTTAAATTTTTTCGAATCCAATTCGTTTAGATTTTTTTTTTTTACTTAATTTTTCATTTTCAGCATTAACTTGTGGTGAAGGTTCGTTTATCCTATGAATCTCGAAGCATTCCATATTGGCTTTTGAAAATACCCGTAAATAATTGATAATAACTAAATTCTTTGTTTTGAAATTGACAAATGGATTATATTTGTTAAAATATCTGGTCACTTGTACTTGGTCTGTTCCACAAATTCAATATGGCCGCAAGAATGTAATGTGTTTCTTATTCATATTTCTAAATGCACATATATATTTCCATGATACAGTGTCAATAAAAAAAAATATTATACGTTTGTGATACATTTTTTTGTTGATGATTGTCCTAATTCTTTCGTTTTCTTATTTTCCTCCTTTTCATAAATACACTCAAATGAGTAACACAAAAACAAATAATAAGATTTAAAAAAAAAAAAAAAAAACTAATAATGAACTTTGACTTAATTTAAATTATAATCATTAATATTATGAACTGTTGTTCACAATTTATTTTACCAAAATGTCGTATAAGGTCGTGGAAGGTCGTATAAAAAACACTCTTCTCAGTAATATTCATTATTTATGTAAAGATGGAATGGTTGGGATTCGGCTAAAGAAACCTCAATATGATTTTTCTTAAAAAAAATCTATATTTTGGACGTTTCGGCTACCCATTGGTAGCCTTCGTCAGCTATAGAAATGCCTGGAGGCAGAGAAAGACCAATGTTGACAGTTAAGTAACCATTCCGTATGGTTACTTAACTGTCAAATTTGGTCTTCCTCTGCCTCCAGGCATTTCTATAGCTGACGAAGGCTACCAATGAGTAGCCGAAACGTCCAAAATATAGATTTTTTTAACAAAAATCATATTGAGGTTTCTTTAGCCGAATCCCAACCATTCCATCTTTACTTATCACCTCGACGGCTAACTATCTAATCATCATGATGTATTCATTATTTAGTGCTCTACATGTTTCTCAACTAAAGACGCATCTTCAGGAGCAACTTAACTTTACATAAAGACCGTCCAGTCTAATAAAATAAAATGAATATGGTTTCATGGTTTAAATCAATTCCAGAGAAAGCTTTTGTCATTAAAATATATCAATCATAAATATATCATATATATATATATATATATATATATATATATATTGACACTATTTAGGATGTTATAAGTTGGGTTTTATTTTGCTTTAACGTTTCTTTTATTGACAAAAGCTAACACTGAAATCATTTTAAGCTATGAATCCATTGATTATAAACATCTGATTGACACCGCCATATTAATTTTATGCTATTAGTCTGGAAATGGTCCCACCTGCGGAAGGTCTCCACTGTTAACCCTCAAATTATATGTATGTTTTTTGTGTGTCCCAGTGGTATATTTCTTTTATATATCAGAGTGATTTGTAAGTGGATTTTGTTCCCAGAAAGTTCCAAGGAGGTGACTCAAATTGAAGGAGTGTATATCAAAGTCGAGCCTCCGGATCTTGAAGACGTCCCTACTTCTGGTAAATGTTATTTATCATTTTTATTAAAGAATTGAACTAAAAACGTTTGGCGCGTTCCCTCCCTCCATCCATAGGGAAGAAACCCGATTATAAGTTAACCCAATGACACAATCCGAAAGTGCCGACTTGAATATTTCACTTTTCAGAATTTATGGTGAATTCGAGTTTTTTTTAGGACTTTAATGAGCTTGGTGAGTGGGATCGCCAGCCTAAAATATTCTTTCTCTCTACGATTTCCCTTATATTCCCTTACGATTTCCCGTATATTAAATGTTTAGTTTTATTTGTGCTTGGTGTTTGATTGTAAATATTCTAATTTACTTCTAGCCCTTTAAAGAGTCGCAAGGAGAGTGTTCTCCTGTACGGGATACTGGCACCCGGCTTCGGGCCCTCTGTACGGGATACTTTTTCCACTCACAGCGCCTCGACTTTCAGCGATCTCCTCGCCATAGTAAAACTCGTATTTTATAATTTTGATTTTATTTTGGTTACAATGATTATTAATTTTTATTTATGTTGAATTAGTTTGGCGTGTCAATAGTTATTTTTAAGTTGAATAACTTTGTTATAAAAAATTTATATTATATAGGCACAAAAAAGAAAGAAGGTTTTTCTGTTTATCATTTGCCCTTTATTTTATGAATAATAAGCAAAAGAATAATATACTCCATAACTACGGCAAAAAGTTTCCCATCTTCCTTTTTGATCCGTGACTTTGTACACTTGCGGAGCTAAAAACTTATTTTATTTTTATTTTTTGTATAAAACGTATTTACAAATCCAAAAGGATTATTATAAATATTTACAGTTAACTTAATGAATTATTCAATTAAATACGTAATATATTAATCTTATCAATTGAATATTACATTTATTTTTAAATGGAGGACACGCAATAAAAAAAACGTTTTTTCTAAATTTAACAAAACTAAATATAAGATCTTAACACTTCAAGACTAAAAGTGAACTAATTTTGCAAAAACTAGTTGTTGGGAATGTACAGAGGTATAAAAACAAACGATAATTTGAAGAAGGTTGACCGGGTAAATGGGTGGAGAAGGCAACGAATTATAATTCGACTGAAAACGACCAAAAACTTCATTCAAATACCATCTAGTAATAGGCAGGAATACTAGAAGTACAATACGGTAACGCTAGATAGCTCTAAAGTAGAGAAATGAGAAGATAAAGAATGCGAGAGATACGCCGAGCTCTCGACTGCTGTACAAGACCACGGTACCTGGGTCCCCACCGCTCTCGACTGCTGGAGCAGTCCACGGTACGGAAAGGGCTAGAGTGGTTGATCATGATAGCTGTGGCTAATTATGATGGCATGTACAAACATTTGGTTTTAGTATAGTATATTTATAGTAATGATTTATTTCACAAGGAATGGAATTTTATTCACTTTGAAGTACTTACTACAATTTACATACGAGTGAACTAAGCAGCCACAGAAGCTACCTCTAAAATTGGAAATTACTAATGCAGATTTATGAATTACTAAAAAACTGTTATTTAATATTATTATTATTAAATTTTAACGTCCATTTATTATTAACTACGAATGTTATTTAATATTAAATCTTGCATATTCATATACGTATATATATATATTATTTTCGAGATCTATAGGCTGAAACGTGTAATTTTCTTGTCTGCACTTCACTTTATTTTCTGTGTCAGAGAGATAAAGGTAACACGACCGTCGTCTTGTTTCTCTAGTTTGCTTTTAGTTCTCTCACAGTTTGAAGTTAAAGTGAATAGCACCATCATCTGTTAAAAATTCATTGTCCGATTTCAAGGGCGAATCCCTGGTCTGAAACTCCATCCTAGCATTTTGCTACCCATAAATCACTCGTAAAAATTATTAATAAAACAATGAATTTAAATTGCACACATTTACAATCATGTACAAGAATGAGCATTCGATAGAGTAAGCTAGCCTTTGCTATCCTGAAGCGCTTCAAGAACTTTGACTTGGATTTCAGAACATCCGGGTTTCGTGATTCGCCCTTTCTCCTCCAAGGTCCTTATGTGCTAGTCAGAGATCTACAAAATAGTATGTATCGTTAAATCAAGAACCTTTCGTCTGATTTTATTCTAAAACGTGGATTATTCCCTACATTTCGAATATCAATATTGTTGGTTAAGAAATAACTTCTGCTCACTTCTATATTATCCCACCCATCAAATCTTAACTGTTTCTATTCGAAGCTTGTGAAATGGCACTAGTGAATAGCAGGATATGGAAACTCAAGAAAATAATGCAATTACTGCAAATCGGACTTATTTTATTATTGTTATGACTATTTTTTTCAGTTTCCTCGTAATTTTTATTTGTATTTTTCAATATCACAAAATTAAATCCATATTTTTCTCGTTTAGATTGTGACGAAGAACCGCGACTGGTAGATTCTGACAATCAGAATAGTCACAAGGAAGAGGAACTAACAGCATTTTCAGGTAACCATTTTAAAATTCTACCCAGAATCTTCATATTTGCTTCATCCCTCTCCCTCCTTAGCTTCTATAGCCCGTTCAGTTAGATAACATAATTCAAATCCCGCATGCGCGAAAATTCTGCGGGAATAATTCCCAAAAGGTCCGCCATTTGCATTACTATTTCAATGAACAACATGCTATGTGAAACTCAATACAAACTGATTATGTCTCGTTTAGGACCAGGGAAGGCTTTGAGAGGTCAGGCAAGGGAGATAGTGTTTAATATTTATCAATACTTAGCCAAAGCTAAGGCTGAAAACAATTTAGACTATAGCCTGTTCAAATAGATGGATAGATGGAGGGAAAAGGGCGTGGCCTATATTCCCGGTAGAAAATTGGCGATAAAAATTCTTTCGGTCATAACCTTATCATTCCGATCAGGCTGAGGGTGGCGTCTCCTTGTCTTAAACGAGACGTAATCAGTTTTTATAGTGATTCGCGTTAACTGTTTGATCATTTAAAGACTTTCCAAATGGCAGAACAGAAGGGAGAGGGCACAGAGAAATAACATGAGTAGTATTTGGATTTTCGTAGATTTTCTGAAACATCTCAAAAACGTTTTCTTAAACTGCTTCAAGCTTTCCAATCGACACTAGGGATATGAACGGAACCACGCTAAGATAACGCAGTTCCTGCAACTTAAGTAGAGTGAACGATATGACCCGAGAGAAGATCTAAGTCTGATAGCAAGATATTTTCAGTGTTTCATTGACTTAAAAAAATATTCTTTTTATTTTATTAGTTATTCACGTATCATTATTTTTTTAGATGTCCTGTCTGCGGTTTATGTTTGCCACCATTGCGGAGGCACGTGGACATCGAGGAAAGACTTCAAACACCATGTGCAGATATGTTCTGCAAGCAACTTCGCAATAGGTAATTGCAGGTCTATCTATATAAGAAAGAAAGATCCGGCTCACAATCCCAGTCCACCTTAGCGCATTTTCATATAATCAATGAATCCGGCGTGATTTCAAAATATTGAAATGGGGCTGATAATATATATATATATATATATATATATATATATATATATATATATATATATATATATCATTCATCTCCCTATTTTGGCGAAAAAACAGATTACATAATTATTTATGTATTGTTAAATCAATTCAAACACCTACTCGAATGAAAATCTCCAAGAAAAGCGAAATTATTGAATAGCCAAAGTGCAAAGAAAATTGCCAGACCCTAACTCGAATTAACATCTTCAAAATAGTTTTCCACTCGCACTGAAAAAAAGCTTTATGAAAATAACCAAATAATACGAACTTTTTTTCCCGATTCTATCTCCCTAGTTTTATTGACGAAATCATTTTCTGCTAAAATGAATTAATAAAATATAATTGAACCACCGTTATTTTTGTAATCTATGAGTTCTCTAATGTGAAATTATCTAGTCGGCACTTCCGGGTTATGTGTCGACGTAATTAGCGGGTTATGTGTCGACGTAATTAGCGGGTTATGTGTCCACCATCTGGAAGGACGGAAAAAAGCCATAAACCCGAAAAATGAGAATCAGTTTTGCACGAACTATATTCAGGGTAATTCCAATTTAAATTTTAGGTAAATTTAGAGAAAAGGGGTTATAAGAAAAAAGAGATTTTTTATAAGAAAAAGAGAGACACGAGGAATTTGGAAGTTTTCGTATATCCCGAAAACAGGAGGATAATTGTAGTATGTGAAAACTAGTAAGAATTAAAGGCCAATTCAAGCTAGACCGTGTCGGGTCCGGGCCGGGCCACGGCCGAGGCTAGGCGAGGCAATCACACACGCATAAAACCCGGACTTGGCCCGGTGTAGCGTGATGGAGTCCATTGAAAATGCTGGTGTGATTGTTTCACCGTGTCCCGGCCGGGCCTCGGCCGTGGCAATAAACATGAACGATGTATATTCTTGTATATATGGCTAATTTTAGTTGTTTTCAGTTTCAGATACATTAACACATCAATATGAGTTCCATCCATCTATGATCATCGGCGAAGAAGAATCAAAAGACCCTCTCCAAGCGACCAATAATTCTTCAAAAATCAAGAAACCTCAGAAGAGAAAGAAATCAAACAATGTCAGTTCATGTTCCTACTGTAGCTACACTACCGACAGAGCGGCCAACCTCAAGACCCACATAATGCTCAAACACACAAATGACAAACCACACTCGTGCCCTTATTGTTGCTACTCTGCTGCACAATCCAGCAAAATAAAGCGGCACATAATGTACAAACACACAGATGTGAAAGCCTTCCCTTGCCCTTTTTGCTCGTATCGTGGCGCAGCTGCTGCAAGCCTTAAAGCACACATATCAAACAAGCACACAGAAACCACGGAGAGGAACCACCGCTGTCCTCATTGTGATTATTCGACCACGAGAGCGCCAAATTTGAAATTACACATAATGACAAAGCACACAATAGACAAGCCGTACTTCTGCCCATATTGCACATACAGAGCCGTTCAGGCCACTAAAGTAAAGCGACATATAATGGCGAAACACACAAACGAAAAACCTCATACCTGTCCGTACTGTTCATACTCGGCCGTGCTATCCAGCAACCTAAGGAAACACATTAACAAGAAACATCCACACGAAGTAACAATTTTCTGTGAGTAGTCTTTCTTTTTATAAAAGAAAAGTCACCATGCCTAGTGAGAATCGAACCTACGGCCTTTGACAAAAAATGTCCAAGGCTAGGCTCCAACTTCCATTGGGTTTCCTGGAAAACTAAAACAGATTTATAATTTTTTTTTTTATCTGAAATAAAAAATAATATGTTATTAATATGTACTTTATTCGTTGATGTACTGGACATGGCGGAAGAGGACTTCGGAGAAGCATTCACTTTAAACACTTGTAACAAAAACTTTTAATAAAATTATGTTTACAAAAAAATATCAATGTATTTATTTTTTATTTTTCAATATACCTTATTCTATTAATGTATAAACGAATTATAGAAAAGCCACGGAAAATACGAAACTGTGATGGACGGTTGTAGAAAACAAGAGCGGGTTGCTTCTCTTACGACAATTTTAAAAGGAACTGTGTCATCTTAGCGCGATTCCAACTACTCGCTTGTATCTCGTTTGTTTGTAAAATTTTGTAAGGAACGTAATCTAACACATTAAATTTTAATTCAGTCCATTTTAACAATCTTCTATACAGGGTGCTTCGCAAGTAGACGACAATACTCAAAAGGGTAAAACTAACTCAAAGATGGGGTCAATTTCGGAAAAGGGGTGCCAGTGATTTTGTTTACTAACTGTTATATATTAAAGAAAATACATTTTAGCTCATACCGGTCGTAATTTCTGCTGTATTGTAACGAAACGCGGTATACGTCCTGGGTATCTAATAAGGAAGAAGTGTTGCAAAAATGAACTAAATCGGTCTATCGGAAGGGGGGATTTACATTGTACTATGTTTGGATTGAATTGAAACAGGTGTTATTTATGTTTTTATTTTATTTATCTATATAGCTCATTTTAAGCAAATTATTCAGGAATGCACTCGACACAACCCAATTCTGTGGAAAGTGCTTAGTTATGCAGCTCCTGCGTGGTGGATTTTTTTTTTAATGAACTACCTCAAAATATCAATCTACTATATATTTGTCAAATACCACTCACTCACTGACCTATTATCGCCCAAACCGCTGGACAGAAAAATTTGAAATTTTGCATGGACACTCCCTATAGAACGTAGACGCTCGCTAAGAAAGGATTTTTTGATATTCGAATTTTTAAGTATTCAGTAAAAATGAAGTTTCACGCCCTCAAAACCGATTTCTTTCAAATTTTGTACAATAACGTATTTTGATGCACTAAACACGAATACGTTAAAAAAGCCCTTCGCATTTAACTTGGAAAGAAGTTATTAAGCACTAAAGTTTATAGAACAATTAATAGAATTCTATTAATTTTAGCGAGTTGGATTGACTGGAGTTTTGTTATCTTCTTGAGCGAGCGTAGCGAGCGGAAACGCATAGCACGTATGCCCTTAAGCGACAGGTGACGACGGGTGAGTGTGCCCTTAAAATTAACAATATTTTTTAATAAATGGTTTCTGAACATTTCAAATGAGAGTTCTCTGTTTCCCAATGTTACATATCTGCGCATGCGCGTGATTTCAAATATGCTGTTGACGCCTGGTTTTATAACCGTCCTAACAGTGAACTTTAGTGCTTAATATTATATTCTATTAATTTTTGCGAGTTGTATTGACTGGGGTTTTGTTATCTTCTTGAGCGAGCGTAGCGAGCGGAAACGCATAGCATGTATACCTTAAAGTCGTCATTTATGCCTCAAAGTCGTTAGTTTAGTTGTTTACATTAGCTCTCATAACCTGCATAACAGTGAACTTAAGTGCTTAATAACTTCTTTCCTAGTTAAATCCGACGTTTTTTTTTTTTTTTTTTTTTTTTTTTTTTTTTTTTTTTTTTTTTATCGTATTCGTGTTTAGTGCATCAAAATACGTTATTGTGCAAAATTTGAAAGAAATCGGCTTGGAGGGCGTGAAACTGCATTTTTACCCAAGATAGAATGCAGAACAAGGGTTGGAGCATGCTGGATTCATATCTATGTGAATTTTTATGGAGGAGAAGGCTTGTGAAGTAGTGATTGTTGGAGAAGAATTGGAGAACATCGTCGATTATGTCCAAAGATTTAACTTCTTATATCAGAGATATAAAAGTGTTCGTTTTGTTGTTTCGAAAGGGTTTTTCTCTTTGTTTATCTCACTTTTTAATTGGTTGTTTCTTATTTTAAGTTGCATTTATCAGTAAAATTAGTATAGTAGTAAAATAAGCTAAGAAACGGCGAAAGGTATTGGTAATAAGTTTGGAGTGGCTGTGGTAATCAAGATGGCAGTGGCAAATCATGATGACGTAGTTTGTTTTGAATTCTCCTGTCTATATAACCTTCCTCGTAGCCTCTAACTGAAGTTATCGTTTTTTCTTATTTTATAGAAAGATTTAACCCACGACAGAATGAAATTTTATTCGCCATGAAGCACATATTTACAGTTGATTATAACAGTAAAACGAGGGGTCTCCCGTGGTCTAGTGGCTAGCGCGCTAGATTCATAAGCGGGAGATGGTGGGTTCGATCCCCACCGGCGACAGGATTTTCTCATCCCACGGGTTCGCTGGGAAAATTCTTGGCTGCACCCTGGACGTTGGCGCTAATGGCCACGATTTGTCGATGCGCCGTAAAAAAAAAACAAAAAAAAAACAGTAAAACGAATTTGCTAGTAAAACAAGATACTTAAAATGACAAGGAATTTTTGTTGTTTAGAATAGAGCTTTCCCAGCAGTAGTCAAAGAGTAAGTATGTTTTCAGTACATAATTATATTGACATATACAGATTAAGAATTATCCGCTTCTGTGTAAGCTGGCTAATATCAGTTTCCTGTGATTTGTGATGCTAATCTATTCCATTTCTTCGAGATGTACGGAACCGCGCTAAGATGACGCAGCTCCTTCCTCGAATCGGACTTTTATATTTAGACTTAATTTTACAATATTCAATAACTACTAATATGTATTTTTAGATGGAACGGCATTTTTCTCCAGCGGTGGTACTCTTCCTCACTTCTTCCTGGAATATTTCAATGGGTTCATCTCCACCCCGTCGATATGACCCCCCTCTCCACCGTGGGGAGATGAACCCATCGAAATATTCCAGGAAGAAGTGAGGAGGAGTACCACCCCTGGAGAAAAATGCCGTTCCATCCAAAAATATCATCCCAGCGACGAAAAATAAACATCAAGCATACTAATATGTGTGTATATATGTGTATATATATATATATATATATATATATATATATATATATATATATATATATATATATATAATATGGTATACAATTTTCGTGTCACAGTGTTTGCGGCCAAACTTCTCCGAAACGGCTTGACCGGTTTTTATAAAAAATGTTGTGTCTATTCAGTAGGACTGAGAAAAGGATGTTATCTATTTTTCATATCCCTATGTGATAAGGGTGGTTCACCCCAAAAAATATATTTTTTTTTTGGAAAGCATTTTTATTTTTTTTTATGATTTGGCTTTAAAAAAATGTATACAAACCTAATATATTTTTCAATACAAACCTAATATAATTTTCACCCTTCTAAAACCAATCCTCATTTTTTAATAACGATATTAGTACGTTAATAATACCCAACCCTCGGTGGTCGATAACTGATCAATTCTCACTCTACCAGTTATTCCCTCCAGGCGTCTACCGGTGTCACTTCTCAGTCAGTAAACAGCACGGAGTAAGGATGAGAAAGAAGCCGGTCTCCTGTCTTTATCACACAATAAGCTTTCTCTTAGTCTCTGCACAGTTTTTGGCCATTATTATTCCCAAAGGTTTGCCAATTGAATTCAATCGCGTTGAATTTCCAATTAGATTGACATTCGCAATGACAATAAATAAGTCGCCAGGCCAAACGATGTCTGTTTGTGGCTTTGATTTGGGCATACCGTGTTCTTCACACGGACAATCATTCCTGGCACGTTATCGCGTAGGTAAACCATCCAGTTTGTTTGTGTTGCCTAAAGATGGACTAACGAAAAATATCCTACACTACATTGCACTAGAAGATTGATATTGCTATATATATATATATATATATATATATATATATATATATATATATATATATATATATATATGTCCGTTAACACGATAGCGGCCAGAGTTTTTGGTTTTTCTTCACGAAACGTGGTATATAGCGTTCAATTAGCAAACGATTGAACGAGTTCGTTAACCAACAAAATCGGTCCACCGGGAGGGGGGTTTACCCCGAACTCAAAACACTAATTTGCCAGCCGTAGTTTTTGTTATATTTCAAGGAAACTCGGTATTCGTTATGTTGATCTAAAGAGAGACATACGTTGTAAAAATAAACTAAATCGGTTTATTAGGAGGGAGGTTTACTCCGGACCCACATTACCAATTTGCCACTACCAGCCGTAATTTTTGTTACATTTCAACGAATCTCGGTATTCGTGGTGGTAATCAACAGAGAAAAATGGGTTATAAAAATAAACTAAATCGGGTTATTTGGAGGGGGGGGGCTTACTCCGGACCTAGAGTATGAATGAATGAATGAAAAGTTTTATTCTTATTCCGGGACAGAAGTCCCATAGGAATAATTTTGAAATTACAAAATAATTTTGAATTTTACGTATAAACTTAAAAACTTATAAATGCTATCAGTATCAATATATAGTGTACAGCTTCAATATAGACTAGGGGTTGGAGGGATAGAAGGTGGTGGAAGAGTCGGGATTTAAAGGTTTCTAGGTTGGTAGAATGGCGGACAGACAGAGGTAAGGAATTCCATAGCGAGGTGGCACGGGTGACGAATGATTTTTCGAATATTGCTGTTCGGTGGGAAGGAATATAAAGATCGGAAGGACGAGATCGGGTGTTACGGGAGTGAACCGAGGATTTAATTTTAAGAAGTTGAAAAATATAAGAAGGTCTACGGGATTGAATTACTTGGTAAAGGACTGAGCCGAGGAAGTACTGACGATAAAGAGGGAATAGCCAATTTAGCTCCTGGTAGAAATGTGATATGTGGGAGTCTCTGGGGATCCCGAGGATAAAACGAATGAAACAGTTCATGAGGCGTTTGAGTTTTGCCTCGAGATCGCCAGAAAGTCCACCGTACACCAAACAACCATAGTCAAACTGGGGGAATAATAGGGAAGTTACGAGGAGTTGACGGGTCTTTGTTGGCAGGAGATGGCGGGAGAGGTTGAGCTGTCTCAGGATAAATATGGACCGACGGGAAATTTGATTTTTCCAGGAAAGGTTCTGATCAAATATGATCCCAAGATTTTTAACTGATTTACAATATGTTATAGGGATGCTGTTAAGGTAAAGGGCTGGAAAAGGGGAAGTAGAGAGGGATTGGGAGCCTATAACAATGGCTTTGGATTTGTCTGGATTCAGGGAAAGCTTATTAGCTGCGGCCAAAGCATTGATGTTATTATGATCTACTTGCAGCTTGTCTACAGCATCTCGTAGCAAAGAGGGCTTAAAGGATAGGTAGATTTGGGTATCGTCGGCGTAAAGATGGAACTTGGAATGAACTATGGAAAGAGGAAGATCATTGATGTAAACAGAAAATAGAGTTGGGGATAACGAGGAGCCCTGGGGTACACCACGGGGAAGAGGAAGAGGGCTAGAAGGATTGCTGTCGGGGATGACCACGTATTGGGATCGATTGGATAGAAAGGATTGGAACCAGCTAATGGCACTGTTGGAAAAGGAAAGAGATTGGAGTTTGGTGAGGAGGATTTGATGGTCTACGGTATCAAATGCTTTTGAAAAATCTAGGAGAACTAGAATAGTGAGCTGTTGGTTATCTATGGCAGTTTGAATGTCATGGGTGATTTTTATGAGCGCTGATTGAGTGGAGTATGACGGACGGAAGCCAGACTGGAGAGGGTTAAGGAGATTATTTTGTTCAAGGTGGTTGGATACTTGAGACCAGGCGCTCTAAAGGTTTGGAAAGATTGGATAAAAGGGAGATAGGACGGAAATCCTTCGGAGAGCAGGGGTTTGATATTTTGTTAAGAGGGCGAACCAACGCTGTTTTCCATTGAGAAGGAAAAGTCGCGTTTTGAAGGGAATAGTTGTATATGTGGAGAAGGATAGGAAGGATTGTGGGTAAGCAGGCCTTAATCAGTTTAACGGGAACAGAGTCTGGACCGAAGTCATTGGTTCGGGATTGAAGGACCACGGTTAGAAGATCTTCTGGGGTAATATAGGAGAAGTAGAAGTTGTTGGAATTAAAAGGTAGTTTGGAAGGTACAGGAGGACTGGATATGACTGAGGGATAAGATACAAAGTGAGCATTAAGAACATCAGGGGATAATGAGATAGAGCAAGGTCGGTTAGTTTTGCAAAGGGAAAGTTTACGAAGGATTGACCATTTTGTTTTAGAGTCAGGCGCATTGGATAGGGATTGGTGGACGTAGCTCGACGGATGGAGGATTGGGTGAGGTTACGCAAGTATTTGTAGGAGGAGTAATCTTGAGGAAGACGGGTCCGTCTAAATTTTCTTCTCGCTGCTTCTCTTCTTTTTATTAATGATTTGAGCTCGGGTGTAAGCCAGGGAGCAGGAGGACGGTTGAACCGGCGGGTTTGAAGAGGAGCATGGGAATCTAAAAGGGAGTGGAGGTGATGAGTTAAGGAGTTAACCATGTCATCTATGGAGTCAGAGGAATAAATGGAATCGTAAGGAAAGTTTTCTAAATCAAGGATGAAAAAATGGTCGAAAATTCCCACAGGTGTTTTATTGGCACACTTCCTTGCTCCTAGACTGCCTAGTCTAGGAGCATGGCTCGGCTGAATAAGAGCCAATGCATGGGCATTGAAAATGGGGCTTAGTCCCTGAAAGCGTTTTGCCAATAAAACACTTGTGGGAATTTTCGACCATTTTTTCATCCTTGGAACATCAATTTTCCACCATCCGGCATTCTCCAACAATTTTCTAAATCAGGTTCTAATTGTTCAAAGGACAGAGAATTAAGGCTACGAAACGTAAAGAATTTGTTTGTGTTAGTAGGGATAGGTAAATCAAAAGTTATTTGAATAAGATCATGAGAAGAAAGGAAGGGCACAGGGTGTTGAGATGAGGCGAGGAGTTTATCCTGGGAGTCCAGGATAAAGAGATCAAGCCAGGTATCAGAGGACAGGGTGTGATGGGTAGGCGAATAGGGAACCACAAAAAGATTAAGTGAAAAGAATAGTTCAGAAAGGTAGGTATCGTCAGGGGATTCGACAAGAAGATTGGTATTGAAGTCACCAGCAAGATTTACATGGGAATAACAGGGGACTCACTGATAAAGGAAGGTTTCAAAAGATTGGTCATATGGCACACGGGGAGGATGATATACAACGGAAAAGAGGAGAGGTGAAGAAGAAGTTGATATCTCGGCAAAAATATACTCAAGGTGAGGAAGATCAGACGGAGGTGAAAGAAAAAGGATTTTAGACATTAAACTACCATGAACGAAGAGGCCGACACCTCCTCCTGTTCTGTCTTCTCTGTCATGACGTAAGAGGGTATAGTTGGGAAGGGAAACTCGAGAGGAAGGGATAAAAGGTTTGAGCCAGGTTTCCGTAACAGCTATAATATGATGAAAATTTTCGTTAAAATGTAGGAGGAATTCATCGTAGTGTGCAAGAAGGGATTGGGCGTTAACGTGACAGGATATCAGGACATTAGTCATGATGGGGATTTATGGAAAACTAAACTCAGGAAGAAGTTGTTGGGTGTGGAACTGATGGAAGAGGAAAAGGAAGTAGATGGAACATACAATATACAAATACTAATTACATTCGAATAATTATAAAAACCAAAAACTAAATATTTACCAAAATAGCAATAATTAAAATCAAAATAATAATACAGACCAGTATAAAATAATTAACAAAAATATCTGAATACTAAGTGAAAATTAGAGTACTAATATACTCATACTGGTCGTAATTTCTGCTGTATTGTAACGAAACGCGGTATACGTCGTGGGAATCTCATGAGAAAGAAGTGTTGTAAAAATGAAGTAAATCGGTCAATTAAAAAGGAGGGTTTACTTTAAACTCTGTTTCATTAGAATTACCCCGCCAGACGTAGGTTCCCAAAGCCGCCGCGAGGAGCGCTATCTCCCACTAGAGGGACTGTGTCCTGTTCCTGCGTCAGATCAAAAGACGGAAAATGAAGTTTTTGTGTATTCATTAAGTAGTACAGTATCATATATTAACATAACTCTGGAAGCAAATTATTTACAAAATTAATAATTGAACAGTTCTCATAAGAAATTCAAATGAGCAGAACTATTCACGTTTTTATTTTATTTATATAGGTTATTTACAGCAAATTATTCAGTAATGTAGTCTACACTACAAAAATTCTGAGGAAAGTGCTTAGTTATGCAGCTCCTGCGTGACGAACTTTTTTTTTTTATTGTCATTAATTATTTATTAAAATTTTTAACGATAGAGATATAATCTATGTGATAATTATCGGTAGAGATATAATTTAAAATATATTAATTAAGATAATAAATTACAATGAATTAAAAAAAAGTCCGACTCGCAGGAACTGCGTCATCTTAGCGCGGTTCCTTACATTTCGAAGAAGTGGAGTAGAATAGGCATCACAAATCACAGGAAACTGACAGTAGCCAACTTACACAGAAGCGGATAATTCTTAATCCTCATTCTTGAGGAAGGCTGAATAAGTCAATACAATTATGTACTGAAAACGTACTTACACTTCGACTACTGCTCAGCAGGCTCTATTCCAAACTACCGAAAATTCGTTGTCATTTTAAGTTCCTTGTTTTACTAGCAAATTCGTTTCACTGTAATAATCAACTGTAAATATGTGCTTCATGGCAAATAAAAGTCCATTCTCTCGTGGGTTAAATCTTTCTTTAAAATAAGAAATAATGACAACTTCAGTTGTAGCAGGAGGAAGGTTATATAGATAGGAGAATTCAAACGCCTAGATAGGAGAATGTATACGCCATCATGGTTAGCCACAGCCATCTTGATTTCTACAGCCATTCCAAACTTATTACCAATACCTTTTATAGTTTCTTGGCTTATTTGACTAAAATACAAATTTCATTGATAAATTCAATTATAAAAAGTCCGACTCGCAGGAACTGCGTCATCTTAGCGCGGTTACGTACATCTCGAAGAAATGGAATAGATTAGCATCACAAATCACAGGAAACTGACAGTAGCCAATACACAAAAGCGGATAATTCTTAATCTGTATAAGTCAATACAATTATGTACTGAAAGCGTACTTACTCTTTGACTACTGCTGAGAAGGCTCAACTCTAAAGAACCAAAAATTCGTTGTCATTTTAAGTATCTTCTTTTACTAGCAAATTCGTCTTACTGTTATAATCAACTGTAAATATGTGCTTCATGGCGAATAAAATTTCACTCTTTTGTGGGTTTAATCTTTCTATAAAATAAGAAATAACGATAACTTCAGTTGGAGGCTATGAGGAAGGTTATATAGACAGCAGAATTCAAAACAATCTACGTCATGGTGATTAGCCACTGCCATCTTGTTTACCACAGCCACTCCAAACTTATTATTACTAATACCTTTCACCGTTTCTTAGCTTATTTTACTACTATACTAATTTTAATGATAAATTCAATTTAAAACAAGAAAAAATCAATTAAAAAGTGAGACAAAAAAAGAGAAAACCCCTTTCAAAACAGCAAAACAAACACTTTTTAAGTTTTAAGCGCTGATATCTCTGATTGACGTTGCCCCATCGAATATTGCTTCAGAACCTTTTTTGTAGAGAATTTAGTAACCATTCGAATGGTTGCCTTCTACTTACCACGATTTCCCAACCGTTATCGAGATATTTACGAAAAATGTAAATAGATCCGAGAATGTAAATTCATCCTATGTATGAAGATCCGAAAACTTTTCATGTCTATTAATAACATATTTTTTTCCGCATACTTCCTTAACTCCAAATATAACCAAAATTTAAACGTCTTAGTTGGGATTAATTTCCAAGATGTAGAAAAAATTTCAATTGAATCCCGCGTTTCTAAGTACCCACAATAAAATAATGACATGCGAAAACATTGATTCCACTTTTCTCAAAAACGGTTTCAGATATCGCCTTAAAAATGGTTTCATTCGTTTTCCTATGTTTAGAAACCTACAAAAGTAGTACCTGCAAGCATATGAACTCAAAAACGTAAGCGTTACGATTTATTTTTCGTAAATTTCGCCCCAAACGCCGTCTTCCATTGGGCGGATTCTGCTGGTTAACGAACTTGACCTTTTAAATAAGAAGACAGATTTTTGTGCCAAATTTCATCAAAATCGGACCATTTTTGAGCCGTCAGGAGCGCGAACAGACAAGCATATGTATAAATATATATACATATATATATATATATATATATATATATATATATATACATACATATATATATATATATATATATATATACAAATTTGAACCGCCTATTTTTTCGTGATCTATGGCGTCTGAAACGAGAAAGTTTCTGGTCGACACGTCCGGATCGCGCCGTGAGGTCATCCTCATAAGCGGGTTCTCCCTATGGATATAGGGAGGAACCGCGCTAATATTTATGTTCTATGTTTTTTTTTTTTTTATAGGCCGTCATCGTTCACAGTATACTTTTCTCCATTCAGTCATAGACTACATCCCCACATACTTACAATAAGATAGTTAATTTTTATTTTACTACCAAAATAAGCACTTGAAATAATTTATATGGCAAAACACCGTTTCCCGGGCTAGCTAGTATACAGTACAACTTGGATAATTCGAACCCCTAGGGACCGATAAAAAAGTTCGAATTATCCAAAATTCGAATTACAAAAGTTTTTGAAAATAAAGGGGTAAAAAATCGAATTTCATATTTTCTCACATTTTATTTAAACAATAACAAATATTTCATGAATTGATGATTACGAACATATGTAATAAATAATTTATAAAAAAAAAGTAAAAATGATTTTCTTTTTATTTTTTATTTTTCTTTTCTTTTTTTTTTACGGCGCATCGACATAAATCTAGGCCATTAGCGCCGAAAAGTCTATTGTTTTGAAAAAAGTTATTTTCATGGGCAAGAATTTTTTCATTATTTTCCAGGGAAGTTGATAAATTGTTAGGAGGAATTCTAAAGTCCTTGGCAATTTCAGATTTTTTCTTTATTCCATTTTCAACTTCTTTAATTGCAGCTATTTTCTCTGGCAACGTTAAAGTTTTATAACTGGTAGGCTTCGACATCTTAAATCAAGAAGTCACTGAACTGCGCTGTACACCGGAAATTCAAGGCAAAAACAATACAACAGATCTAGACGCTGACTCACTTATAACTGAATTAGAAATGAAGATGGTGGAAGGGAATTCTAGGATAAACAGGATGGTGTATGTAACTACAACCCTTGGAAGGGAGGAAGCACGACCCTCCACTTTGCAGAACTCCTAGACTCCAAGAACTAGACTATGGGTCATTCCATGTCAAATCAACACACTTTTTTTACCTCTCATAGATGGAACTGCCGCGCTTCTTGTCCCGGAACCCCTACATCCGTATCTTACTATCCTTCTTACCCGAGGGGACAATATTTTAAAAAAAAAAATTAAGATCGAACATCTCCCATTGGAGGTTAAGACTCGTAAAAAATTCGAATTATCAACAATTTTATTCGAATTAACCACGATTTTTTTACATTGTTTATGCCCTAAATTCTAGGGGCCGAGAGAAATATTTGAATTAACCACGATTTCAAATTATCCATGTTCCACTGTATATAGAAATACATTTATGTAACATTATGGAAAATCCATGTAAGTACATATACTCGACTATAACACAAATATTTTGTTCCTTTTAGCACTTTCCTCGGAAGGAAAGTAGCTATTGAGGTTGCACTTATGACGGAATTTTTGAAAAATTTCTTCAAATCTTCATCGATCCTACCTAGTAGACACCGAAAATGACCCCCGTTAAAAATTATATATATATATATATATATATATATATATATATATATATATATATATACAGGGTGTTCAAAACTCGATTGACACCCCCTTTTTTTCCACAATTTTTGAAATTTAAAAACGAAACTTGGTGGGTCTTAACGTAGTCGAATGAACTTTCATTGGACCTAATGCACGACCTCTCAACTTTCTCCAGTTCTTTTCCAGCGACCCTAACTCTGGAATCTCCAATGGAAAAGGGTTATTTTTATGACGGATTATTGTAGAGAATTGAATTTTAGGTCGATTTTATATCTGTAATTTTTTCGGTAAAGCGCTCCAAAGAGTAACAAATTGCCAAAAACCGTTAGAACCCTTGTTTTTTGTCACTTTTCTGCCAATAACGTAGAAATTATGTCCGTAATGGAAAAAGTAATTGGTATAAACGTTGTAGAGGATTAAATTTTCTTTCCAAAAATATACTACGTTTCGTGAAGAAAAAACAAAAACTCTGGCCGTTATCGTGTTAACAGACATATATATATATATAAAATTTAACGGGGGTCATTTTCGGTGTTTACTAGGTAGGAGCGATAAAGATTTGAAGAAATTTTTCAAAAATTCCGTCATGAGTGCAACCTCAATAGCTACTTTCCTTCGGAGGAAAGTGCTAAAAGTAGTTTATATAAACGTTGTAGAGAATCAAATTTTCTTTCCAAAAAGTACCTTTAAATGCCTAAAATGTTAATAGGAATGGAGCAAAACACACTTTTGTTTTTGAAGTTTTCAGAAAAGTTTATGATCTACGCTTCAGAGGTCTACGCTTCCGTAAAACTTAATAAACATTTCCTAAACTATTTGCTCCACCTAAAAATCAAATTCAATTATTTATAAAGGCATTAAAATAATAAATTTAAAGCAATAGAACTCACCTAATCATTAGAATTTCGTAGTAATTATTTTTGTGTTGGACGATTTTTTTTTTTTAGTTATTTTGTTTTTTACGGCGTCTTGACATCTAGGCTATTAGTGCCGACATCCAGGGTGCAGCGAGGAATTTTCCCAACGAGCCATGGGATGAGAAAATTCCTGCCGCCGGACAGTGGGGCCAAACTACTTTGCGTGTTTCAAAAAGCCTACAACCTCCAAATCTAAACCCATTTCAATGATTTTTTAAAAATGAAAACTAGTTTGTTTTTTGTTTCTCCTGTTTATTAAATTACGTGTAAATAATTCACAAACTTTTACAATCAAACATAAATTATATTATATTTATGTAATTATGGTAATAGTAATATATATATATATATATATATATATATATATATAAAAAAAAAAAGAATATTAAAAAATATATATATATATATATATATATATAAATAAATAATATATATATATACACATATATATTACTTCTACTACCTTTATTATACCACTATTTATTGATGTTTAGTATTTATTTACAAAGTGCTAAACTTGTTACAGTAATTTTAATATAATATATTACATTATTTAGCATGAAATATAATTGTAGAGTTATAAGAACTGCCTTTGAGTGTAGCTATATATATATTTTAGTTGTTATTCATATTTATTGAGGGGGGAAAATGGAAAAACATATTTAGGTTAACTAAACTTCTATAAAGAGGGCGTAAGAACCGAAAAGTTACTCGCCCTAAAATCCAATCCTAATCCTAATCCTAATCAAACATAAAATAATATTATATTTTTCATATAACTTAATATCAGCACTGATATCGTTGAAATTGAACATTCATACCCTGATTAGACAAATTTATTATCAACACATTCAAAACTCATTATTTCAATAATTCTTTTTGTTGAATTATTATAAATTTACGTTTTAAAGGCGCCAGTCTGATTTTTTCCAAGTCTAATCAGGGTTTGAATGTTTAATTTCAACAATATCAGTGCTGATATTAAGTTATATGAAAAATAAAATATTATTTTATGTTTGATTGCATAAGTTGGTGAATTATTTACACGTAATTTAATAAACAGTGCTGTTATAAATTTCATTAGCTTTTATTTTTAAAGCAAAATACATTCAAATGGGTTTAGATTTGGAGGCTGTAACCTTTTTCAAACACCCAAAGTAGTTTGGCCCCACTGTGCGGCGGCAGGAATTTTTCGTTCCTCGGCTCGTTGGGAAAATGGCCCTCGTTGGAAATCTATGTAAGTACATATACTCGACTATAACACAAATATTTTGTTCCTTTTAGCACTTTCCTCTGAAGAAAAGTAGCTATTGAGGTTGCACTCATGACGGAATTTTTGAAAAAATTCTTCAAATCTTTATCGATCCTACCTAGTAAACACCGAAAATGACCCCCGTTAAAATTTAAATTTAAATATATATATATATGTGTGTGTGTGTGTGTGTGTCTGTTAACACGATAGCGGCCAGAGTTTTTGTTTTTTCTTCACGAAACGTAGTATATAGCGTTCAATTAGCAAACGATTGAACGAGTTCGTTAACCACCAAAATCGGTCCACCGGAAGGGGGGGTTTACCCTAAAACACCTAACCAACCTAAAACACTAATTTGACCATGCCAGCCGTAATATTGGTTATATTTCAACGAAACTTGGTATTCGTAGTGGTAATCTAGAGAGAAAAGTGAGATGTAAAAGTAAACTAAATCGGTTCATTAGGAGGGGGGGGGGGGTTTACTCCTGACCCACAATACCAATTTGCCACAACCAGCCGTGATTTTTGGTATATTTCGACGAAACTCGGCATTTGAAGTGGTAATCTGCAGGTGCAAATGTGTTGTAAAAATAAACTAAATCGGTTAATTAGGAGGGGGGGGGGGGGTTTACTCAGGACCCAAATTACTAATATACTCATACCGGTCGTAATTTCTGCTGTATTGTAACGAAACGCGGTATACGTCGTGGGTAACTCATGGGAAAGAAGTGTTGTAAAAATGAGCTAAATCGGTCAATCGGAAAGACGGGTTTACTTTGTAATATATTTCAATAGAATTAGGTTCGCAAGGCCGCCGCAAGGAGCGCTCTCTGCAACTAGAGGGACTGTATCCTGTTCCTGCGTCAGATCAAAAGACGAAAATATGAAGTTTTTTGTATTTATTAAGTAGTGTAGTAGTTACCATATGTAAACATAACTCTGGAAGCTAATTAATTACAAAATTAATAATTGAACAGTTACTCATTACAAAATTAAAAGAGCTATTCATGTTGGATATTTTAAGCAAATTGTTCTGGAAAGCAGTCTACACTACCCAAATTCTGAGGAAAGTGCTTAGTTATGCAGCTTCTGCGTGACGGACTTTTTCTATGTAAGGTAGCGAGGTATGTACCCTTACAACCGTGACCTATTTGGGGTCATAATTATTTCATGAAAGGTCTAACCAAAATTATAACTGTTTCTATTTCAAACTTTCCAAATGACATTAGGGATAAGAACGGAACCGCGCTAAGATGATGCAGTTCCTGCGAGTCGGACTTCTGTTCTCCAGTGATGGTCAATTGAAGAGTTTAAGAAAAATTAATTTTGATATATTAACTAAAGTATTCTGTCCATTTTCCTTGTACGATAATAAACTGCGCCTCCTTATCTCAGAATTTTCCGCTATCATCTTCATTTAGACCAAAAATACTTCACCGGGATTCCAATATTAATATTTCTCTTATCAATAATGTTGTCAGTGTCAGTACTTGGATATTTCCTTCATATCATAACACTTGACAATTTCATTAAATGATTTCCTTCCTTCTTAATCTTTAATACCTCGATGAATCACCTGTAGATTTGGCAACCTCTAGTGCTTGTAAACAACTACGTCATAACTAGGAGAAGTATATTAAAGGCTTCTACCTCTTTGTCTTTATAGAGTTCTTCCTTGCTCGACAGCGAACATCTTACAATGTCTCAAGTAAGTAAATTTATTTTAATTATTTCTTCTTGTAGATTCTATATATTGATCTTTGTGTTTATATCTGTTCGTCGGTAGAAACCACCCTTAACACTTGGTGTAAATATGATTTGTTGGTGAGACAGCTTCACTCGCCAGCGGTGTTCTAATTCCCTTCCTAGTCACGAAGGAGGGATGAAGTCAGCCTGAAGAAGCTGGAGTGGGATCCGGCGAAATATTGAAGAATGGAGAATAAGAACACCGTTGGCGGGAGAAACCGTCTCATAAACCAATTATTTATATTTATATATATATATATATATATATATACAGCGTGCCCCCCCCCCAAAAAAAACAACAGTCAAATTTCAGGAACCGCTGGATGATAAAACAATAAGAAAAAAGTCCGACTCGCAGGATCTGCGTCATCATAGCACAGTTCCGTTCTTATCCCTAGTCTCATTTGGAGAGCTTGAAATAGAAATAGTTATAATTTTGGTTAGACTTTTCATGAAATACTTTTATGACCCCAGACAGGTCTGGAATGAAAAGGGTTCCTACCTTACTACCTGACATGGAAAATGACTCCCTGGCCTTGTCAAGCTTCGCTCTAGGAAAACGCTAGTGCTGTTTCTTATTTTCTTCTCTTCTTTTACTATTAATTTTACAGATAAATACAATTTAAAACGAAACAACAACCAATAAAAATAATAAAAAAGTGAAACACAAAAACAAAAAATCGTACAAAAGAACAAAGAAAGACGTTTGAAGTTTTAAGCATTTATTTCTCCGATTGACAACGCCTAATCAAATATTTCTACAGAACCTTTTTTTTTAGAAATTTTAGAAAGCTTTCGAATGGACTTACCAAAATTTACTAACCGTTTTCGAGATATCAAGGAAAACAAACGAAGTTCCCAAACGTTTCATGTCTGTATATGTTTTACCCCCGCACCATCCACGATAATACAAACTTACTTCGCAGTTCAATGCATTGACAAATATCAACATTCTTCCCTTGTTTTACTATAATATTAATTCTACAAATAAGTGCAATTTAAAACAAAATAAAGTCCGACTCGCAGGAACTGCGTCATCTCAGCGCGGTTCCGTACTTATTCTTATTGACTTTTGGGAAAGCTTTAAATAGAAATGAAATTTTTTTTTTAGTATTTTATGAAAAATGTCAACAACATCTCGAAGATATGGAGTAGATTAGGCAAAGCACAGGAAACTGACAGTAGCCAACTTACACAGAAGCGGATAATTCTTAATCCTCATTCTTGAGGAAGCCTGTATAAGTCAATACAATTATGTACTGAAAACGTACTTACTCTTCGACTACGGCTGAGAAGGCTCTATTCCAAACAACCAAATATTCGTTGTCACATTTTACTCTTAAAATCAATTGTAAATATGTACTTCATGGCGAATAAAATTCCATTCTCTTGAGGGTTAAGTCTTTGCTGTAAAATAAGAAATAATGATTGTAGCAGTATAAGGAAGGTTATATAGATAGAATTCAATCCATACCAAGTGGTCCAAAGGCAGTATAAGGAAGGTTATATAGATAGAATTCAATCCATACCAAGTGGTCCAAAGGCAGTTGCTTGAACATTTTAGATAAAATTGGTATTTTTACCACCAATTAACCCACGATTTCCCTGTCCAGGTGAAGGTATCTGCCTGAATTATAGCGAGTGGTTTATCCGCAGTGATAGTTAGTTCCTGTGTTGTGTGCGGGGGCCTTCTGTTGTATTTCGTCCGCTGGCAAATCTGGCAAGTACTTAGCACCTTTTTCACGGACTTGCGCATTCCGGTCCACACATAGGATTTTCTAAGTGCTGCAAGCGTTTCTGCTTCACCTCTATGATTCGTTTTCCCTTGATGGTACGCGAGAGTCAACTCATCTTGGCGTTCGGGATCGTCCACTCTTTCTCCTAGCCTTGTACAGCGTACTAAGTTGCGATCCAGGCCGATTCGCTCGTCTCTCCATAACGCCATGATCTTGCTCCACAGAACCGCGTTCCCAACGTAAAGGTAAGTTGTATGTCCGGGGCTCGATGCATCATTGAGTATCCGGATGATAGTGTTGTCGTCTACGGACGCCTGAGATTTTACCACCGCTTCCTGGACACCTTTCTCTCGTTTTCTGAACATTATCTGGGGGGACCCTGAAGTCGATGTCTTCCAGATGACGTGACGTCTGTGCCTCACAACGATGTCGTCAATTTCTAACAATTCCACTGGTCTGTCTCCTCCGGATACACCTGTTTCATCGGGCGCACTGTTGACATCGTCCTCCGCTGGGGTCCAGGTTTGAAAAAATCTTGCTAGAGATGTTGTGGGACTTTCTTCTCTCGGAGATATCGCGTGCACTGGGAGGGTACGCGATAACCAGTCCGCTATTACATTCTCCCGTCCCGGGGTATGGATGACGTGGAATGAGTACTGAGCTAAGTATTGCTTCCATCTCGCTACCCTAGCCGAAGATTCCTTGAGGGAGTCAACCCACTGTAGTGGTTTATGGTCGGACTTGACGATAAATGTTGTACCAAAAACGTAGGGCCTGAAGTGACCAACCGCCCAGACTACCGCTAGCAATTCCCTTTCTAGGGCGCTGTACCTGGATTCCGCAGGGGTAAGTTTTCTGCTTCCAAAAGCTACAGGCTGCTCAGCACCATTTTTAGTTTGTGAGAGTACCGCCCCTATAGCAAGGTCACTTGCGTCCGATGTAATGGTGAACTGCTTACTAAAATCGGGGAAGGCTAGGAGAGGTGCAGCTTTGAGGTGGTCGATGCATTCCCGTAGATCTGTTTCCATCTCCTCTGTCACTTTAACCGTGCAGCCTTTGCGAAGTAAAGCGTTTAGTCTCGTGAGCTTGTGTGCCATGGCTGGTACGAAGCGGCGGTAATAGTTCAGCACGCCCAAAGTTCGTCTCACGCCTTTAAGATCTTTGGGGATGGTCATGTTCTGAATAGCCGCTACTTTGTCTGAGTCTGGTCGTACCCCTTCGGCAGAGATTATATGCCCTAGGAACTTAAGAGATTTGTGTCCTAGGCGTAGTTTTGTGGGGGACAACTTCAGTCCAAACTCCCTGAGCCTCTGAAAGACGGGTTCTAGATGTTGCTCATGCTCCGATTCTGATGCGCTGAAGATCAAAAGGTCGTCCATATATATTTGGACAAACTTTTCGCTGAGGCCACGTAAAAATTCGTCCATTAATCGCTGGAAAGAAGTCGGTGCATTTTTCAAACCGAACGGGAGCCTTGTGAAGTGGAAGTGGTCTCTGTCAAACGAAAAGGCCGTTTTCTCCGCATCTTTTGGGTGAAGCCGAATTTGGTGGTATCCACTCTTTAGATCTAGCGTGCTAAACACCGTCGCACCGTGTAACCTATCTAGAATGTCATCGAGGCGCGGGAGTGGGTACTTCTCATCCGTAGTTATCTCATTAAGTTTTCGAAAGTCCACCACAACACGAAACTTTCCGCTCTCACCAGCTTTGGGTACAGCCCACAGGGGACTATTGTAGGGGGATTTACTCCTAACTATGACGCCATGTTCTAGCATTACGTCCAGCTCCTTGCGAATGATATCCTTCATGAGGTGGGGGTATCGGCGCTCCTTTACTGCAATCACCTTCTCTACCTTCAGTGGAATCTCGTGTAGCATTCGCCCGGTGGCACTAATTGGTTGTCCCTCCTTCCAGAAAATGTCGGCGAACTCGTCCTTCACCTTGTCCCATCGGCATGATCGTCGTTCGACTACTCCTAACTGTAGGTCGTTAAGGTTTCCCCTAGGCCACACGACATACCGACGTTGCCCGAGGCGCACTGTCCACCTTGCCCCATTGTGTTTTACGCTTCCACCTATTTTTGCCATATGATCTGATCCGAGAATGCCGTTGTATCCTTCCGGTAACTTCCCCACGACATGCACCACCAGCTTCTCCTCCGGATCTCCCCACTCTCCTAGAGTCCAGAGCACTTCTCCGTCGACCTCGCATAACCCTCCTAGCGTGCTTAGACGACACTGACACTTTTTTACGTCCGAATATGCAGGATGGAGGGTTTGTTTTTCCACTATGGTGCATGAGCTACCTGTATCCACCAGCCACCGGTATCCCCGCTCACTTATAATCGGCAACCTGCCCCCTCTCTGCCCTGTTTTGATATTGTTTACACTCTGGGGGTTGCCGCTCGCCGGGCACTGCTCTCATTGTCGATGGATTTCTTCTCCACGCGCCACCTCAGAGTGGCCGGAGGCTCGTGCATTAGCCCGTCTCACCCAACTTGGCTCCGGATAATCACTGCCTTCGGAGTCTGATGCACTTGCGACAGAACTGTTCCTTACCCTGCCTTCAAACGAGCGCCTCAGGGCCTGAGCATTTACTTCCATGGGTTCTCCACGGTCGACGCTGCGCTTTTTGATGTGAGGGCACTGCCTCGCAAGATGCCCTCCCGACCCGCATTCGAAACACTTCGTTTTTTCGCAGCGAGCCGCTAGATGCTTGCTGCTCCCGCATTCATAACAACGTTTAGGCTCTTGCTTCCTAGGTCGTGGGTCTGGTCGTCGACCACCTCTGTCCTGCCTGCTAGGTCGCTGCTCAGCGTTCATCCCATTCCTTTGTCCCGTCATGGGGCGTCCAAACCTCCGGGGCTTTACTATCCTCCACTCGTTGTCAGAGTTATTGCCTTCTTCCTCCTCGACCCGTCCATCTTCATCCATGATGGTTTGTGCAACCTCTACAAAGGACTTGTTGCCATCACAGCTCCGGCCCGTTTCTTTTTTTAGTTGGACCTTGAGCACTGACTCCAGTAGATTCATTTGTAGGATCTTTTCCGCAGGCTGCAATTGTTCTCCCAGTTTGTCGGCTATTTTGGCATACCACTCTAAAAGCCTAGCCGCGAAGTTCCCAGCGGATTGGTTAGGACGTTTTGATTCTCGGAACATCCGTAGAATATCTTCCTCAGCAGCCCACCGGCCGCCTCCGTATACCTTCTTGAGGCGATCCTTTACTGTGTCCCATTCGGTATCTTCGTCGCTTTGAATTATATTAAGCACTCGGCGACTAATCCTGTTAATCAGTGATGCCTTGAGTGCCGGTACTTCCCACTCGTCTAGCCAACCTGCTGCTGCTTTAGCGTGTATTGCTGTGCTGATCCTTTCTCCCGCCTTGAGGAAATGCGCCAGGTCTCCAGTGTCTCCGGTGAACCTTTCTATTTCCGAAATGGCTTTCCGCATATCATGCGCGTTGGACGTTCGTATCTTGATCCAGGTAAGGGTGACCGTCTGATCAACCGGCGCCGCCGGCTGCGCGATCACTGGGTTATTGATCTGTTGGTCAGCCATACGAACTTCTAATAAACGATCCTGCAGGGTAAACTGCCGTTTGTACTGGGGCTTACTTTTCATAAACCGGAAGCGAGAAACGGAAGAACGTTAGGCGCGTACGGAAGAACGGGTTTCGGCACCAGATAAGAGTCTGAGAGACTCGAGAAAGTTTTTAAAAAACACTAAGGGAAGTACACGGGGTCAATCACTCACGAGTTCAGACAAACAACTGACTTTATTCTTAGATAAGCAGCCCTTAAATACTAGTCTTAATCCTATTACACTGGGGCTGTTTATCCTCCTAACATATATATATATATATATATATATATATATATATATATATATATATATATATATATATGTGTTCATATTTTGATTCATGCATAATAACAGTAATATTATTTATTTAAAAGTTTGAACAAAAACACCAGTTTGTCAGCCTTTTCACATCTAATTAGGTAGTTTCTCATTTGACTGTGAAACAAACCAAGGGTTGAAAACGTTCATTCCACTGCAACCACTCCAGAAGTTGGCTTTCATGTCATAAGCTGCTCTATTATTAACAGTTCTTTTGAGGAAATACAATATTTTAGCGCCGACAAAGACTTCCACCAATTTAAAGCATTCACTTCGCCCTCTACCTGCCAATCTCTTTTATCTTAAACGTAAAAGGTGCAGATGCAGAATTAAAAACAAAGAAAGGGTCATAAAAGAAACACACTTTGAATAGATAAGAACGGAGGTGAGGGTAGGCTCTAGGGCCAAAAATAAAGACAAAATGTAGGAATACCTGAAAAATGGCAGAACTACTTAGATTTAAGTTAAAAAATATATATAATAATAACTTTTTTAATAAAATCAATTGGTTTAAATCAATGTTTTTTTAAATGAAATCTTTGATTTAAATCAATGATTTTTTTTTAAAAAATCAAATGATTTTAATCATGATTGAAATCAATTGATTTAAATCGTTGACACCCTGAAAAGAACCAAGAAAAGTGAATATATATATAATGCAGTTAAAATTTGTTCCAGACATTTGACATCCATCTAATCTAAGATAGTTAAATTTTGGTTTTGTTAGGATTTAAGCAAGTACAAGAAATAAATATTTCATTAACAGGCATTAAGGTTTTGGGATTTTTGTATATTTTCTTAAATATCTCGAAAACGCTTGAAAAATCATGGTAAGTGGAAGGTATCCATTCGAAAGCTTAATAAAATCTCTACAAAAACAAGGTTTTAATGTAATTTTTGATGTGGCAATGTCAATCAGAGAAATAAGGACTTAAAAACTTAGGAATTTTTAGTTTTGCTCTTTTGAAAGGGTCTTTGTTATTTGCTTACCTAACGTTTTAATTGGTTGTTGCATATTTTAATTGCATTTAACAGTAAAACGAGGTGCCAATGACCATAGCAGTCGACACACCTAAATTAAAAAAAAAAAAAAAAGCAACGTAAAAACAGTAAAACAAGTATTTGACTAAAGGAAGGGAACAAAATGTGAAACATTGTTATTGTATTTCCAAGAGCAAATGTTGGGAAGGTGGAGGAAGTCGCCATGATACTGTCAGTTTCCAGTTGTGGCGTCTTACATCTATTTTCTCTTCGAGATTTTATTTTTTTCATGAAAGATCGAACCCCACCAATAATTGCTACTATTATTTTACTAATAGCACTAGAGATATGAAAGGAACAGCGCTAAGATGACGCAGTTCCTGCGAGTCGGACTTTTTATTTTTTACTAAAAATCAAAACTAAATACTAAAGCTTTACATTCCTTAAGAAATGTCACTAGGGATAACACCGGAATCTTGTTAACATGCTATTTATTCCTCTAATGAGTGGACTGTAATTTTTGCTTTGTTGAATGAATGGCAAATGGCAGTAATCTGGTACTATGAAATCTAGTTTTGTACTCACTTGGCTGTGGAACTCCACTTGGACGTCACTGGTCTTCCTGTAATATTAATATTTCCTGCTGCAGGGCTTATGCTCGCCTGAGTCTTATGGACACACATACTCTTGGAGTCTTTCAATATGCACAATGCTCCCTCATGGAGTCTTGCTGGTCATACACTATGCTCCCACATAGAGTCTTAAGGTCAGATACCGCCCCCCTTGGAATCACCCAGATTCCAAAACAAAAAAACATTATCACACACAATTAGAGAGGAGATTAAAAGTAAGGGCTTGGGTGTCTGGCACCTGTTTCACATAGACATAACATAATTTAATAAATCAATATTTACATTTCAAAAGCTTAAAGGCGCAGGAAGGGTAAGGTATGGAACTTTGCGTAATCTTCACCTTGTAGGGGGCTGTCAACAAGGACTTTTAAACGAGGTTGAGGCCCACGGAAAGTGATAAATCAAACTTAAAAAACACAATAAACACAGATATACACAATGAATAAACTAAATATATACAAATTCAGTTATATGACAGAATAATAATACAAGGACAAGAGAATTTTTACATACAAGAGGGAAGCGATACCAACTTGTTCAAAGAACGACGGAATACTTGGTCGCCAACACATACAACCACATGAACAATAGAATCAGTGCCATAGGCCAAGAAGAAGGGAGTGAGTCATCACCCCTGAGAAATACTACTACCCCAGGCGTCAAATTTAGAACTTCATGATACCATTTATAACTTACTTGTAAACTATTTAAATAATCACAAAACCAAAAGCTCTGCGTAAGCTGTTTCACAAGCACCCATCTCTTTAGGACTCCTTTCTTTTCATCAAACAAACAATGCTCAAGAGCTGAGACCAACAAACCACCTTTCAGAAATTGACTATAATCATCAATAAATGGGACCAGGCAAGAAATATGTTTACTACCTTCTCAGGGGTCTCCCGTAGTCTAGTGGCTAGCGTGCTGGATTCATAAGCGGGAGATGGTGGGTTCGATTCCCACCTCCGGCAGGAATTTTCTCATCTCAAGGCTCGCTGGGAAAATTCCTCGCTGCACCCTGGATGTCGGCGCTAATGACCTAGAAGTAGATGCGCCGTAAAAAAAAAAAAAAAAAAAAAAAAAAAAAAAAAAAACTACCTTCTCGTTTCCTCTTAAGTTGCTTCAATTCAATACCAAAATGGTCAGATAGAACAGCTTTGGGTACTTAGGTATTAGCGTGAAAGCAGGTTAAAGAGGCGGGTCTCGTTCAGAGATCTGGATCATGGATAACGCATTTCTATTGGTCAATCACTATCAGAGATATCATCATCCTTTCATCATGCTTTGACACACAAAAACAAAGCATTCTTCAGATCCGCACAGTGAGAGATCCAGTTTTTATCTTTTCTTTATCTTTAATCCTAAGATTAAATTTATATCTCAACATATAAGCCACAATTCTTTTTAGCCTCATAAAGGACAAGATTTTATTTATGTGATTCACCACAGGCCAATATTCTTTTGAAGAATCAATTACACATCCTGTCACAATCGGTGTTTCATGTTTTAGTTCAGGTACTTCAGTGCCCACTATAAGGCCGGGCGCAAATTGAGCCCAGCGCAGACGCAGCACAGGGGCTTCAGAAATAGCGAGAAAACAGACAGAGGAGGTCCGTAGGACCCAGTTCAGAAACGGTAACGCAAATTGAACCCAGCTGAGTAACTTGCCTAGTTCCGATAGAAGCCACGCGCTGCGTTGCTGAGCCTTGAGTCAAAATCTGACGATACGAAAACAATACGCTTTTTTTATCGTTTGTATTTTTAAAAAAATGAAAGAGGGGGAAGTCTAGGAACTTTTTGAGAAAAAGAGAAACTCATGGCGAGTTTAATATTTTAAAAACGATTTCGGATATATAAAGTAATATAAAGTCGATTTAAAAATATAGTGAAACAAAAATATTATGTTATAATATCCTCCAAAAGAAAATTCTGAGGTCAAGCTAAATTAAAAACACCCTAGTATAATCATCACATATTCCATAAATATTTCATTTATTTATTTCCTCTCCTTACACACACGTTTTGGCCTTCAGGCCATTTTCAAATCACTAGAAAAAAAAATGAAGTGTTAACATCTCATTGGACCCTCAAAGCCATTTATATTAATATAACTTTAGAATTTTCTTTTTTAAACCTAATTTTAATTTTTAAATCCTTCTCCCAAATTTTAATTAATTTGCCCAGTTAAAAACATTTTTTCTTTCTTCTCTACAAAATTTCCAATTTTCTTACTTATATTATTTCTAAGGCTATTAAAATGGTTTTTACAAGTATCTAATGATTTTAAAATACATTCTACATCTACTATTACATTTATTATATCTATCTGGGCATTCGTCAGAAACAAATCTACATTTCCATTTAATTAATTACTTCCTAAGGGATTTTTATATCAGTTAAATTCACAACCAGTTCTTTCTTATAAATACTCATTATACTTCTTTATTAGTTCACTATCCGCATCATTATTTCTAAATAATAAATTTTCTCTTATATTCTTACAATCTACAAAGGTTTTATGTTAACCATATTTATACCTTTTTATTATTATGGTGCATCGATTGCTCGGATCATTAGCACCATTTTATATCTATTATCACATTTTAGTTTTATTATTTTTATTCTCTTGTATGTTTGTAATTTATTCCTTAATTTACCTAGATTTAAGTTATTTCCTTATTATTACATAATCTATGAAAACATTGAACTCTTCTTAACATTTTACCTTAGCATTAACATTTAGTTTATTAATAATAGAATTTAAATCTTTCTAAGTACTCCCAACGAGCCAGTATCCTAGATTAATATCAAAACCAATTAGTTCTTCAGCAGATTTATTAAAAATATCAGTATTTTTTAGTTTCTTTAAAACGTTAGGCTGACAATAACTTTCGAACCATACAGAAAATGTGGTGGAATTTAAATTTTTTTTTAAATAATAAATTTCCCCCAGTGCCTTAAGGTGCTTTTTTCTTTCTAAAAACAAATCCTTTACTCAACTTTAATCCACTAAAAATTGTTTACACTCCTCCTTTTTTCTTTTTAAATACTCATTCATCGAAGCTCCTTTTTGATCTGCTTCCATTCTAATTATATTATAACCGATGGACCCTTCAAGAAAAGACTTGCATCGAAAAAAATGTACTCCACCTTCAAACACTGACAAATGCACATGGAGTAGAATATGAACTGGCACAAGCCAGCAATTTTGATTTTCAAATTTTCTTTGGGGGTAGGAATAAAAAAAAAAAAATTATCTCATATCCTTATTTACTCCAGAAGAAAATTCCGAGGTCCAAGCTTAATTAAAAATGTGATGTTAACACTTACTTTATTTTTCTTCTAGTGATTTGAAAATGGCCTAAAGGCCGAAATGTTGCGTGTAAGGAGAGGAAATAAATAAATAAAATATTTATGGTTTGAGGTGGTGATCATAATAAAGTTGAGGGGTTTTTAATTAAAAATACCATTAACATAACAATTGAATTCATACATTTTGAAGGGAGACTAGACTTCAAATTTATTCTCAACGAAAATTTGAAATTAAAACAATTGAATTAACCCCAAAAAATGAAATGAAGTGAATGAAACTTAGGCCGTATTTAAAACCTACCAAATGTGTGCCTATTAATGTGTTTACTATATTTTTAAAAGAGTATTTACTTTCAATTTCTAATATACAACTCGACAACAATTTTATAAAATACATGAGATTATTAAAGTGAAATTAAAGGAAAGGAATGCAGTGCTCAGAGGCCAATTGGAAATGAAGTGAAGGTAGCAATATGTCTTAGGCAAGCATAGTTTTATTTTATGTACATATCATATTTAACATTTTTATTTAAAATAACAGAAGAAATGAGACAAGAAAAATAATTAACGAACCGGAGAATAAACTAATACAATAAGTAAAATGAGTAAATAGACAAAATAATTCAATCTCAATGAAGGTTTGTGTTGTTTCTTCCTCATCATGTTAATTGATAATTGTGGGCGTTAGTAAATATGATGGATTATCAGCTAATTCTCAACCATCGTTCCGAGATTGAGGATAAATTTTGTCTTCAGCTTCCGTAACTGCAACAAATAGTTTTCTTCTTCTTAACTGTTGATATTCCAAGGGCATAACTTTTGTTAGATTGTATATCGAATTCCGTTGGTAGTTTATCAATTTTGTCTATTGGTCTTCAGCCTTCTTTCCTATAACAACATTTATTAGATATTAGAACACAAATAACATAATGCAATAGTATTTCCTTTCAAATACTTGGCTACTGGGGATATGTTTAAAATAATAGCTATAGGTTGGGAGAAAGGACTGTTCCCAACATTATGTCTAAAGTATGCCGGGCAATATGGACACACTTGCAACCTATTTAAATGCCTGAACCTAATGTCAAAATGTGGGAAACAATTACAATAGAGTATGAGAGAAAGTAGCAATTTTATACAATTTTTTTTAGCTATTCACGGTAAACATGTAACCATAAGAAAACCAGCTTTGAGTGGTTCCTCATTCTTTAACTACAAACAATTTTCTCACTTATTTTTGTTCACTTAATACAATTTGCTTTAATTCAATTGTAATCTCAATAATGTTTTTAAGAGTTACTTTATTTTTAAATCTACTAAATTAAATAAATTTATTAAAAATAGGTAAAATAACCTGAACTTACATAATTCAATCTTATAATACTCACTATTTTTCTTTACTTAATTTATTTGTTTCAGTTCAATTGTTATATTAATAATATTTTCGAGTGTTACTACTTCTTTAAATGTAAATCTACTTTGTATTTCTATTAAAATAATAAAAACAGGTAAAATAACCTGTACTTACATAATTCATTTTTATAATACTCACTATTTTTGTTCACTTAATTTATTTGTTTTAACTCAATTGTAATCTCAATAATATTTTAAAGAGTTGCAACGCTTTTAAATGTAAATCTACTTTGCTTTTCAATTAATATGTTAAAAACAGACAAAATAACCTGTACTTACCGTTGTCCGTGTTTAATTCTTTGGCGATTTAATCCCATGTCTGGTCTTTACTTTTCGTCCTCATATAATTCAGAAGACTTGTATCGCACAACACAGTAAAAGTTTTCACTTTACATATAAAACTTTCCATGATTAAATGGAATGGCGAGCGAGCCAGTACCGACAGAGGACGTAGGAATCTGTGTGAAACACAAAAACGCCGAGGGACGACAGAGGCCCTTGCCGCGCCTGCGCCTGCGCTGGCTTCAATATGCGGCACTCCATTGAAACCAATGTGTTGCAGAAACGCCGAGGCCTGTGCTTCGTCTCTGCTGCGTCTGCGCTGGGCTCAATTTGCGCCCGGCCTAACACTTGGACTGAGGCTCCGAGCACCAAGGAGGAGACTCAAACCATATCCGCTAATTCTTTAACTCTTCAGGCAATAATCCTCTGCATGCATCAGCAGGGATTTCCAAAGTATTCACATGAGCAAATTTACTTTTTATAGTGGAATTTATATCTACCAATCTATGACAAACAAATGTTTTTAACTTATTATGAGGAGAATTTATCCAATTTAAAACAATAGTTGAGTCAGTCCAGACAAACAAAGGAATACCCATACACTCGGCTGATAATGAATCATGCTCATAAAGTAACAACTTTTTCATTAAGTGTGCTTCAAGCAGCTCAAGACGAGGAATTGTTAATCTTTTTATTGGTGCTAATTTTGTTTCGGACATAAGTAGAGACACTTTTCCTTTTTTGTCCATCCTTCCACATCCAATATCAACCTAAGCAGCGAAATGCTTATCTCTTGCATCACAAAATCCCAAAAGTCAACTCAAGGGAATATCAGGTAAACCTACAAATCTAGGTATATTAATATTGGATAACAAATGCAGAGACTCCACACTCTCATTCCGATTTTCAGAATATTTTGAATCCACCGGGTCATCCCAATCACACTTTAATTTCCACAATATTTGGAAGAAATAGTTCATGAAGAACACACCAGGAGCTGCAATGCCCAAAGAATCAGACAATTTTACATTTGTTGACAAAACAATTCTCTTATTCACAAGAGTAGATTTTTTCATTAAATCTGGGGAGATGTGAAAAGACAGACTATCACTTTTGGAATTCCAATGAGTTCCTAATAACTTTACACCAAACTCACTCTCATCAAAATTTAAACAAGTCTCACAATAGTCATCTGGTAAATTGCACAAAGCTTTCAGCTCATTTGAAAGCCATTTTCTCATTTGAAAATTACCACAAGAAATAGGGTTCACAATCTGTCGAGCCAGCTCTCCAGCTGAATCAACAGTCTCAGTTCCACTACAGAGCCTGCTCTCCAGCTGAATCAACAGTCTCAGTTCCACTACAGAGCCAGCTCTCCAGCTGAATCAACAGTCTCAGTTCCACTACAGAGCCAGCTCTCCAGCTGAATCAACACTCTCAGTTTCACTACAGAGCCAGCTCTCCAGCTGAATCAACACTCTCAGTTCCACTACAGAGCCAGCTCTCCAGCTGAATCAACACTCTCAGTTCCACTACAGAGCCAGCTCTCCAGCTGAATCAACACTCAGTTCCACTAGAGAGCCAGCTCTCCAGCTGAATCAACACTCTCAGTTCCACTACAGAGCCAGCTCTCCAGCTGAATCAACAGTCTCAGTTCCACTACAGAGCCAGCTCTCCAGCTGAATCAACACTCTCAGTTCCACTACAGAGCCAGCTCTCCAGCTGAATCAACACTCAGTTCCACTAGAGAGCCAGCTCTCCAGCTGAATCAACACTCTCAGTTCCACTACAGAGCCAGCTCTCCAGCTGAATCAACAGTCTCAGTTCCACTACAGAGCCAGCTCTCCAGCTGAATCAACACTCTCAGTTCCACTACAGAGCCAGCTCTCCAGCTGAATCAACACTCTCAGTTCCACTGCAGAGCCAGCTCTCCAGCTGAATCAACACTCTCAGTTCCACTACACAGGCAGCTCTCCAGCTGAATCAACACTCTCAGTTCCACTACACAGGTTGTCAACCACCACATCACGTGGTACAACAACACTTTTAGTCACAGGAAATTTATCCCCTTTATCAATTTGCAATTGCTCAACGTAATTATGAGCTACACATGAGGCCGAAGTTAGCCCTTGAGTATTGGTCACTAACTCCCACTCCTTTATGGGGTCACTCTCACTAAATGTCAAAAGAATGTGCTGATGCACACCATGGGTAGAGAAATAACATTAGGTGTGTGCCAGAACATTATTCTCATTCATATACTTATTAAATTCAAATTTTAATTTAATATTTTTAATCAGGTATTTTTCAAGTCTCAACAATCTTAATTTTTCACAATTAAATGAACCTCAGTACTTACGTATTAGTTGCACAGATCTCGAGAAATGGCTCCCAGTCAGTGATCCGGATCAGGCAATATGGCGACAATTTCAATATGGCGACCTATTATTAAGACCAAGACCAAGTCTTAATATTATCAACGAGTTGGATTGACTAGAGTTTCGATTATCCTTGAGCAAGCATAGCGAGCGAAAATACATAGCAATTCCGCCATTAACATAAGTCCTTTTTTTAATTTCCTAGATTACTTGATATTAGCAATTATTTTAATTTAATGATTGCTTTAAGATAATTGCTAATGTTATGTAATCTAATGGCCAAAAGTCGGCGCTAGTGGCCAATATTATGGCGCTAATGCGCCGTAAAAAAAAATTTCTATGCGTTTCCGGTCGGTACGTTCGCTCAAGGTTATATCGAAATTGTAGTTAATCCAACTCGTTGGTAATATAGATCACTGGTTTATCGGTGGAAAATGGGTCGATATGCAATTTAATAAATTTCATGTTATGTAATGCACTCAAGCAATAAATTTTAAAGGAGACGAATTTAAGAGAAAGGCACTCAAAACAATCAAGACTAGAGCGGAAAAGAGAACAACCAATGAAATTGCTCAAAAGACCAAATTGCTCAACCAATAGAAATGCTAGATTTTTTCACTTCCGCTCTTATAATGGTGAGAACCTCATAATCTAATCTAATCATTAAATTAAAATAATTGCTAATGTTAATTAATCTAGGAAATTAAAAGGACTTATGTTAATGGCAGAATTGCTGTATTTCCGCTCGCTATGCTTGCTCAAGGATAATCGAAACTCTAGTCAATCCAGCTCGTTGATAATATTAAGACTTGGTCTTGGTCTTAATAATAGGTCTCCATATTGAAATTGTCGCCATATTGCCTGATCCGGATCACTGACTGGGAGCCAGTTCTCGAGATCGGTGCAACTAGTACGTAAGTACCTGAACCTTCCAATACACTAATATTAGGCTTGATTAACAAAGGAGAATTATAGGTTCCATTTTCTGACCCTTTAAATTGATTTTCTGTAAAATCCTGAACAGGATCTCCATAAATAGAATTAGGCACATATTCAAATTCCCCAAAATTATTAACTGCATCATACAAATGATTATTTTCGGTACTTACGTATTAGAGTGAAAGCAGGTTAAAGAGGCGGGTCTCGTTCAGAGATCTGGATCATGGATAACGCATTTCTATTGGTCAATCACTATCAGAGATATCATCTATTGTGTTTATAGTAACCATCTTGTTCCCTTTGTCTTTTTAAGACAATTCATTTGTGCTTTATTTACCCACGCAATTGTTTTTTTTTTGTTACGCGATTTCAGTTTCTGTGCGGGATTGCGACATCAGAATAGCTAGGATGAAAGCTACTTTTTCGAAGCGATGCCAAATTGTTTATCAGTCCATTATCCAGCGTAAAACCATCCTTGATCTATATTATCAACGAGTTGGATTGACTAGAGTTTAGATATAATCTTGAGCGAGCGGAAACGCATAGCAATTATGCTATTAATATAAGTGCTACGCGTTTTCGCTAGCTAAAGGTTATATGAAAACTCTAGTTAACCTAAATCGTTGATAATCCCGTCGCCAAATTGGCGAAATCTCATTTGACTCCTTGATCCAGATCTCTGAGACCCGTCTCTTTAACCTGCTTTGACGCTAATACGTAAGTACCAACACTACAAAATATTTATTTATGCCCAAAAAATATACAATTATTGCCCTGGACTCGAAATTACAATAAATCAAGTCTCAAAAGTAATAAACACAACACAGAAAAGCATAAATTACACAATTAGTAATTAGTTTGGAGACCCGGTAGCCGTGAGGGTTAAGGCGTGAGCTCTTAACACTCCGTGCCAAAGGTCGTGGGTTCGATTCCCACTAGGGGTGGTGGCTTTTCTTTCGAAAAAAGAAAAGGCATCACCCCTATCCTGGCTAGAAAAGGGTGGTAACCTATAGATAACCCGTCCTAAAATTCGTAGTTAATAATAAATGGACGTTAAAATTTAAATAAATAAACAATTAGTACACATTTTCATTTACTTTTGACTTCAAATTATCACTAAAACCAGGCACCAGAAACCAACTTACCATCATTCGGCCCGTTTGGACCATATGTTTATTCCTCTAATGAGGCCGAGTCTTTCAATATGGCACAATGCTCCCTCATGGAGTCTTGCTGGTCATACACTATGCTCCCACATGGAGTCTTACAGGTCACTCTGGAGCCTTTAATGCACTGCCAACTGGATCACATCCGGTAGGTCTCTTGTTCCTCCATGGAGCTTCCCTCCATAGAGGTATGATTTATACATAGTACCAAACAGATGCAGTTCCTGCAACTCGGACTATTTTAGAATTTGTAATTTTCTTTCTAATTATCAACTCCTTGCGTGTTTTATTGGTTTCATTCTAATTTTCAGAATATGAACAAGAAGGGAATTCTGGAAAGTCAGTCATGTCAGAAAGTCCTCGGTAGAATGACTGCTATCGTCGAGAATAAATTTCTAGATTATATGGATGCTTTGCTGAAATCGTCTAGATTCGGAGAAGAGACTGCACTCGGCGAACTGGGAGTCGGTAACTGCCTGCTACTCGTTCTTCTCCGAGCCCTGGTGCTTGGTGACATCTTCCTAGTAGCAATCATATCAGAACTAGCTCAAGGATTCGAGCCGCTAGTATCGACTCACTTTGTAACATGGCTCGTCGAGGATTATCATATTGAAGTGAACGATTTGACTAAGGCTCTGGATCGAACTGTTCGTCTGAAACGGAGCAAAGAACTCAGAATCCCTGAATCGGTACTGAAGATCCTTGTCGCTCTTGCTGAGAAGTTGGGAGTTCCTCGTCGAGTAAGTTTATACCTTGAGAAGGTGTTTGTATTTACACCTCCTAGCAAATATAACTACACGACAGCTCTAGTATATATACTACAGGACTTGAAGCCATACTTACTGCTCTTATTTCGAAATCACAAGACTCGACAAGACATGGAATCATCCTTTGTAGAGACTCGTTCAGTTCTTAGCTCGCCACGAGAAATATTTAAAGTACTTACTTAGTAATAACACAAATCTAAACGATAGCGGACACAATACATCTACAGAGGAGGGTTTACTCAGGAACCAAATTCTTATTATGATCTTAACATTTGAAATTGTTATTGTTGTATTGTAAGAAACCTCTGTATATATCATGCTCAACATGAGGGAAAGATCTGTTGTAGGAATTAACAAAATTGGTGACTATAGGAATGCGGGTTTACTCTAGGTCTAAAGTAATAATTATCTTTGACAGCTGTAATTTGTCCTTCCTTATAGCAAAACTGATTAATTTGTTTGCATATTTGCAGGAGGAGATGTTACCAAAACCCGAGCACTGCATGGATCAGCCTGCTCAGGAGTTGGAGGTAATAATAAGTCAATATCGGTCATATAGGAATGCGGGTTTACTCTAGGACTAAATTAATAATTATCTCTGACAGCTGTAATTTGTCCTTACTTATAGCAAAACTGATTAATTTGTTTGCATATTTGCAGGAGGAGATGTTACCAAAACCCGAGCACTGCATGGATCAGCCTGCTCAGGATTTGGAGGTAATAATAAGTCAATATCGGTCATATAGGAATGCGTGTTTACTCTAGGACTAAATTAATAATTATCTTCGACAGCTGTAATTTGTCCTTCCTCACACCAAAACTGATTAATTTGTTTGCATATTTCCAGGAGGAGATGTTACCAAAACCCGAGCATTGCATGGATCAGCCTGCGCAGGAGTTGGAGGTAATAATAAGTCAATATCGGTCATATAGGAATGCGTGTTTACTCTAGGAATATATTAATAATTATCTCTGACAGCTGTAATTTGTCCTTCCTCACACCAAAACTGATTAATTTGTTTGCATATTTGCAGGAGGAGATGTTACCAGAACCCGAGCACTGCATGGATCAGCCTGCGCAGGAGTTGGAGGTAATAAGTCAATATCGGTCATATAGGAATGCGTGTTTACTCTAGGACTAAATTAATAATTACCTCTGACAGCTGTAATTTGCCCTTCCTTATAGCAAAATTGATTAATTTGTTTGCCTATTTGCAGGAGGAGATGTTACCAGAACCCGAGCACTGCATGGATCAGCCTGCGCAGGAGTTGGAGGTAATAAGTCAATATCGGTCATATTGACGATATTGTAGTAAACACATAGTAAACACGCATTCCTATGCGTGTTTACTCTAGGACTAAATTAATAATTACCTCTGACAGCTGTAATTTGCCCTTCCTTATAGCAAAACTGATTAATTTGCCTCCATATTTGCAGGAGGAGATGTTACCAGAACCCGAGCACTGCATGGCTCAGCCTGCTCAGGAGTTGGAGGTATGAGTCCAATATTTTATCTTCTTGAAATTTTAAATTTGTAACAACTGTAAATTCTACAATACTGTTATAACAAGTGATAAGTCGAAATAAACTAAAGGCCTGCCTTGGTTTGATCTAAATGGTAACTTCGATGAAATAAATGTGGAAAATATCGTAGTGCTTACGGTTTTATGTTCATAGGCTTCGAGGAAAAATGTTTGTAGGAATTTTGGCGTGGGAAATCTAATGAGAATATTTTCATGGTGATATCTGCAATCTTTTTACATAAAAGTTATTAAAACTGATTTGGTTTTTTTAAAACTAGGGATTGATCTTAAAATTGTACCAGCCATTCAGCATTCATGTAACTTAAGACAAATTCGCTTTGTTTAGGTTTGGAATTGAAGAATTATAAGAAGAAAAAATGTTATTTACATGGAAGAGCAATCTTGAGATTTCCTTATGGAATGAGTTATAATATAGCTAAAAACGGTTGGGAAAAACTGAAATTAGTATATTTATAAATATTGCAAGAAGCTTAGGTAATTGTGAAGTTTAGGCGCCTCATAACCGATTATTTTTTTTTTTTTTTTCATTTTCCTCTATAACATATTTTAATGCTCTAAAAACGAACCAGTTAAAAAAAAGTCGTTCACAACTAAGAAAAGTCCGACTCACAGGAGCTGCATCATCTTAGCGCGGTTCCGTTCTTATCCCTAGTGTCATTAGTAGATCCCGGAAGTTAGGAATTTATTTTTGGTTAAATAGGCAGGAAAAAAGTCACTTGAAATACTGAAAATAGGCATTTATTAGGAGTGAAGGCAAAGAGGAATCTCACTCATTATTAATAAAAATATGTATTTTAAATACTAATTCATTTCGTTATTATCTACTAGCTGTTACCCAGTGTGCCATGCTACACCTACTTTCTGCCTATGACACTCCCCGTATCAAGATCTACCTGTATACCCAGTTACGGCAAAATCGGTCAAACGGTGTGAATTTGTTTATATCTGACTAGTAATTCATAATGCAGCCGGCAGAGGCCAGCACCACAGCAATTCATGAAACAGCCGACAGAGGCCAGCACCTCAGCCTGCGAGTAGATAGCTCTTGTCAAAGAAAGGCCAGCGCTCCTTAGTTAGACAGTGACTGTTGATATAAAATTGAAACTGCATTTATGATCAAGAACATCAACAAATAAATTTGAGACATTATTCAGAATTGCCGTCGATTCAAAATGGCCGTCAGAATCTGAATAGTTCAGTGTAGCCAATTTTTCTTGAAGAAAACTTTTGACCAAATTTTGAAATTTCACTATTATTACCTAGCCTAGGAGATTTCCCGTATCAAGACCTACCTGTGTGCCAAGTTTGCTCAAAATCGGTCAAACGGTGTAGATTTGTATAAGGAACAAACAGACAGACACGTGATTTATAGATATATATAGATTTATCACAGAATTAGTGTAATTACTCTTACTTTCCCTTGTTACAAGCAACAAAAAGATGCTTCTTCAAAGTATCAAATGTCATAGACCTTCCCATAAAAAAAAAATGTTTTTCATCATGGAAAAACTTCCTCTGCATTATCTTACCATTTCTAAATCCGGAATACCGGATAATTACACCATTGTCACAGCAAAAGGGGTGTGAGGAAGGAGACGTACTTCTTTCATCCTCTCTCTTTCCTCCTATTCATTATGCTTGTGCATTCCTTCTACTAAGGAAGGGTCTGCTATTTACAGAGGTTAAATCCATGGGTAGGGAAAATAAGCTTTCGAAGAGATAATAGTGACGGCAATATGTAATTTAATTTGTGCAACCTTTTTGTCTTCGATGAACGAAAACTCATTATGTGCTTTTTAAAATGTTTAAATAGCAGAAAACACATTGCATAACGACCAAAACAGGTAAAAAAAGACTTTAAATCTTAAAATAGGCAAAAAAGGCAAAATAAAAATTGTCTCTACACTTCCTAAATGCACGAAAACATATTTATTTCTATCTGATTCTTCAATATATCGAGTCAGATAAAAAAAGCATTTTGCCTAACTTCCGGGCTCTTGTCATTAGCAAAGGAGTAGAAGCAGTTATTGGTCGGTTTTGATCTTTCGTGAAAAATATAAAATAACATTTCAAAGAGAAGGAAGATTTAAAGCACCACAACACTAATCTGATAGTATTTTAAGCGGAAATGACTCCCACCACCTTGTCATCGTTCGCCATGGGAAACACTATTACCAATACCTTATTTTATTAAAATACTACCTTTACTATTAAATGGAAGTAAAAAAAACAATAACCAATTTAAAGGTTAGGTAAACAGTGACAAAACCCCGTTGAAAAGAACAAAACTAACAATTTTGAAGTTTTAAGCACTTATTTCTCGAATTGACATCGCCCCATCGAAAATTACATCTAAACCTTTTTTGTATGGAATTTAGTAAGCTTTCGAATGGCCACCTTCCAGTTACCACGATTTCCCACCCGTTTTCGAGATATTTTAGAAAATATACGAATATCCAAAAACTTTTCATGCCTGTTAATAAAATATTTTATTGTTGTACTTCCTCCGCGTATGAACTCAAGAACGTAAGCGTGCTGATTTATTTTTTGCACGCTCCAAAAGCCATGTTAAAGGCGACGGATGCTGCTGATAACGAAGCACTTTCCTCTGAATTTTATGTAGTGTAGACTACATTACTGAATAATTTGCTGTAAATAACCTATATAAATAGAATAGTTGTGCTCATTTACATTTCTTAAGAGAACTGTTCAATTATTAATTTTGTAAATAATTTGCTTCCAGAATTATGTTTATACATGATACTGTACTACTTAATAAATACACAAAAACTTCATTTTCCGTTTTTTGATCTGACGCAGGAACAGGATACAGTCCCCCGTAGTGGGAGATAGCGTTCCTCGCGGCGGCTTTGGGAACCTACGTCTGGCGGGCTAATTAAAATGAAACAAAGTTTAAAGTAAACCCTCCTTTCCAATAGACCTATTTACTTCATTTTTACAACACTTCTTTCTCATGAGATACCCAGGACGTATAGCGCGTTTAGTTATAATACAGCAAAAATTACGACCGGTAAGAGTATATTAGTACTTTAGGTCCGGAGTAAACCCCCCCCCCCCCCCCCCCTCCAATTAACCCGATTTAGTTTATTTTTAGAACACATTTTTCTCTGTTGATTAACACCACGAATACCGAGTGTCGTTGAAATGTAACAAAAATTACGGCTGGTAGTGGCAAATTGGTAATGTGGGTCCGGAGTAAACCCCCCCCCCCCTCCTAATAAACCGATTTAGTTTATTTTTACAACGTATTTTTTTCTTGAGATCATCATAACGAATACCGAGTTTCGTTGAAATAGAACAAAAACTACGGCTGGCATGGTCAAATTAGTGTTTTGGGTCCGGGGTAAACCCTCCCTCCCGGTGGACCGATTTTGGTGGTCAACGAACTCGTTCAATCGTTTGCTCATTGAACGCTATATACCACGTTTCGTGAGGAAATAACAAAAACTCTGGCCGCTATCCTGTTAACACACACACACTCACACACACACACACACTCACACACACACACACACACACACACATATATATATATATATATATATATATATATATATATATATATATATAAATTTTAACGGGGGTCATTTTTGGTGTCTACTAGGTAGGATCGATAAAGATTTGAAGAAAGTTTTCAAAAATTCTGTCATGAGTGCAACCTCAATAGCTACTTTCCTTCGGAGGAAAGTGCTAAAAGTACCGAAATTTACCATTGCAGCACCGATTGATGGCTTTTATTCTCATTTTGCACAAAACTCAAGATGAAAATAATTTTAAAATGCCCAAAGTTCTATAAAAAAGTCCGTCACGCAGGAGCTGCATAACTAAGCACTTTCCTCGGAATTTTTGTAGAGTAGACTACATTACTGATTAATTTTCTGGAAATATTCTATATAAATAAAATAAAAACGTGAATAGTTCTGATCATTTACATGTCTTATGAGAACTGTTCAATTATTAATTTTGTAAATAATTGGCTTTCAGATTTATGTTAATACATGATACTGTAATACTTAATAAATACACAAAAACCTCCGTCTTTTGATCTGACGCCGGACGAGGATACAGTCCCACCAGTGGGAGGTAGCGCTCCTCGCGGCGCCTTAGGGAACCTACATCTGGCTGGCTAATTGTAATGAAACTGAGTTTAAAGTACTCCCCCCCCCCTGTACTATAGATGTATATATATATATTTTAACGGGGGTCATTTTCGGTGTCTACTAGGTAGGATCGATGGTGATTTGAAGAAATTTTTCAAAAATTCCGTCATGCGTGCAACCTCAATAGCTACTTTCCTTTTGGGGGAAAGTGTTAAAAATACTAGAATTTTCATTCTGGCTCTGAGATGTGGTGGCCCTGTGTCCCCCTGTGTCACATGTGATGTGGCGGCCCTGTGTCACATGTGATGTGGCGGCCCTGTGTCACATGTGATGTGGCGGCCCTGTGTCACATGTGATGTGGCGGCCCTGTGTCTGCCCTGTGAGCTTGAACAGACAAATTTGAACCACCGTTATATTTTCGGTCTATGTGGTCTGAAACTGAAATTTCCCACTTCCAAATAGCATCATGAGGTCAACGTCATAAGCGGATTTTCTCCCTATGGAGGGAGGGAGGAACCGCGCTAATAAATGTATTAAGCACTCGCAGGAACTGCGTCATCTTAGCGCGGTTCATTTCATACCTCAAGTACTACTACTAAAAAAATACCAGTTATTGGTTGGATTTTATGTCTCGTGAAAAATATGAAATAAAATCTCGAAGAGGAAATAGATTTAAGGCGCCACAACAGGAAACCGACAGTATCCTAAGCGACTCCCACCACCTTACAAAAAGGCCCGACTCGCAGGAACTGCATCATCTTAGCGCGGTTCCATTCATATCCCTAGTGTCATTTGAAAAGCTTAGAAAAGAAAAAAAACTTCTTTTAGCGCGGTTCCTCCCTCCCCCATAGGGAGGAACCCCGCTTATAGGGTTGATACAATGAAACAATCCGGAAGTGCCGACTAGAAAATTTCGCGTTTCAGAACCCCTAGAGACCGAAAATAACGGTGGTTCAAATTTGTGTATATATATATATATATATATATATATATATATATATATATATGTATATATTTATATATATATATATATATATATATATATATATATATATATATATTTGTCTGTTCGCTCTCTAGATAGAAGACGAATGGCCCGATTTTGATGAAATTTGGTACAAAAATCCATCGTCCAATTTGAAAGGTCAAGTTCGTTAACCAGCAAAATCCGCTTACTGGAAGATGGCGTTTGGGGCGAAATTCGCGCAAAAAAAATCGTAACGCTTACGTTTTTGAGTTCATACGCTTCTAAGTACTCGTTTTATATGATTCCTGGGCTAGGAAAACGAATGAAACCATTTTCAAGGCGATAGCTTTAACCGTTTTCGAGAAAATTGGAAAAATATTTTTTGAGTACCGTTTTTGGTTTGGGTACTTAGAATCATGGGATTCAGTTGAAACATTTTCTGCATGTTCTACTTTCATCAAAATTAATATGTTGAAATTTTGGTTACGTTTGGAGTTAAGGAAGGGTTAGAATAAAATATTTTATTAACAGACATAAAAAGTTTTAGTAACTTTGTTTACTTTCCTTAATATCTCGAAAAAGGTTGAGAATCTTGGTAAACGGAAGAATACCATTAGAAAGGTTATTAAATGCTCTAAAAAAAAGGTTCTAATGAAAGTTTTGATTAGGCGATGTCAATCGGAGAAATAAGAGCTTAAAACTTTTTTTTTTTTTTTTTTTTTTTTTAATTTGTGTTTTTAGACATATGTCAACCACATGGGTCATGGATGTCTCAGTTAGAAGACTCGTTTGATCTTATATACGTCAATTGGCATATAATTTCAATATGACTATTGATATATGTTGATATGATAAGTTTATTGAGGAAAGAAAGTGATATTGACCAAAAGTGCTACTTGAAGATGGATTGAGAAGATCGATATAGATTGAAGATAGATAGGAGGAGATTGAAACATATATATATATATATATATATATATATATATATACACATATATATATATATACACACATATATACATATATATATACACACACACACATATACACATATACACACACACATACATACATACACACATACATACACACAAATATTTATAAATTAAATATGTCGGATTAACTTAGTTCTTTCTAGGAAAACAAATAATTTAGTTAAGTGATTCGAGTTATTTCCCAGAAGTTCCCTTAGGTCAGTGGGCAAATCTAACTGTTCTCTTTCTTTTATGTAGCCCCTGCATTCGGTGAGGATATGTTTTACGGTTAGATGTACGCCGCAGTACTGACATATCGTTGGTGGTTCCTTTGCCATAAGATAGCCATGCGTCAGTCTTGAGTGTCCTATTCGTAGCCTGGTCAATATCACTTCCTCTCGTCTTCTGTCGCGTATGCTGCTACTCCATGCATCTACGTCTTCTTTTATTTCACGGAGCTTTTCCCCTAACTCCATCCTATTCCATTCTTGGAACCATTTATCTTTTAGTGGTAGTTTCACGGCTGCTAATACATCGTTTACAGGAACTTGACAGCAAACTTGTCCTTCTTTTGTTGCTTCTTTTGCTGCTTTGTCAACTTTTATGTTTTCAATTATTCCACAATGCCCAGGAATCCATATAAACAGAGTTTTTATGTTATTTATTCTGAACTCATTTATTTTGTTTTGTATATCTATGACCAGGGAGTTGTCTGGGTAGAGATTGCAGATTGCTAGAATTGATGATAAAGAATCTGTACAAATTACGATTTGTTGAGTGGTTGGGATAATAAAATTTAGAGCCTTTTTTATAGCTAGTAATTCAGCTGTAAAGCTTGAACAAATAGAAGGGAGTGAAAATTTGTATATTCTTTGTTCCGACAGTATAGCCGATCCTACTCCTTCCACTGTTTTTGATCCATCAGTGAAGACAAAGTTACTAGGCACTGTTTGACTTTTAATTTTATAGAATTCATTTTCATAGATTAAAGGCGGGGTTTCTTTTTTTAAATATTTTGTAAGGCTGATATTAACGTGTGGAGGATGTAATAGCCATGGTGGATGATTTGATAAGGTTATGGGCTGTAGTTTAATATTATTTAAATGATTCCTGTTTAAGAAAACGTTGGCTCTGGCAGGGAACGGTACTTTTGAAGTATTGTTATCATAAAGATCAGAATAATGCTGAATCCAGTTTATGCTGGAGAAGTAATCATTCAAAGGGTGTGTTAGCCGGCCTTTGATTCTGAAATAATAGGAAATGGTAAGCTGTAATCTTCTATGGTTTAGCGGTGGTTCGCCGGCCTCTACAAGAACGCTTGGAGCTGGACTTGATCGGAAGGCTCCCGTCGCTAGTCGCAACCCAGAATGATGGATCGGATCGAGGATCTGAAGGGTCCTTGGACTAGCTGATCCATACACTGTGCAACCATAATCTAGCTTGGATCTTATCAAGCTCCGGTACAGCATGAGCATGCTTGTTCTGTCAGCTCCCCAAGAAGTATTACACAAAACTTTTAATACGTTCAGAGATCTTTTGCACTCAGTCTTTAAGGATCTTACGTGGGGAACCCATGATAAAGTCCGGTCAAATGTTAGACCCAAGTATTTTATTGTATCTGATTCCATTATTTCTCGGTTATCTATTTTGAATGGTGGAGTAAAATTTGGTCTTCTAGGACTGAAAACAATACTTTTAGATTTATTAATTGAAATTTTGAAGCCGTGTGACGTTAGCCAGTTATTTATGCGGTATAGACTTTCTTGGAGGAAAGTATGTAGTGTGTCTATACTCTTTCCTTCACAGAAAACTAAAATGTCGTCTGCATAAAGCATTATTTTTACGGGGTAATTAATTTGCTTTGTGATGTTATTTAATGCTAGACAGAATAGTTTTGCGCTTGAAACTCCTCCTTGAATTACACCATTCTCTTGTTCAAATGAATCTGATAATGTGGATCCAACACGAACCTGGAACGAAGCTTAAAACTTTAAAGTAATTGATTTCGCTTATTCGAACTGTTCTTTTTGTCTGTTTTTTATTCCTTGTTATTTTTTAATTGCTTCTTGTTATTGTTGAGGGTTCTTTGTCTTTGATTTTGGTACTTAGAATTATGGGATACAGTTGAAACATTTTCTGCATGTTGGAGTTTCATCAACACTAATATGTTGAAATTTTTGTTACGTTTAGAGTAAAGGAAGGGTTAGAATAAAATATTTTATTAACAGACAAAAAAAGTTTTGGTAACTTTGTATAATTTCGTTAGTATCTCGAAAACCGTTGACAATCTTGTGAAGCGGAAGATTACCATTCGGAAGCTTACTTAATGCTCTACAAAAAAGGTTCTGAAGAAAGTTTTAATCAGGCGATGTCGATCGGAGAAAAAAGTGCTTAAAGCTTTAAATTAATTGATTTAGTTTATTCCAATGGTTCTTTTTGTCTGTTTTATTTCTTGTTATTTTTTAATTGCTTATAGTGGTAATGTATTTGACAATAAAACTGGTTAAGTAAAATAACAAAAACAATTTATTGTTAGAAATATAGATTTCCAAGTTTCCAAGACCTTGTCACTAGCGGGTCTGTTTCTAGTGTAGCGGACCCTTCCAGGTAAGATTGTAAATCATGTATGTCACCTTTCAAGACTTTACTACTCACAGGAATGGCGTTAGTGACCTTAAGGGTTGACACGCCATTATAATAATTAATTAAAAAAAAAAAGACTGGTGGAACCAAAATAATAACTGCTTCTATTTTAATCTTTCCAAATTAGACTAGGGATATGAACGGAACCGCGCTAAGATGATGCAGTCCTGCGAGACGGACTTTTTAATATATATCTCGTGAAAATTGTCAAAATCCTCTCGAACATCTCAAATAAAAGTGATATTAAGGCGTCGGGGACATCGACAGTAGTACTTATACACAGAAGCGGAAATTACACAATCCGGCTCTCATTCTAAAGCAAATCTCTATAAATCAATACAGAATATGCCTAATAAAGCCTTTCTAGTGGATACAGAAGGATCAAGAAGAAGTACTCAAGATTGAGTAGAATACCCTGCCTAATATAGCCTATATAGAATAATATGTCGAATAAAACCTATCTAGTAGATACAGAAGGGCAAATAACAAGTCTTGACGAATAACAAGTCAATATATAGAATAATATACCTAATTAAGTCTATGGAGTAGATACATATGAACCAAAAACAAGTCTTGAGGAAGCTTGTTTTTTTTTCTACTTAAATACTTTTTATCAATATTTAGTATATATCCTGTGTTGAAAACTATTGATTGCTAATTGATGAATCGGGTTACAACTAAGTAGTCTTTATGAATATTTAGTATATAACCTATGTTTGGAACTGTGTTATTTCGGAATCTAGTATAGTTTAAGAAATTTTGGTGAATGAAATCATTAAGTTGCTCTCTGTACCCTGGCTAGGCTTTGTATTTGTGTCGGCAGATACCTGGGGTATATTTACAACTCTTGAGGATTAACTCCTAGCAGGTAAATTTCCTGCGGACCTTCTATTTGTACGGGCACTGCACCGACTCTCTATTCGCTCATAGTATCTAACCCTTGTGAAGTTTATTTTTTGGATTTAGGACTTAATATACATACATAGACTAAATCACAGCAAGAAGTCAACCTCCGTCATCGGTTCTTAACTATGTAGACTAATTAAAATCCTCAGCAAAAACACGACATTTCATCAGAATCCCCTGCTTAATAAAACATATATAGAATAATATGCCAAATAAAGCCTATCTAGTGGATAAAAATAGAGGAAAAATGCCGTTCGTGGTGGTAAATCTTACAAGAAATTTCGCTCAGAAATCTCCGAAATATTGTCACTAATTTTACGTATCCTGTTTTATAGCCAAATAGATTTATATTCTATAATCAATAAGAAAAAACTACTAGCAATAAAAAACTATGGATAACAGATGAAAATAGGGAAACCAAGAACAATTCTAAAGAACGAAATCAACACCAGTACTGTAATCTAGATATTCATAAGGCATCTTCGAATTCTAACAAACAAAATATTGATTCTAATTATACGTATCCTGTTTACTGACAAATACATTTGACTGCTATAAGCAAGTACAACAGTCTGACCCGCAGGAACTGCAGCATCTTAGCGCGGTTCCGTTCTTATCACTATACTCCTTTAGAATGATTAAAATAGAAGCTGTTATTATTTTGGGTCCACATTTCTAGAAAGGTCTTATTTACGATGTTACCTGGATGGGTCGGCCAACCCTCCCTAGGAAGGACCCCGCTTGGCAGTTGAAAAGCTATATCTTGGAAATCCATATCTCTAACATTAAATTGTTTTTCTTATTTTTCTTAACCTGATTTATTATCAAATACATTATCAAACTATAAGCAATTAAAAAATAACAAGGAATAAAAACAGACCAAAAAAAGTCCGTCTCGCAGGAACTGCATCATCTTAGCGCGGTTCCGTTCTTATCCGAAGTGCGATTAGTAAAGGAATTGTAGCAGCTGTCGGTAGGTTTTGATCTTTCGTTAAAAATATAAAATAAAATCTCAAAAAGAAGGAAGCTAAAAGCGCCACATATGGAAACTGACAGTTTTCTAAACGGATGGGACTCTCCCGTCATCGCGACGCTCTCTCTAGGAAAACTCTATTACCAATATGATTCTTATTTTCTCAGCTTTAATTTAATACTCATTCCACCGTTAAATAATCTTAAAAAACAAAAGTGAGGTAAACAGTGACAAAAACCCGTTTAAAATAACAAAACTAACACTTTCGTAGTTTTAAGCACTTACTTCTCCGACTGATATTGCCCTATCGAAATTTCTTAAGAATCTTTTTTGTACAGAATTTAGTAAGCTTTTGAATGGTTATATCGTACTTCCCACAATTTCTTAACTGTTTTGAGGATATTAAGGGGGGGGGGGGAATGGTGCTAATACCTACCGATAGCTGCTATATTCCTTCACTGACCGCACTCGAGATAAGAACGGAACCGCGCTAAGATGATGCAGTTCCTGCGGGTTGGACTTTTTTTCAGACAAATTAATGTATTATGTTTATATTATAATATAAATATTATATTTATAAGAAGAGCAAGTCACTTTAATTGCGGCGTAAAATATTGTCGCTAGCTAAATCTAAGTATTATATAAGCTCATAAGGACCAAATGGTGCTAATGGCTCAGATTTCGATGCACCATAAAAGAAAAAAAAATCAGGACAATATACGAAGATTCCGAACCATTTCATGTCTGTTAATAAAATATTTTATTCTAATCCCAATAACGCTACACTTATACACAAATAAACTTTTTTTAGGTATCTATTTAATACGTATAAAATAAGGTTATAATGAGCGATCCGCTGTGGCATACACCAAGTACTACCACCGTGTGGAGTGCAACTAGTACAGACCGGTACGTCAGTACCACTGTGGTATGTAAAGAGCGGCTGTTCTGATACTGGCAAAAATTAGAAATCCTACATTCCTAAGGTTGTTTCGAGGCTTATCTGTATGACTCTAGAAAGGGACTTACAGAGGACATATATATACAGATGATATATAAATATATACATATATTTATATATATACAAATTTGGGCCACCTATATTTTCGTGATCTATAGGGTCTGAAACGTAAAAGTTTCATGAGTTCTACCCGCTTAAGAGGTAGACCTCATAAGCGGGTTCTCCCTATGGAGATAGGGAGTAACCGCGCTAAAATATAATGTATATAATATATGCATTATTAAAAAAAATAAATAAATAAATAAAAAAAAGAATAAATAAAAAAAATAAAATATAATAATAATAAAAAAAAAAAAATTCTATATTTGCTATGATAACCACCTATTATTTTAGTGTTCTCCATAGAGCGGAAAACAAAAAAAGTCCGATTCGCAGGACCTGCGTCATCTTACCGCGGTTCCGTTCTTATCTCTAGTGTTTATGAAGGCATAGAATAGAAACAGTTATTACTTTGTTTAGATCAATAGCGAAACACCTATCCAAATGAAATCTCAAACAAACCAGTCTTGAAAGGTCTTGATTTACAATCTTACCTGTATGGGTCAGCTATCCCATAAGTCGGGCAGAAAGGCCTCCGCTCTGAGGCATTTGGAAAGCCTTGGGATCTCTCTCTTTGAACGCTACATTTTTAACAATAAATTGATCTTCTTATTTTACTTAATCTGTTTTATTGTCAAATACATTATCCGACTATAAGCAATTTAAAAATAACAAGGAATAAAACAGTCAAAAAGAACCGCTCGAATAAACGAAATCAATTACTTTAAAGTTTTAAGCACTTATTTCTCCGATTGACATCGCCTAATTAAAACTTTCTTTAGAACCTTTTTTGTAGAGCATTTAGTAAGCTTTCGAATGGTAACCTTCTGCTTCCAAAGATTGTCAACGGTTTTCGAGATACTAACGAAAGTATACAAAGTTACCAAAACTTTTCTTGTCTGTTAATAAAATATTTTATTCTAACCCTTTCTTTACTCCAAACATAACCAAAATTTCAACATATTAGTGTAGATGAAATTCGAACATGCAGAAAATGTTTCAACTGAATCCCATAATTCTAAGTACCAAAATCAAAGACAAAAAGAACAGTTCGAATAAGCGAAATCAATTACTTTAAAGGTTTAAGCACTTTTTTCTCCGATTGACATAGCCTAAACAAAACTTTCATTAGAACCATTTTTGTAGAGCATTTAGTGAGCTTTCTAATGGTCATCTTCCGTTTCCCAAGATTCTCAACCTTTTTCGAGATATTAAGGAAAGTATACACAGTTACCAAAACGTTTTATGTCTGTTAATAAAATATTTTTTTCTAACCCTTCCTTAACTCCAAACGTAACAAAAATTTCAACATACTAGTTTTAATGAAAGTAGAACATGCAGAAAATGTTTCAACTGAATCCCATGATTCTAAGTACCCAAACCAAAAACGGTATTCAAAAACTGTTTTTCCAATTTTCTCGAAAACGGTTAAAGCTATCGCCTTGAAAATGGTTTCATTCGTTCTCCTAGCCTAAGAAGCCTATAAAACGAGTACTTACAAGCTCATGAACTCAAAAACGTAAGCGTTACGATTTTTTGCGCGAATGTCGCCCCAAACGCCATCTTCCAGTGGGCGGATTCTGCTGGTTAACGAACTTGACCTTTCAAATTAGACGAAAGATTTTTGTACCAAATTTCATCAAAATCGGACCATTTGTCTTCGACCTAAATAAAATAACATAAAAAGTTTTGGTAACTTTCTATACTTTCCTCAATATCTCGAAAAAGGTTGAGAATCTTGGTAAACGGTATATTACCATTAGAAAGCGTACTAAATGCCCTACAGAAATGGTTCTGATGAAAGTTTTGATTAGGCGATGTCAATCGGAGAAATAAGTGCTTAAAACTTTAAAGTAATTGATTTCGCTTATTCAAACTGATCTTTTTGTCTGTTTTTATTCCTTGTTATTTTTTAATTGCTTATAGTTGGATAATAAATCAGGTTAAGAAAAATAGGAAAAACAATTTAATGTTAGAGATATGGATTTCCAAGATATAGCTTTTCAACTGCCAAGCGGGGTCCTTCCTAGGTAGGGTTGGCCGACCCATCCAGGTAGCATCGTATATAAGACCTTTCTAGAAATGTGGACCCAAAATAATAACAGCTTCTATTTTAATCATTCTAAAGGAGTATAGTGATTAGAACGGAACTTCGCTAAGATGCTGCAGTTCCTGCGGGCCGGACTGTTGTACTTGCTTATAGCAGTCAAATGTATTTGTCAGTAAACAGGATACGTATAATTAGAAGCAATATTTTGTTTTTTAGAATTCGAAGATGCCGTATGAATATCTAGATTACAGTACTGGTGTTGATTTCGTTCTTTAGAATTGTTCTTGGTATTCCCTATTTTCATATGTTACCCATAGTTTTTTATTGCTAGTAGTTTTTTCTTATTGATTATAGAATATAAATCTATTTGGCTATAAAACAGGATACGTAAAATTAGTAAGAATATTTCGGAAATTTCTGAGCGAAATGCCTTGTAAGATTTTCTACCACCACGAACGGCGTTTTTCCTCTATTTTTATCCACTAGATAGGCTTTATTTGGCATATTATTCTATATATGTTTTATTAAGCAGGGGATTCTGATGAAATATCGTGTTTTTGCTGTGGATTTTAATTAGTCTACATAGTTAAGAACCGACGACGGAGGTTGACTTCTTGCTGTGATTTAGTCTGTATATGTATATTAAGTCCTAAATCCAAAAAATAAACTTCACAACTACTACAGATACTATGAGCGAATAGAGAGTCGGTTCAGTGCCCGTACAAACGGAAGGTCCGCAGGAACTTTACCTGCTAGGAGTTAATCCTCAAGAGTTGTAAATATACCCCAGGTATCTGCCGACACAAATACAAAGCCTAGGGTACAGAGAGCAATTTAATGATTTCATTCACCAACATTTCTTAAACTATACTAGATTCCGAAATAACACAGTTCCAAACATAGGTTAAATACTAAATATTCATAAAGACTACTTAGTTGTAACCCGATTCATCAATTAGCAATCAATAGTTTTCAACACAGGATATATACTAAATATTGATAAAAAGTATTTAAGTAGAAAAAAAAACAAGCTTCCTCAAGACTTGTTTTTGGTCCATTTGTATCTACTCCATAGACTTAATTAGGTATATTATTCTATATATTGACTTGTTATTCGTCAAGACTTGTTATTTGCCCTTCTGTATCTACTAGATAGGTTTTATTCGACATATTATTCTATATAGGCTATATTAGGCAGGGTATTCTACTCAATCTTGAGTACTTCTTCTTGATCCTTCTGTATCCACTAGAAAAGGATTTATTAGGCATATTCTGTATTCATTTATAGAGCTTTGCTTAATATCACTTTTATTTGAGATGTTTGAGAGGATTTTGACAATTTTCACGAGATATATATATATAAAAAAAAAAAAGTTTTTTTCTTTTCTAAGCTTTTCAAATGACACTAGGGATATGAATGGAACCGCGCTAAGATGATACAGTTCCTGCGAGTCGGACTTTTTTCCGGTGAGGTTTGGGATAAATGGGAGGCCTCTGAATTTCTTTCCCCTAAGTTTCCTTGTAACAGTCAGAAATGATCCCGTATCTGTGAGGTATAGTTTCCAATCTTCTCATCGGTTAGCGCATCTTGTTATTCTTATATCTGTACCCATGCGCCCCTAATCTAAGCGCTGCTGTAGCATATTGCTTTTCTAGCTATATATATATATATACACATACACAAACTATTCTCGGATTACTTCAAGCTACGTGCAGGTACCTACTTATGACTGGTTAATTATCTTGTTAAAATTAATTGTTTCAATTATTATGTTGCAGGAAGAAATAGATATTGCAGCTGAGGACAAGTTGTGGAAGGCGGTGCTGGATGGAGACACAGCAGCCATGATGGAGATAGTTGGGCTTGGAGTAGATGTGAATGGTGTGGTTGTCGAAGGAGAGTCTCTACTTCATTTGGCTGTTAGGAACGGAAATCGAGATGCAGTTCAAGTTTTGCTTGGACTAGGAGCTCGAGTGAATCGGAAAGACAAGGACCGTCTGACTCCGCTACATCGAGCAGTCGAGATTGACAATGCCGAGATCTTGGAAATCCTCCTTGATGCTGGAGGAGATATCGATGCCAAACTGAATGGAGGACAGACACCACTTTTGTACGCACTTTCAAGAGGCTCCTTAGATGCGGCAATGTTATTGTTAAAACACGGAGCAAGTGTCCAACTAGACAATGATTCAGGGAGAACTGCAATTTTTACTACTTTGCAACACAACATTGGAGCATCTCAGATGATTTCTGCATCTGGAAACATCGCTAATACGTTGAAAATGCTTAGGGATAATGGAGCTGATGTGAATGCGAGAAACTGCGATGGAAAGAGTCCATTACATATTGCTGTTTGCACTGGTGATTCTATGTTGGTGCAGAGTTTGATTGATCTAGGAGCTAATATCAACATAAAAGACAACAATGGTGATACACCACTTCATGTTGCTGTGGAGAAGAATAAAGGTGCATTGGTAGAGAAGCTAGCTAAGCAAGGTGCAGACCTCAATTGTATGAATAAAAGTGGAGAAGTTCCATTACATATTGCTGTTTCTAAACATAACTTCGACATTGTTTACATACTTCTTGAGCATAAAGCAATAATTGAGAGATCTGATAATAGAGGTTATACACCTTTATGTATTGCAGCAGAAATGGGCAATATTGCACTTGCGGAAATACTGTGTAAAAAAGATGCTGACCTAAACCACAGGACTGGCAAAGGAACATCTGTGCTCTTCTGTGCAGCACGTAATTCGAAAGAGGACACGGTTTTGTGTCTTAGGAAACATGGTGCAAATTTCTCAGACGAGGACTTCAGAGTTGCTGCAGAAAGTGGTGACTTAAAGTTACTGGAACTTATTAAAACAACCGGTTCTATCGATGAGTCTGAAAAAGACAGTACTGGACAAACAGCACTTCACCGAGCTGCCAAGGGAGGGAAGAAGGAGGTAGTGGCCGCTCTCCTGGAGCTTGGACTGGATATTGATGATGCTGATTGTAAATATTCCACTCCTCTACACTTTGCTGCTAAGGCAGGTCACCTTGCTATCGTCCAGCTCCTCTTAGAGAATGGAGCTAAAGTAACCTCCAGAGATGTGTATGGTGATAATCCACTACACTTCGCAGCTGAAGCAGGCCACGTCCCTATCGTCAAGCTACTTGTTGAGCACGGTACTGAAATCAACATAAAGGATAGTGATGGGTCTACCCCTCTACACCTTGCTGCTAGGGAAGGCTCCCTCCCTATTGTACAGTTCCTCTTAGAGAATGGTGCTGACATCAACATGAAGACTAGTGATGGATGGAAGTATACCCCTCTACACCTTGCTGCTAAGGAAGGCTACCTCCCTATTGTACAGCTCCTCATAGAGAAAGGTGCTGGCATCAACAAGAAGACTAGTCATGGGTCTACCCCTCTACACCTTGCTGCTGAGAAAGGCTACATCCATATTGTACAGTTCCTCATAGAGAAAGGTGTTGGCATCAACAAGAAGACTAGTGGTGGGTCTACCCCTCTACACCTTGCTGCTGGGAAAGACTACCTCCCTATTGTAAAGTACCTCATTGATAAAGGTGCTGACATCAACATGAAGACTAGTGATGGGTGGACCCCTCTACACCTTGCTGCTAGGGAAGGCTACCTCCCTATTGTACAGTTCCTCATTGATAAAGGTGCTGGAATCAACATGAAGAATAGTATTCGGTATACCCCTCTACACTTTGCTGCTTTGCAAGGCTACCTGCCTATTGTACAGCTCCTCATTGATAAAGGTGCTGGAATCAACATGCAGACTAGTGATTGTGGGGATACCCCTCTACACCTTGCTGCTAAGGAAGGCTACCTCCCTATTGTACAGCTCCTCATTGATAAAGGTGCTGGAATCAACATGCAGACTAGTGATGGTGGGACTACCCCTCTACACCTTGCTACTAAGAAAGGCCACCTCCCTATTGTACAGCTCCTCATAGAGAACGGTGCTGGCATGGACATGAAGACTCGTCGTGGGGATACCCCTCTACACCTTGCTGCTGAGAAAGGCTACCTCCCTATTGTACAGCTCCTCATAGAGAAAGGTGCTGGCATCAACATGCAGGATAGGAGTGGGACTACCCTTCTACACCTTGCTGCAGAGAAAGGCTATCTCTCTATTGCACAGCTCCTCATAGAGAAAGGAGCTGGAATCAACATGCAGGATAGATGGAAGCGTACCCCTCTTCTCCATGCTGCTGAGAAAGGCTACCTCCATATTGTACAGCTCCTCATAGAGAAAGGTGCTGACATCAACATGAAGGATGCATGGAAGCGTACCCCTCTAGACCTTGCTGCTAGGAATCGCCGCCTCCCTATTGTCCACTTACTCCGAGAGAAAGGTGCTGGCATCGACATGAAGACTATTGATGGGTCTACCCCTCTACATCTTGCTGCTAGAAGAGGCCACCACCATATTGTCCAGTTGCTCCAAGAGGAAGGAACTTCCTCTCTAATAAGAAAATTAAGAAGCTTCTTCTCATAGAGATTGGTAGTTACTATTCACCTATATACACGGCTGCTAAGTAAGTCCATCTCTCTCTTATCCAGCTTCTTGTAGGAAATGAGGCTGAAGTCTTGCTTTTATGACAATGTTTGTAGAAAGGTGTTGGAGAAATACAACCCACATCCAGCTTCTTGTAGGAAATGAGTGTTATTTATGAATACATAGTTTTTTGCAAATATTTTTTGTGTTATTAATTGAGCCGCCTACATTGAAATGTTCAACGGATCCTCTAAACCTATCTGACTTTGTAATTTTTATTAATTGGTTATTGTTTAATACCAATAATAAATTGCTCTAATTAGTGAGTGAATAAATTGACTCGGATAAATTCTGCAGCCTCTAAAATTATATATATATATATATATATATATATATATATATATATCCTCTTAGCTCTCTAGCTGCCCAAAAAATGGTCCAGTTTTGAAGAAATTTGGTATTATAAACGTTCGTCTAATTCATTGGTTTTCTCAGCAAAATTCATATTTATGCTTCCATTCATGTGCTTGCAGGTACTCGTTATATAGGTTTCTTAACATAGGAAAACGAATGAAAACATTTTTAAAGCAATATCTGTAACCGTTTACTAAAAAAAGTTATACAAATAATTTTCTAAGCTAATTTTAGGTATTCGGAAACGATTAAAACTTGTTACAGATGTTTGGCATCCATCTAATTTAATATAGTTTAATTTTGGTTGCATTTGGAGTTAAGGAAGTTCTTATTTCATTAGCAGGCAAGAAAAGTTTTGGGATTTTCATATATTTTCTAAAATATCTTGAAAACATTTGGTAAATCGTGATAAGAGGAAGGTGATCATTCGAAAACTTTCTAAATTATCTACAAAAAAGGTTTTGATGTAAGTTTAGTTAGGACGGTGTCAATCGGAGATATTAGAGCGTAAATCTTCCCTTAATTTTCTTATTTTGAACGGGTTTTTGTATCTGTTTATCTAACGTTTTAATTTACTGTTGCTTATTTTAATTGCATTTAACAGTGCAATGAATATTTTAACAAAACAAGGTAAGAAAATGGAAGCAGTGTCGTAGTGTTTCCAAGAGCAAACGTTGAGAAGATTTTCTCTTCGATATTTTATTTTATATTTTTCACGAAAGATCAAACCCCACCAATAAGATGAACTAACAATTAATTTAGTCGATAGCCAAGAGAATTAATTTTTTGTACTCCTAAAAAATAAATCATAAACATATTCATTATCTGTATATTCCACCTACATGTAAATTATAAACATGGAACAACAAACAAAAGTATATTCATAAAGTAAGTAATAATGTTTTAAGCGTGTCAGATTTTTTTCAAACTGTTGTAACTGTTCAAAAAGTTTATATTAAGAAGAAATTTTAGTTAGCGAGAAATCTTTGAGAATCAAACAAGAAGAAAAAAAAAAATAAAAAATGTGCGAACTGCCAAATCTCACAAAACTTGTATAATTTAATTATTGTTCTCACGGAATACTCAGCACTGAGATTATTTATCAATTTTTTAATGTAATTGGAAATTTAGGAGAAAGAACTGATAAATAAAACTCATATCATGTTTATATTTTTGATCTTTTGATGATATTAGTTTTATTTATCACTTTTTAGCCCCCTAAATTTCCAATTACATTATTAAATTAAGAGATAATATATTTTATGAGTATACCATTGTATACACACACACACTTGGTAATGTTTTATTTGTGCCGAAATTATCTTTAGAGAGAAAACTAAACATTGCCAAGTTTAAGAATATACCTGGTTGAGGAAAGTAATATTTTAGTAACTGGATATAAGTATTTTTATTGTTGTTTCTAAAGGTCAGTTGAAGTGTCTTTACTGTTCTTAGTAAGTAACTATGAGGTCTTCCAAGTAATGAACTTGGACATTTCTTTCTTGTATCATCTCTTGTATTGGCAAATATTTTTGATTGAAAATATGGTACACTTAATGCACCAACACATACTACTTTATGGGATTTTTAGGAGGGGATATTTCTCGCTTTTTGAGGAGGGGTGTGTTTCTTGGGGGGGGGGGGAGAGGAACTTGGCCTCTATTTCACATTTATGTTTTTTGGGGGGGATATATATACACAGGGTGATTCAGGTCTAAGTAGCGAAACTTCAGGAGGTGATTCTAAACATCATTTCCAACAAAAAAGTTTATTTAAAGTATGGCCCGATTCAAAATGGAAAAGGAGCTATGTCCAATTTTCTGTTTGTTTTTTTTAGGTAGACATATTTTTTATTAAATAAGAAAGAATTGCTCAAAATCCGTTGAAGATAATTAAATTCTAATTATGCCACCATAAAATAAATAAAATTTACTTGAAGAAAACAGTGATTTAAACCCATTGATAAAAGATACTTTCTTGACGTCCAATAATACACTTCTGTTTTTCTCGATGAATCAGTGGTTTTTCGCAAATTCCTTCTTCAGCCCCCTAAGGGACTACAGATTGCCTACTTACAGGAAAACTTTTAAATTTAGTTAGCATTAAATCTATGCAAATGAAATGGAGGTTTATTGAGGTACTAGCTGTTAACCAGTGTGCCTAGCTACACCAACTTTATATTATATAACATTGTAAGGAAGAAACATACAGCTGGTAGATTTTTTCACCTTGCCAATGACACTTCCTGTATCAACACCTACCTGTGTGCCAAGTTTGGTCAACATCGGTCAAATGGTGTGGATATGTATAAGAAATAAAACAGACAGACAGAAAGCTGACAGATGATTTTAACCTAGCCTATGACACTCCCTGTATCAACTCCTACCTGTGTGCCAAGTTTGGTCAAAATCGATCAAAAGCTGTGGATTTATATGAAAAACAAATTGAATGTTTTTTTCGTTTTTTGTTCCACAATGTAGTATTCCTATACTGTGGGAGTTCATTTTGGTTCTGCAGGTTCCATCTTCCAATACTGCCTGCATTACAATCAAAGTAATATACATTTTTCTTTATAATTTTTTTCTGAGTTTTAGTAGTATAATAATAATAATAATATTAAAATAGAGAAATATGATAGCGTAATGATAACAACTATAATAATAATACAAATAAAAATAGTAACAATAATATTGAACGGGGTGACCGACCACGTGCTGTTGGCATTAGAAAAGGGTGGCAACCTGTAGATAGCCCGGCGCTAATGGCCAAGATGTAGATGCGCCGTTAAAAAAAAAAAAAAAACACAAAAAAAAATATTGAAAAAGAAACAAATTACAATATCAAAATTATAAATTAATTTAAAGAAATACAAAAAAAAGTATGAATATAAATGAATCAAATAAAATAAAATAACTGATTAATGAAAAGAAAACGTCCGTTCTTGCAATGGCTTATTCTTGCGATTGTTAAAACAAAATTCAATCAGGATTGTGGTCATGAGAAACTGTCCAATTATTTATAGCAGCATTATTCTTCAAAAACAAATACACTACTTTTCCCATTTGTTCCGATACTAAACATAAAGGTATGAATTCTGTATACACGCACTTAAGATAAGATTATATGATATAATAATAAAAAATTATGATTTGTCAAAATGAAATTATTTACAGTGATAATCCATCGTCTCAGTTTAAAAATAAATATATGTCAAGATTGCTTTACATACATTCAAAAAAATTTCACAAAAAGTTTTTGCGGAAATATTTTACTACAGCTCATGACAAACGTGTAGTAGATAGGGTGGGAGAAAGATTAAAATCCTCGGTCTCTAATGGAAGTTATGAGCAAATCTGAAACTAAAAATGTAAAAAACTCAGTAGAGTTTGCTAATGTCGCATCTAGTTTAATGACAAACACTACAATTCTCCGTATGAGCCAAGTAGATATTGAGCCTGCTATAAGTTTGGACAGTCCATGGGTTACTGTTAAAGACAGTTTTTATTAAGCAAATGCATGTGATAAAATGCAATTCCCAAATCAAAAATTCAACTATGGAAAACAAACTGAAACCAGCAAGTTAACAGATTAAAAACTTAATATTTCAAATTTTAATGTTAGTTACTGGTGTGCCGTTACATGTGATAAAAGTTAAGTTGTATTTCATTTTATATTGCCCAGCAAACCCTTCACTGAAGTAATGAATGTTTTGTAAATGTAGGTAGTTTTCATTCTGAATAGCTTTGGGTTATTTTTTATAGTTTTAAAATTAAATCGCTGTACTATAAAAAATAACATAGTGTTAGCTAAAATTTTAATTGAACAATTTTTTTGTATTTAACAGAAAAAAAAAATTAAAGAGTGAAAAAAACCATACATTTTATTTTTTCATCTGATAGTGTATACCTTTTAGAATAATAATAAAAAAATATTTTAGTGATTTTCTTTTTACCGTTTGATGATATTCCACTTAGTGTGGAACACCATATTTAATTTTTACAAAATGCATTTTAACACTTCAGGATTTTTTCAGACCATTTGTAATTACTTTATGCTTATAATATATTTTTTCTGGCTTCCATATTTATTGAAGTATTGTCATGGAAATGTCATCAACATTGGTCGATAGGTATGATTTATATTCTAGAACTAAGTGCACTTCCTTTGTCCAATTGATGATAACTGCAAAATTTGAAATACTTTAGCAGGGCATAAAATTAAACTATTTGAGATTGAGAAAAACTATTTTATATTCTTACTTATATCCATGAAAGGAATGAACATGCCAAGTTTCATTAAAATCTGAGATCATGGGTGTCAGATCCTATTTTTTTGGGTTGATTTGACATGGAATGACCCAAATGTTTAAATATCATGTCACACATAAATGATTTTAGATGGTACGTTAAAGAACTAAAAGTATTTAAATTATTAAAGTTCTGTGGAGGTTAATGGGTTAATGTTTAAGACATAGTTTATGTTAAGCAAATGTGTGAGATAAAATGCAATTCACAAATAAATTAACTATGGAAAACAAATGGGAAACTCCAAATCAACAGATCAAATACTTAATATTTCAAATTACTTACTAATATATGATATTAATCCAAAATCTGAGAATATAAGGTTATAATTTACCTTAACCCAAGAGTAAAGCCCCCCCTCCAGATGGTCCGATCTTGTTGATTAACGAACTCGTTCAATCATTTGATGGGGGAATACTACATACCAAGTTTCATGGCGGAAAACCAAAAACTCTGGACTGTATCGTGTTAACTGACACATACCTATATAACTCTCACTCTCTCTCTCTCTCTCTCTCTCTCTCTATATATATATATATATATATATATATATATATATATATATATATATATTGCTCCTCTATTGAGTGGACTGTATTTTTGCTTTGTACACCGGACGGCAATAGCAGTAATCTGGTACTATGAAATCAAATTTGGTTACTCACCTATTCTGAGTCATTTATTCATAGGTTCACGTGTCCTCAGTTGGTATGGAGCTCCACTTGGAAGTCACAGTTGTCTGGTAATATTAATATTTTCTGCTCGCAGGGCTTATGCTCGGCCGAGTCTTATGGACATACACACTCATGAAGTCTTTCGATACACATACAGTGCTCCCTCATGGAGTCTTATAATATGCACAATGCTCACTCATGGAGTCTTACTGGTCACACTGGAGTCCTTTAATACACATAAACTGCTCCCTCATGGAGTCTTACTGGTCACACTGGAGTCCTTTAATACACATAAACTGCTCCCTCATGGAGTCTTACTGGTCACACTGGAGTCCTTTAATACACATACACTGCTCCCTCATGGAGTCTTACTGGTCACACTGGAGTCCTTTAATACACATACACTGCTCCCTCATGGAGTCTTACTGGTCACACTGGAGTCCTTTAATACACATACACTGCTCCCTCATGGAGTCTTACTGGTCACACTGGAGTCCTTTAATACACATACACTGCTCCCTCATGGAGTCTTATAATATGCACTATGCTCCCCATGGAGTCTTACTGGTCACACTGGAGTCCTTTAATACACATACACAGCTCCCTCATGGAGTCTTACTGGTCACAATGAAGTCCTTTAATACACATACACTGCTCCCTCATGGAGCCTTATAATATGCACTATGCTCCCCATGGAGTCTTACTGGTCACACTGGAGCCCTTTAATACACATACACTACACCCTCATGGAGTCTTACTAGTCACACTGGAGTCCTTTAATACACATACACTGCTCCCTCATGGAGTCTTACTGGTCAAACTGGAGTCCTTTAATACACATACACTGCTCCCTCATGGAGCTTACTGGTCACACTGGAGTCCTTTAATACACATACACTGCTCCCTATATACTATATACTAGCTGTTACCTGGTGTGCAATGCTACACCTAATTTATATTAAATATCTGTAGCCGGGGCATGCCATGCTACACATGCTTCATATTAAATAGTTGTAACCCAGCTTCCATGGTATGCCTACTTATTATATATTTTAACAAATGATTGAGTATATGATATTTGTCCAAATTATGAGAATATAAGATTATAAATTGAGAGCTCAGATGAAAAAATTATTTTCCAATTTTTTTGGTGAAAGTGGGGTTGAAAATAAATTAACCCTTATTTTAAAAAGTATACTATTTTCAAAAAGTACCCTTATTTTAAAAAGTATACTTATTAAAAAAAGTACCCTTATTTTAAAATGATATTACAATTAAATAATTCCAAATCATTTAATTGTAATATCGTTTAAAAGAAAATCCAAACCAAACTCCCTGTGTTTAATTTTTTTAAAGAAAAAAAAAAAGTGTGGTCCATAAATAAATAGCAATAAAATTGAGGCATTTAATTAAGGTTATGATTAGTTACAAGTTGTATTAATTATAACTGAAATTATATTCTTTATTTTCATTGATTTTATTTTTTAAATATAATATTTATTTATTTTAAGGGCTTCACACCTAAAGTTAAAACCTTAACCTTGCGCAAATATAATATTATTATGTTACATTGTTTACCTGTTCATGTAATAATCTGTGACTGAGTTTTTTTTTATGAATGAAAAAGGTAGGTAAGTGGTGCAGGGTTTATGTTATTTATGGCAAAAGGTTTTAACATATTGTTTCAAATACACTTTCACATATTTTTTTTCATTTTTTTTTTCCCTTTCTATTAAAGCTTCTGTTTCAAATTTTATGGTTAATGAGCTCTTCTATAAGGATAGTCCTTCTATCATAGGAAATAGGGGCATCTAAGAAGAAAAACAAATTTAAGATATTTTTCTTGCAGTTAAATTGAAGATATTTGGGAATTTCAATAACGACATTAATTTGGCGAGCAACAATATTTTTACCAGAATTGCTACTGTATTTAAACATTTAGTTCAAGAGCTGGTAACACACTTTTCAAGTGTTTTATGCGCCTTAAAATTTTGCTATAGTGGGTCTCTAGGGTAGATAAAAAGGTAATCAGGTAATCAGTAACAAACTATGGGCCAAAAATAGTGTTTTATTCAGAAGCCATAATTCTTTAATGTAAAATTAAGGCAATTCTATAATGAATAATATATAAGGCAGACACTTTTAAGGGGGATAACATATAAAAAAGAACCAAAGTGGGTTTTTTGTAATATTAAATTAAGTTTTTTCTTCACACCGCTATTTAAACACCATAATTCAAAATAATTACAAAAAAGCAGACACTATTTCTGAGGTTTAGTAATCAGCAAACATGAAAATAAATTTAGCCGATGATAGACTGCAATACACTGCGTGTAACCGTAAGAGTGAGTGAGAGCACCAATCATAAGAACAGGACAGTTGTGGTAGTTCTAGAAATAAAGCAACTTGCCTTAACTATACATGAAAGATTATGAATAAAATACTATTTTTGTGACATTTTTTCCCCCTATGGTCCAGGAAACACATATATGCCTTACCTTCCCACGAGATGCAATACAGCAAAATTCCAAGGTGCATAAAATACATACAATAAATACATGAAATTTGCGTTACCAGCTCTCCGACTAAATGGTGACAGTCAGAGGATATAACTATCTCAGACAAAAGAAAGCATATGTCAGAATATAATATGTATTAAATTAATAAAAAATTGCATGGAAAATTTAATTACTTATTTATTCATTAAAACACCACAATTCACGTGACTTCCTCTTCTTATAAAAATAATATTTTAATACATTAATTTATCTGCAAAAAAAAAAAAAAACAGCATACAAAAGAAATATTAATAATAATAATAAAATAATGTTTCAAAATGTGGTGAAAATTAATTAATTTATATACATTCATTTGTATGAATATAAACATTTATGTAATTTATTATGTACATCTATCTATATGCGAATAAAAAAATAAGTTAATTTAACAATTTGCATATGTATGTAAGAGGATTAATTTTAAGTTCATAAATTTAATTCCTTAAATTTTGGTCTCCTTTGCCTTTTCAATGACATTTACACACGTCATCAGTTTCAAAAACAAAGTTCTGCGTTTTTCCACATCCTACAACCCTGTCCATCAAATACCTGTACAAACATATTCATTTATTTCAAACACAAACAGCATGACTTAGATCACTTATGTCGTTTTATTATAACCGACATTGCAACCTTCCTTTACTAAAGAGACAAAAAACTACCTCACAACAAAAGTATTAAAATTATTAAAGTTCTGAATAGAAACATGAATACTTAATTATATGATATTAGTCCAAATTATGATTAGATAAACACAGAAAATTTTTATGATATTACTCCATATTCTGGTTAGAGCCCAGTGTTGCTCTAGGCAATCAAATTAAAATTGATTTGATATGAAGAAAATTTTTCTGATATTAAGAAAGTTGATCTTAAAAATTGATCTTGTCCAAACTCTGAGAATATAAACCTATTATTTAGATAAACAAACAAAGGTTAAAACTAAAAAGTTATTTTGCAAAAGAAAAACATTTCGCAAAAAAAAAAGTTTTGTATTGCCCTTCTTCTTAGAAGAAGGGGCAACACTGGAACAAAAATGCCGGTTTCTGACTATAAACTCTTCTGTATATGACAGTTTCGACCGCGTAACTTCCAAACTATGAATCCTAAAAGACTTTGAGCTAGCCTACGAGATTTCCCGGATCAAGACGTATCTATGTGCGAGGTTTGGTCAATATCAGTCAAACGGTGTGGATTTGTATAAGGAACAAACAGACAGACACGTGATTTATATATATATATATATATATATATATATATATATATATATATATATATATATATATAGATAGATAGATAGATTAGTCAAATAGCAATCACTCACTCACTGACCTATCATCGCCCAGCCCAAACCGCTGGAAAGAAAAATTTGAAATTTTGCATGGACACTCCCTATATAACTTAGGCACTCACTAAGAAAGGAATTTTTTGACATTCGAATTTTTAAGAATTTTATGAGGGGATTAAAGTTTTAGTTGTTTAGAGCAGGCAAGCCTAGGCAGCATGTGTTGCTAGGACGATAACAGAACAGCTGTTACCCGAATAATAATATCCCGAACCTCCACTGCATTCCAGTCAAAAGCCATCCGTAAAATTGTAAATGCCTCTTTCTATGTATCCAACAAAACCCTTCACAATGACCTTAACATCCCATTTGTCCTTGACCCGTTTCCAAATGTTCCACTCCAAATTGTCTCACCATCCTAATCCTGGAGGTCTATCCTTATCATCCCAATCCCATCCAGACAATCCTCCCAGGCGGTTCAAGAGACAGTGGCCCCGAGGCAATTTAATCATCTTATCGTGACCATTAAAACATTTACTCAGATATCTCTGGAAGTGCCAACAGTGGTTGTATTCTTCCATATTTTCTATGTTCTTTCTTTTATTTTACTTTTACCGTTTTTGTCAAATTGTACATAATATCTGCATCAACAAATTTGATCATTGTTAATAATTTGTACAGATTTTAAATAAATAAATGAATAAATAAATAAAAAAATAAATAAATAAAACAAAAATGATATCGGAATTAGATTGTAGTAGTAAAATATTTTTGCTTACTATAAGTCAGGAAAAAACTGTACTTCTGACAAATAGGAAGCATACACATTTCCGGCAAGAATCTAAAATGGGATGATAAACATGTTTATTTGGGTCAGTCGATGAGCTTTAATAATAAAACTGCCAAAGAAGTAGATAGAGAATTGCTATGGGATGGAGAAGGTATTGGTCTTTAAAATTTATTATGAAGAACCCTTGAGTAGATATAAAGAAAAAATGTCCGACTCGCAGGAACTGCATCATCTTCGCGCGGTTCCGTTCTAATCCCTAGTCTCATTTGGAAAGATTAAAATAGAAACAGTTGGTATTTTGGTTCCACATTTCTTGAAAGGTCTTGATTTATGATCTTACCTGTATGGGTCGGTCAACCCCAGAAAGGCTCCCGCATAGAGGCAGTTGAATATAATCAAGGTCTTCGAATGTCTCTCTTGGAAAGCTATATTTCTAAGAATAAATTGTTTTTCTTATTTTCATTAACCTCTTTTATCGTCAAATACATTATCCAACTATAAGTAATTGCAAAATAACAAGGAATAAAAACAGGCAAAAATTTATTTCTCCAATTGACATCGCCTGATTAAAACTTTGTTCTGAACCTTTTTTGTAGAGTATTTAGTAAGCTTTCGAATGGTAACCTTCCGCATGCCAAGATTCCCAACTGTTTTCGAGATATCAAGGAAAGTATACAATGTTACCAAAACTTTTCATGTCTGTTAATATAATATTTTAGTCTAACCCTTCCTTAACTCCAAACGTACTCAAAATTTCAACATATTAGTTTTGATGAATTCAGGGCCGCCACATGGGGGGGACAACCGGGTACATTTTACCCGGGCCCGGGCGCCGTGGGGACCCGGTCCGGGCCTCGATGAGTGGAAAAATTGTATAGGTTATGACCTTGTTAAAAGAACTACTGCACCGATTGTCACCTTTTATTCTCATTTTGCTCAAAACTCAAGATGAAAATAATTTTAAAATGTCCAAAGTTCTTTAGCAAAAGTATTAGAATTTTCAGTCTAGCTCTGAGAAGTAGGGGTCGTGATTCGGTCCCGGGCCCGGCTCTGATATGTGGCGGCCCTGGATGAAATTCGAACATGCAGAAAATGTTTCAACTGAATATCATGATTCTAAATACCCAATCCAAAAACGTTATTCAACAATTTTTTTCCAATTTTCTCGAAAACGGTTAAAGCTATCGCATTAAAAATGGTTTTATTCGTTTTCCTAGGCCAAGAAGTGTATAAAACGAGTACTTGCAAGCTTATGAAGTAAGCGGAAGAAACGCAAAATTTTCTAGTCGGGACTTCCGGATTGCACAGATATTGTAGAGAAGATCAACTCTCAAAAATGGAAATGGGCTGGGCACCTCATGAGGAGAACAGATAATAGATGGACGAAGATTGTGTGACTCTGGAAACCCCTTCATGGAATCAGGAAGAGAGGAAGACCATTCACAAGATGGGAAGACAACTATAGCAAACATGCTGGCCCTTCTTGGTACAAGCTGTTGAAGGATAGAACCAAATGGATGGAATTGGGAGAGGCCAAGGTTCAATAATTCACTTTTCTTCCTTAAAAAGAAACTACCTAAAGTATTTTATTCATTTACATTCTTATTAGCACTTTCCTCCGAAGGAAAGGAGCTATTGAGGTTCCACTCATGACGGAATTTTGGAAACCTTTCTTCAAATCTTTATCGACCCTACCTAGTAGACAACGGAAATGACACCAGTTAAAATTTAAATATATCTATATCTATATATGTATACAGTGGAACATGGATAATTCGAACTTCGATAATTCGAAATCGTGGTTAATTCGAATAAAATTTTGGATAATTCGAATTTTTTACGAGTCTTTACCTCCAATGGGAGATGTTCGATCTTAAATCTCGTGAAAATATTCTCCACTCGGGTAAACAGGATCCCAAAAAAAACATAAATGTGAAATAGAGGCCAAGTTCCTCCCCCACAAAGAAACACTCCCTTCCCCAAAAAGCGAGAAATATCTCCTCCTTAAACATCCAAAAAACGCCTTACCATCCTACACTCCAAAAAAAGTAGTATGAGTTGGTGTATTAGGTGTACCATATATTCAACCAAAAATATTTGCCAATACAAGGGATGATACAAGAAAGAAATGTCCAAGTTCATTACTTAGAAGACCTCGTAATTACTTACTAAGAACAGTAAAGACTCTTCAACTGACCTTTAAAAACAACAATAAAAATACTTATATCCATTTACTAAAATATCACATTCCTCAACCAGGTATATTCTTAAACTTGGCAATGTTTATTTTTCTCTCTAAATATAATTTCGGCACAAAAAAAACATTGCCAAGTTTAAGAATATACCTGGTTGAGGAAAGTGATATTTTAGTAACTGGATATAAGTATTTTTACTGTTGTTTTTAAAGGTCAGTTGAAGTGTCTTTACTCTTCTTAGTAAGTAATTACGAGGTCTTCTAAGTAATGAACTTGGACATTTCTTTCTTGTATCATCCCTTGTATTGGCAAATATTTTTGGTTGAATATATGGTACACCTAATACACCAACTCATACTACTTTTTTTGGAGTGTAGGATGGTAAGGCGTTTTTTGGATGTTTAAGGAGGAGATATTTCTCGCTTTTTGGGGAAGGGAGTGTTTCTTTGTGGGGGAGGAACTTGGCCTCTATTTCACATTTATGTTTTTTTTGGGATCTCATTACTTTTTCTAAGTATTAAATAAAATTTAGATGCCACATACCTACTGGTTTTTTCACTTCATATAAAACCAGGGTCTTTGGATTCTGCATAAAGTTCTCCTTAATGCTTGATATTTGATACCAATAATCAACCTACATACATCTAATCACTAGACTAGAAAAGTTAGAAGCTTTTCCAGATGACATTACTCTAGAGGTCAAATTGATTGCCCGTTGATCTTCCCGATGATAAAGATCACCACAAGGAAAGTGTAGAAGGCCTTCAAGAAAAAGAAAAGAACCAAGACGATACATTTTGGGTTTGTGATCCTAAACTTTGTAATTTAGATGACTTTGAAAAACTTAGTATCTGCTTTCAAGTATATTATGCATTTAACCCTTACGACTTTATTTACAACATTTAAGAAAGAAGTCACACGTGTTGTTGTTAAGATGCATCGAAATGTTTCTTAAAACATCAAATATAGGTTCTCCTTACCAAGACGATTCATTTGATACCCCACATGATGGGTTTCAGAAGGAATGATGGTTTTCCGATGGGACAAAAAGTACAAAACGTCATAGGTAATATGACACTCCCGTAACAAGACCTACCTGCGTGCCAAGTTTGGTCAAAATAGGCCAAACGGTGTGAATTTGTGTAAGGAACGAACATGCAGACAGACAGCTGAAAGTCCTTTTTTACCTATCCTAGTGCATTCCGCGGACCAAGACCTACCTGTGTGCCAAGTTTGGTCAAAATAGGCCAAATGGTGTGGATTTGTATAAGGGACAAACATACAGACAGACAGCTGGTAGATTTTTTTGACCTAGCCTAGGAGATTTCTCGTATCAAGACCTACCATTATTCCAAGTTTGGTCAAAATCGGTCAAACGGTGTGTATTTGTGTAAGGAACAAACATGGAGACAGACAGCTGATAGACGATTGTGGCCTAGCCTTTGACACTACCCGGATAAAGACCTACCTGTGTACCATGTTTGGTCAAAATCGGTAAATCGTGTGGATTTGTATAAGGAATAAACAGTTAGGCAAACAGCTGATAGACGATATTGAACTAGCCTATGATTCTCCCCGTATCAAGACCCATCTGTGTCCCAAGTTTGGTCAAAATCGATCAAACGGTTCGGATTTATATAAGGGACAAACATACAGACAGACAGCTGGTGTACGATTTTTACCAAGCCTACATGCGCCTAAATGTTTCTTAAAACATCAAATATAGGTTCTTCATACCGAGACGATTCATTTGATACCCCACATCATGGGTTTCGGACGAAACGATGGGTTTACGAAGGAAGTACAAAACTGGCGCGCCCCCGCCCCGGAAGCAGCGTCAAACACAACTTTTCAGGATTTTTCGATTTTTTCCTTTAATAACACCTTACCATAATATCTATCATCCTGCAAAATTTCAAGTCTCTAGCATCATGGGAAGTGCCTAATAATTTTGATGAGTCAGTGAGTGAGTGAGTGAGTGAGTGAGTGAGTGAGTGAGTGAGTCCTATAAATCCCGATTTTCGATCGCTTATATCTCAGAAACTATTCGAGGTAGAATTATGAAAATTTCCAGTTTTACTCACATCTAGTAGTATAATACCTCTGTAAAATTTCATAACTTTATCTTTACCTGGTTGAAAGTTATGAGAGGGTAAAAATCGGCTCTAAGACCTCCAGTAATATACACACAGTATGCTTAGGCCGGAACTTGGCCTGGCGCACTACCGTGCGCCTAGATAGTAAGATACGGATGTAGCAATGATACGGATGATGCAAAGTGGTGGGTCGCGCTTCCTCCCTTCCAGGGGTTACAGTTACATACCCATGAAAATGTCTTTATTATAAGGCCATGAAAATGTCTTTTTTTTCAAAACAATAGACTTTTATTTTTACTTTTTTGATAAATTATTTATTACTTATGTACGTAATCATCAATTTATGAAATGTTTGTTTTTCTTTAAATAAAATGTATGTATTTTTTTAATTTAAAAAATGTGAAAATATGAAAATCGATGTTTTACCCCTTTATATTCACAAACTTTTTTAATTCGAATTTTGGATAATTCGAACTTTTTTATCGGTCCCTAGAGGTTCGAATTATCCAAGTTCTACTGTATATATATATATATATATATATATATATATATATATATATATATATATATATATATATATATATATATATATATAGTTATATGCATATGCATATATAGTTATATATGTGTCCGTTAACACGATACAGTCCGGAGTTTTTGTTTTTTTGACACGAAACTTGGTATGTAGTATTCCCCCATCAAACGATTGAACGAGTTCGTTAACCAACAAAATCCGTCCATCTGGAGAGGGAGCGAAAGTAGTTATTTGCCAATACCAGCCATTATTTGTGTTGCATTTCAACGAAAATCGGCATTTGTTGTGGTCAACTGAAGAAAAAAAAATTGTTGTAAAAATAAACGAAATCGGTGGACTTGAAGGGGGTTGAAGGGGGGGTTTACTCCGGACAGAAATTACTAATTTCCTCTTACCGGTCGTAATTTCTATTGTTACGAAACTCTGCATACCTCCTGGCTATCTAATAAGAAAGAAGTTTTGTGAAAATGAACTAAATCGGTTTATTGGAAGGGGGGGGGTTACTATATTTGAATTGAATTCTCCCGCCAAACGTAGGTTCGCGAAACTCATCAAGATCAATAGATGAATATATTCCAAGTTTCGTGGCGAGAAAACAAAAAGTCTGGCCTGTATCGTGTTAACGGACACATATATAACTATATATGCAGATATATGTAAAGAAACTAGGATATATTTCTTTAATTTATATTTTACTATTTTAATGTTTATTAGTTATTAAGAAACAAGAATAATAGATTTTAGAACAGCTGGTATTTAGAACAGCTGGTATTTAGAACAGCTGGTATTTAGAACAGCTGGTATTTAGAACAGCTGGCATTTAGAACAGCTGGTATTTAGAACAGCTGGTATTTAGAACAGCTGGAACATAAGTGTGTTTTGTTTTTTCCAAATGAAGTAGAGTTATAAAAATTAATTATTAAAAGTTATTTTAATGTAAATAATATAATTAGGGGGTTGACACTGTAAATAGAAACTTTAAATGTTGTTTCTTTGTTTACAGAGCAAAACATTTGTTTAGATTGGCGTCAATTCCCAAATATGGAGAAACTTCTCTTTGAATTTACATTATTGCCGTCAAGTGATGGTAAGGCGAATATTTTTTGCATAACCTCAATTGCCACCCAGGAGTATAACATATATGAAATACCAGAAGAGAAGAGAGTAAAGAATAAAAAAAATTATAAAAAAAATAATAAATAGAAAAAACAAAAAAAATAAAAATAACAAGAAAAAATAAATAAATAAATAATTTGTGTATATATTCTACACCTTGAACGCAAATGCATTGATTACATATAGATTTAAATAATATGCCGAAACGGACCAAGCTCATATCACCATAATTATTATTATAGTAGTATCTATTATATTAGTCATATCAGTTTCAGAACCAATTTTAAAAACCTTTTGAACATTATATAACATTACAATTTAAGAGCATTCCCGACAATATATGTAGTGCAATTGACTCTTGTAATATCTTTATAGTACAAAAATAATTTTCATTGAAAAATACTTTACAGGACGATGGTAACCTTTGACGTTCTTCGTCCTTAAACCTTATTCATACATACATACCATTAATTAAGGTCAAACTGCTATTGAACAATTCGTTAGAGATAGATGGAATTTATGATTCGGGTTCTAATGTCTCATTAATTAACTCAAATTTATTAAAACTAAAAAATGAGAAAAGGGATGTGTATGAAGAAGAGTTAGTTACAATTAATGGTGTTAAAAAGACAAATGGTTTGACCAATTTAAAGATAATAATTTTTGATCTAGAAAAGAATGTAGATGTTTACATTATGGATAAACAATATTTTAAATATGATTTTTTAATAGGACATGCCTTGATAAAAAAAATCAAACTGATACAAAACGAAGATTTGCGAATAACACAAAAAGTATATCAGGAGAATAAAGATGAAGAAAAGTTTAGAGATATTTCTACAGTTAGGAAAAAATATGAAATAAACTTCAATGAACACGTTAAAGAAGACGATTTTGAAGCGAAAGTAAGTGATTTGAATGAGAGAGAACAGAAAGAAAGAAATCAATTGATTGACAAATATAAATGAGTCTTTGCTAAAACTAAATATGACATTGGGACTGTAAATGGATATGAAGCAAGGATAGATTTATTAGTGGACAAATATTGTAGGAAGAGACCTTACAAATGCACAGCGGATGACAAGAAAGAAATAGAGCAACAAATATCCGAATTATTAGATAATAAATTAATAGAAGAGTCCTATAGCCCATTTGCTGCTCCTGTTACTTTGGCATTTAAAAAAGAAGAAAATAAGAAATCAAGATTGTGTATAGACTTTAGGGATCTTAATAAAATTGTAGTACCTCAAGCTCAACCATTTCCTTTAATAGAAGATTTAGTAACTAAAACAAGAAATTGCAAACTCTTCACTACTCTTGGCATAAATTCTGCATTTTGGGCTATCCCTTTACTCATTGAAGACAGGATTTGTTACACAGGAAGGACATTACCAATGGACTTGTTTACCATTCGGACTCAAGACATCCCCGGCAATTTTCCAAAGAATATTGAGTAATATATTGAGAAAGTATAAACTTAATGAGTTTGCACTCAATTATATAGATGATATACTAATATTTTCAAAGAGTTTTGACCAACACATACAGCATCTGACAAAATTATTAGAAGCAATCAAAACAGAAGGATTCAGATTGAAATTTTCAAAATGCACATTTGCATCAAACTCAGTAAAATACTTAAGTCATATAATACAAGATAATTCTGTTAAACCAGTAAAAGACAATTTGATTTCAATAAGAAATTTCCCTGTTCCAAAAACACAGAAGAATATAAGACAATTTCTAGGAAAAATAATTTTTTATCATCAATATATACCTAACATAGCTACAATTCTCGATCCTTTGCATAATTTATTAAGGAAAAATAAAAAAAATATTTGGTCTGATAAATGTCAAAAAGCATTTGAATTGATAAAAAACCTTCTATGCACCCAACCGGTTCTTGAAATATTTGATCAAGATTTGCCCATTAACATCTATACAGATGCTTCCATTGAAGGAATTGGAGCCATTTTAAAACAGACACCAAGGGATGGAAGGGAAAAACCAGACGCTTACTTTTCAAAGAAACTAAATGGAGCCTAAAAGAAAAAGAAGGCTATTTACTTAGAATGTTTAGCTATAAAAGAAGCAGTCAGATACTGGCAATATTGGTTCATAGGGAAATCATTTACAGTATTTTCAGATCACAAACCTCTAGAAAACATGAATCTAAAATCAAGAACTGATGATGAGCTAGGGGATTTAACCTATTATTTATCATATATATATATATATATATATATATATATATATATATATATATATATATATATATATATTTATATATATATATATATATTTATATATATATATATATATTTATATATATATATATATATAAATATATAAATATATATATATATATATATATATATATATATATATATATATACATATAAACGTATATCGAACAGCAGATGTGTTTTAACAGTGATTTCAAATCGATCACAGGGCGTTAATATCCAACGAATCAGAGAAGAACGTTTGTGATTTTGTTCTAAAATTTATAAACGAAAGAAAAAAAAAATCAAAACCATCAATCTGCCTTTGTGGATGACGAATTCAGTTCAAACGTAATATTAAGAAAACGAAGGGGTCCTGAAATTCTACCAAACCTATTGTTAGGGAATCAGTTATTCAGAAAACTTTGAACGTTTTTTATGATTTATTAAAAATATTTTTGTTGTTTTAAGAGTCGTCTGCCTGTATTATACCGGAAGAGGACTGCTTGAGAGGAAGAAGGTTCCGGCAGAAATCCGTAGAGTTAGGTGTGTTCAAGTCAATCCACTAACAGTCCAGTCAACGAACAGTTATAGGTGGAAATGTTTGGAACACAATTTTTGACTTCGTAACTTTGTTTGGCCTAGATAGGAGGTGAACATATCAAATGTCCTCGCCCCTAGCCTTTAAGGGGGGGGGGGGGGAAGGGGGGTTTAGAAGGTCTCATTTTTCGGGTTTTCACTTATATCTCGGAAACCCAGCGTCCTAGCGACATAACCATTCTATAACAAATGAAAGCTGATTAAATTTCCTACAAGTTCTATTCTATACAGTTTTTCGAGATATCTTTAGTTTTCCAAATATCCGCTCTTGAAAGTCTGTCATTTCGGGGAAAAACACTTTTGCCGCATATTTTTTCCCCGTTTTGACCGGATAACTCTTCAAGGATGTACCAAAATAATAAATAACGGTTATAGGGTTGTAGAGTATTGCATTCCCTTCAATAATATATATTACTTTGCTATTTTATGTATTTTCCTTCAAACGTAGAAATAATTTCAGTGTTCATCGTGAAATCTGAAATGTAGCGACTAACAGCCCAGGAAACTAAGAATTATAGGTGGGAATGTTTGGATCACAATTTTTAACTTCATAGCTTTGTTTCGGCTAGTTAGGTGGTCAACATATCAAAAGTCCTCACCCGTTGCCTTTGAGCCGGGGAAAACACACTTTTTCTATTCTCGACCGGATATCTCTTCAACGATGCACCCAAAAAATAAATGCCGGTTATGGGGTTGTAGGACATTCCATTCGCTTCAATAATATATATTACAATACTATTTTATGTATTTTCTTTCAATCGTTATATACGCACTCACTTGGTCTTAACAAAACCATTGCCAATATAATGGTCAAGATGTTATATAATTAAGTGTGAATAACTGGTCAGAGGCCCAAAATTGTATATTTCGTACTATTTATACGTCTAGTACTACCTATATTTACATAATGGAGTATATTTTGGACAATACAATGACTGGAAATGGTGAGAAATTGAACGGTTCATTGGTCGACAGTTGTTGCAAGATATCACGATGAACACTAAAACTGTTTTCACAGTTGAAGAAAAATACATAAAATAGTAAAGTTATATATATTATTGAAGCGAATGGAATGCTCTACAACCCCATAGCCAACATTTATTTTTTGGGTGCATCGTTGAAGAGATATCCGGTCGAGAATAGAAAAAGTGTGTTTTCCCCGGCTCAAAGGCAACGGGTGAGGACTTTTGATATGTTGACCACCTAACTAGCCGAAACAAATTTATGAAGTTAAAAATTGTGTTCCAAACATTTCCACCTATAACTCTTAGTTTCCTAGGCTGTTAGTCCCTACATTTCAGATTTCACGATGAACACTGAAATTATTTTTACGTTTGAAGGAAAATACATAAAATAGCAAAGTAATATATATTATCGAAGGGAATGCAATACTCTACAACCCTATAACCGTTATTTATTATTTTGGTACATCCTTGAAGAGTTATCCGGTCAAAATTGGGAAAAAATATGCGGCAAAAGTGTTTTTCCCCAAAATGACCGACTATCAAGAGAGGATATTTCGAAAACTAAAGATATCTCGAAAAATTGTATAGAATAGAACTTGTAGGAAATTTAATCAGCTTTTATTTGTTATAGAATAGTCATGTCGCTAGGACGCAGGGTTTCCGAGGTATTAGTGAAAACCCGAAAAATGGGACCTTCTAAACTCCCCTCCCCCTGGCTTAAAGGCTATGAGCGAGGACGTGTGATATGTTCACCTCCTATCCAGCCCAAACAATGTTTCGAAGTCAAAAATTGTGTTCCAAAAATTTCCACCTTCAGCTGTTTTCAAGCATTCGTTGCCTGGACTGTAATGTTGATTCCCATAAATACAGGGCGTACCGCAAGTTGATGACAATCACATGTTAAACGGATGAAACTAGACAAAAAATGCAGTTCAACACTACAAACCACACATATAGATCACACTCCGTTACAGACATATGCCGTTTTAAATGTTCTTTAGAAAAAAAAACAGTGTTTTTTTGTAGTACAAATCCAATTTTCTCTGCTTCCACACATTTGTTTTCAACAATTCATTACACTTTTGAAATCAGCATTAAATTGTCTTTAAGAGTAATGCACCGTCAATGTTCAAAATGATCTCATTCAAACCGTAATATCAATCTCAAAAGTAGAAATTAATAAAATCTTCTGGTTAGCGACAAATTTTTGAAATTCACTAATCTTCCACAAAGAATTCGCCAGACTGCCGAAACTCAGAGAAGTTGGGAAATTTAATCAGATTTCTAACGTAATACTCAGAACTGATATTATCTCTCAATTTCATAATGTAATTTGAAGTGTAGAGTGAAAAAAGCAAATAAATAGAAGCAATATTATGTTAAATTTTTGTAAACTTTGGCTTGGATTTGGCAAGATGCGGAATTCGCGAATCGCCCTTTCTCTGCCATGCACTACATGTAATTAATAGTCGGAGAGCCAGCAACGCACTTTTCATGAAGTGTTTTATGCATCCTGAAATTTTGCTATAATATACCTCTTAGGTAGATGAGAAGGTAAGTATGTGTTTCCTGGACATACCTTGGAACACCAGGTACTGCGCATAGGGGAAAGGTGCAAAACAATATTGCCTAAAAGTAGAGTTTCATTCAGAAGCCAACTATCTTTAATGTAAAATTAAGACAATTTTACAATGAATAATAAATATGACAGACAGTTTTAAGGGGTATAATACATAAAAAAAAAAAATAATAATTATTTTTATTCTAATATAAAATGAGAGTTTTATTTTCGCTGCCATTAAAACCGGAACAGCCGTACAAGATCATGTGAGCAAGAACCAATGAGAGCACAGAAAACAACCAACACTGCGCAGTCGTGTCATACATACACTCTTACGGTTACGCGCAGTGTATTCCAGTCTATCATAAGCAACATTTATTTTCATGTTTTCTGATAATTAAACTTCACAAAATTGTCTGCCCTTTTGCAATTATTTTCAAATATGTTTATTGAAGACGCTGTTTAAATCGCAGCGCGAATAAATCACTTCATTAATTATTAAAAATAAAAACTAGGTACTTAGTTTTTTTTTATTATTATAATTTTAACCCCCTTAAAAGTGCCTGCCTTATTTATTATAAATTTGAAAATTGCCTTAATTTGCCATTTATTTCATTAATAATAGTTGGGTTCTAAATAAAACTCTATTTTCGGGCAATATTGTTTTGCACCTTTCCCCTATGCGCAGTACCTGGTGCACCAAGGTATGTCCAGGAAACATATATATACCTTCTTGTCTACCCAAGTGGTATATTATAGCATTTCAGGATGCATAAAACACTTCATGAAAATTGCGTTGCTGGCTCTCAGTCTATAAGACAAACACGTTGATTCATAATGCTTTTGAAATACAATTTCTCTAAGGTTTTTATTATTTTTCAGGTTTCCATACATTTTTGGATAGGATATGGGAGATGTTTCGGAACCAGAAAAAAACTCTAGACATGACTTTTTCGAAGACAGGAAGTTCATCTTCTTCTTGGCTGGTTTCATGCAATCAAGAAGAATTGCTTACAAACTTTACAGAGCCTGCATACTCTTGCTCATGATAACCACCAGCGGTTTGTCCGTCTACGCTGCAGTACTAATGCACGACAAGAAGACCAGCGTTGATGTGGTACATTATTGTTTCGTCGTTGGAAACGGTATTTGGGGTTTGTCAGCGAGGATGCTGACGCATAGGTAAATTAACATATATATATATGTTCTAGGTAGTTGGTAACAGCTTATTAAGTCTTCAATAGTTTTGTATTTTAATTACATTTTTGTTATGGAAACGTTTCAGCTATAAGCCATTTTCAATCCAATTGTCTGTATGATTTTGTATTATTTTTTTTAATATAAATTACTAGCTGAATACCCGTGCTTCGTCACGGCAGATAAGTAGTTATTTTATTGCGTTAAATGAGGTTTCATTAAAATTACGTTACTATACAATTTTGTGCAGTTTATTACAGCACGGTTCCCGTCATACTATAAGTTTTTCAATGGGCATTAAAATTTAAAAAAGTTTATGTTTCCAATAAGTTATTTGGAAACAGCCATTATATTTGCGAGCATTATTACCAAGGTTATAGGTGAGGAGGCTGTGCAAGGGTTCAGGATATTATTACCTCATCTAGAAAACTCTAAGGATAGGATTGCCATACGTCACGGTATGACCGGGACTGTCCCGGTATTTTGCAATTGTTTCGGTGTCCCGCCCGGTTTTATCAATGTCCCGGAAAAGGATGTAAAAAGTAATGAATTCATGTTTATAAGAATCTTTTATAAATCGGTTACTTTTCTACAATCAACATTTTTACTACTGCTCACAGTGTCAAAGAAATGAGAAGTAATCTAATTGTAAAACGCTGGAACTACCTGCACAGCGCTGCCAGCTGCCAGACAATACTATTTGGCTGAGAGATTTTTTTAAGAAAATCAAGTAGCAAAAAAAGTTCCGTTCTAAATTTTAAGGTTTGGGTAGAGTAACAGTTCAGGATCCCCCCTTCCCGTTACTTGCTTGGCTCAAAACTCACCATTTTGCTTATAATTTGTACTGTTTTTATTCCCCCCCCCCTAGTATGCCCATCCCATATTGTGTCTCGGTTTAACTCTCCAAAAATATGGAAAGCCCATCTGACGGGGGCAGGCAGAAAGAAACGCAATTAAAACTCAATGAGGGACAGTTTATTTCTAGTAATTCAAGGTCTGCCATCATAGTGGAAATTAACCTCAATTAAAAATAATACTATGAAATAGATAATGTACAGTAACAGCTGTTCTTTATCGTCCTAGCAACGCATGCTGCCTAGGCTTGTCTGCTCTAACCAACTAACATTTTAAACCCCTCTAAAAATACATAAAAATTCGAATATCAAAAAATCCTTTCTTAGTGAGTGCCTACGTTATATAGGGAGTGTCCATGCAAAATTTCAAAATTTCCTGTCGAGTGGTTTGGGCTGGGCGACGATAGGTCAGTGAGTGAGTCAGTCAGTCAGTCAGTCAGTCAGTCAGTCAGTCAGTGAGTGGTATTTGACAAATATACAGTAGATATCTTCAGGTTATGTGCTTTTAAAGTTGATATTATTTAATTTGAGCAGGAAATTTCATTTTTTATATATAAAATTGTATGTTTCATGTCTCAATTATTACATATTATTTTATATTTGAATCTGCTTCTGTAACGGAGGACTAGATGTGCAAGACTTAGTCTACGGCTTTAAGAAAATGGCTTAAAGCCGAAATTTTTTCCACAACAAAAATGTAATTAAAATGCAAAACTATTGAACACTTAATAAGCTGTTACCAACTACCTATATATATATATATATATATATATATATATATATATATATATATATATATATATATAAATCAGGCGTTTTCTGTCTGTATGTTTGTTCCTTTTACAAATCCGGGGGGTGTCATAGGCTAAGTCAAAATCGTCTAGGACTCACAGTTCGGAGGTCACGGGTTCGAAACTGAGAACTCGAACAGTTACATCTTTGCATCATTACATTTCAATATTACTTATTTGGTTTCTAATTTATTTTGGCTTTTCTAGATGCAGGAAGTAGGTGTAGGATGGCACTTCGGGTAACAGCTAGATGCAGGAAGTAGGTGTAGCATGGCACGCCGGGTAACAGCTAGATGCAGGAAGTAGGTGTAGCATGGCACGCCGGGTAACAGCTAGATGCAGGGAGTAGGTGTAGCATGGCACGCAGGGTAACAGCTAGATGCAGGGAGTAGGTGTAGCATGGCACGCCGGGTAACATCTAGAAGCAGGAAGTAGGTGTAGCATGGCACGCCGGGTAACAGCTAGAAGCAGGGAGTAGGTGTAGCATGGCACGCCGGGTAACAGCTAGATGCAGGGAGTAGGTGTAGCATGGCACGCCGGGTAACAGCTAGAAGCAGGGAGTAGGTGTGGCATGGCACGCCGGGTAACAGCTAGAAGCAGGGAGTAGGTGTGGCATGGCACGCCGGGTAACAGCTAGATGCAGGGAGTAGGTGTAGCATGGCACGCCGGGTAACAGCTAGATGCAGGAAGTAGGTGTAGCATGGCACGCCGGGTAACAGCTAGATGCAGGAAGTAGGTGTAGCATGGCACGCCGGGTAACAGCTAGATGCAGGAAGTAGGTGTAGCATGGCACGCCGGGTAACAGCTAGATGCAGGAAGTAGGTGTAGCATGGCACGCCGGGTAACAGCTAGATTCAGGAAGTAGGTGTAGCATGGCACGCCGGGTAACAGCTAGATGCAGGAAGTAGGTGTAGCATGGCACGCCGGGTAACAGCTGGATGCAGGAAGTAGGTGTAGCATGGAACGCCGGGTAACAGCTGGATGCAGGAAGTAGGTGTAGCATGGAACGCCGGGTAACAGCTAGATGCAGGAAGTAGGTGTAGCATGGCACGCCGGGTAACAGCTAGATGCAGGAAGTAGGTGTAGCATGGCACGCCGGGTAACAGCTAGATGCAGGAAGTAGGTGTAGCATGGCACGCCGGGTAACAGCTAGATGCAGGAAGTAGGTGTAGCATGGCACGCCGGGTAACAGCTAGATGCAGGAAGTAGGTGTAGCATGGCACGCCGGGTAACAGCTAGATGCAGGAAGTAGGTGTAGCATGGCACGCCGGGTAACAGCTAGATGCAGGAAGTAGGTGTAGCATGGCACGCCGGGTAACAGCTAGATGCAGGAAGTAGGTGTAGCATGGCACTTCGGGTAACAGCTAGATGCAGGAAGTAGGTGTAGTATGGCACGCCGGGTAACAGCTAGATGCAGGGAGTAGGTGTAGCATGGCACGCCGGGTAACAGCTAGATGCAGGGAGTAGGTGTAGCATGGCACGCCGGGTAACAGGTACATGCAGGAAGTAGGTGTAGCATGGCACGCGGGGTAACAGCTAGTAGGTGTAGCATGGCACGCCGGGTAACAGCTAGATGCAGGAAGTAGGTGTAGCATGGCACGCGGGGTAACAGCTAGTAGGTGTAGCATGGCACGCCGGGTAACAGCTAGATGCAGGAAGTAGGTGTAGCATGGCACGCGGGGTAACAGCTAGTAGGTGTAGCATGGCACGCCGGGTAACAGCTAGATGCAGGAAGTAGGTGTAGCATGGCACGCGGGGTAACAGCTAGTAGGTGTAGCATGGCACGCCGGGTAACAGCTAGATGCAGGAAGTAGGTGTAGCATGGCACGCGGGGTAACAGCTAGTAGGTGTAGCATGGCACGCCGGGTAACAGCTAGTAGGTGTGCAGGTAGCATGGCACGCGGGGTAACAGCTAGTAGGTGTAGCATGGCACGCCGGGTAACAGCTAGTAGGTGTAGCATGGCACGCCGGGTAACAGCTAGTAGGTGTAGCATGGCACGCGGGGTAACAGCTAGATGCAGGAAGTAGGTGTAGCATGGCACGCGGGGTAAGAGCTAGTAGGTGTAGCATGGCACGCCGGGTAACAAGTAGTAACAAATAAGAAAAAACATATTTATCGATTTGGTGATTGGTCACACCACCGCTCGGCGTTTCGATAGCACAAGTTAATATAATCCACCAAAAAAACTACGTTAAAAAGTCCGTCACGCAGGAGCTGCATAACAAAGCAGTTTCCTCAGAATTTTTTTAGTATAGACTACATTACTGAATAATTTGCTGTAAATAACCTATATAAATAAAATAAAAACGTGAATAGTTCTGCTCATTTACATTTCTTATGACGAATGTTCAATTATCATTTTGTAAATAATTTGCTTCCAGAGTTATGTTAATACATGATACTGTACTACTTAATAAATACACAAAAACTTCACATTCTGTCTTTTGATCTGACGCAAGAACAGGATACAGTCCCCTAGTGGGAGATAGCGCTTCTCTTGGCGGCTTTGGGAACCTACGTCTGGCGGGCTAATTGTAATGAAACAGAGTTTAAAGTAAACCCTCCTTTCCAATTGTCCGATTTACTTCATTTTTACAACACTTCTTTCTCATGAGATACCCACGACGTATACCGCGTTTCGTTACAATACAGCAGAAATTACGACCGGTATGAGTATATTAGTACTTTAGGTCCGGAGTAAACCCCCCCCCCTCCAAATAACCCCATTTAGTTTATTTTTACAACCCATTTTTCTCTGTTGATTACCACCACGAATACCGAGTTTCGTTGAAATATAACAAAAACTACGGCTGGCATTGTCAATTTAGTGTTTTCGGTTCGGGGGAAACCCCCAATCCCGGTGGACCAATTTTGGTGTTTAACGAACTCGTTCAATCGTTTGCTATTTGAACGCTATATACCACGTTTCGTGAAGAAAAAATAAAAACTCTGGCCGCTATCGTGTTAACAGACACACATTTATATATATATATATATATATATATATATATATATATATATATATATATAGAGAGAGAGAGAGAGAGAGAGAGAGAGAAATTTTAACGGGGGTCATTTTCGGTGTCTGCTAGGTAGGATCGATAAAGATTCGAAGAAATTTTTCACAAATTCCGTCATGAGTGCAACCTCAATAGCTACTTTCCTTCGGAGGAAAGTGCTAAAAGAGGCCAAGTTCCAGGCCCCTCCCAAAAACAGTTTTCCTATGAAAGTTATGATATCATAGTATTGGGCCAAGTTTTAGTCTCTCTTATTTGTGCTTTTCCAACTTGGCCAGTTTTCGTTAAATGATGGCCGCTATAACGATCGGATTTATTATAAAATGTCTGGGATTTAAAGATTCTGGTCCTTAGGGTAAGGATTCAGGATTATTATAAACTCTTTGATGATTTAAAACGATCGGGTTTGTGTGAACTCTATGTAAGTTAAAGCAGGCAAAGGCCGTATGTAAGTTAACGAAAACTGACCAAGTTGGAATTGCACAAATAACCTGCATTGTTGTGCTGGCCTCTTTTTATTTAAACGTTACTTTTTTTTGGGGATATCAATACTTTTTGTAAGTGAGTAGGCGCTCTTGATTTTTGGCTTAAGGAGAATGACGCGGGGAGGTGAAATATGTTTTGTTATTCTATCTACTTTGTATCATGTCGGTATTTTATTTGTTATAACTTTACTAGCTTAGATCCAGCGTGCCATGCTACACCTACTTTCTGGATCTAGAAAAGCAAAAATAAATTAGAAACCAAACAAGTAATATTAAAATCTAATAACGCAAATCTGTAACTATTTGGGTTCATAGTTTCGAACCCGTGACCTCCGAACTGTGAAACCCATGAACTATGACCTAGCCTTACACAACAGGTAGGTCTTGATTCGGGGAGTGTCATAGGCTAGGTCAAAGTCGTCTTGGACGCACAGTTCACGAGTTCGAAACTGTGAACCCAAACAGTTAGAGATATGCGTTATTGGATTTTAATATTAATTATTTCGTTTCTTTTTTTTTTTTCTTTTCTAGATGATGGACGCAGGAGTAGCATGGCACGACGGGTAACAGCTAGTTTTTAAATAAATATTTAATTGTTTCATATGTTATGTAGGTTATGAGGTTCATGAAACTTTATGTAAATTATGAGGAACTATATGTAGGTTATAACAGACTATATGTAGGTTATAAGAGACTATATTTAGGTTATAAGAGACTATATGTAGGTTATAAGGTGATATATGTAGGTTATAAGGGAATATATGTAGGTTATAACTTATAACCTACATTTAGTCCCTTATAACTTACAAGGGACTAAATGCAGGCTATAAGGTGCTATATGTAGGTTATAAGGGACTATATGTAGGTTATAAGGGAATATACGTAGGTTATAACTTATAACCTACATTTAGTCCCTTTTAACTTATAAGGGACTAAATGCAGGCTATAAGGTGCTATATGTAGGTTATAAGGGACTATATGTAGGTTATAAGGGACTAAATGCAGGCTATAAGGTGCTGTATGTAGGTTATAAGGGACTATATGTAGGTTATAACTTATAACCTACATTTAGTCCCTTTTAACTTATAAGGGACTAAATGCAGGCTATAAGGTGCTATATGTAGGTTATAAGGGACTATATGTAGGTTATAACTTATAACCTACATTTAGTCCCTTTTAGCGTATAAGGGACTAAATGCAGGCTAGAAGGTGCTATATGTAGATTATAAGGGACTATATATTGGTTATAAGGGACTAAATGCAGGCTATAAGGTGCTATATGTAGGTTATAAGGGACTATATGTAGGTTATAACTTATAACCTACATTTAGTCCCTTTTAACTTATAAGGGACTAAATGCAGGCTATAAGGTGCTATATGTAGGTTATAAGGGACTATATGTAGGTTATAAGGGACTAAATGCAGGCTATAAGGTGCTATATGTAGGTTATAAGGGACTATATGTAGGTTATAACTTATAACCTACATTTAGTCCCTTTTAGCGTATAAGGGACTAAATGCAGGCTATAAGGTGCTATATGTAGATTATAAGGGACTATATATAGGTTATAAGGGACTAAATGCAGGCTATAAGGTGATATATGTAGGCTATAAGGTGCTATATGTAGGTTATAAGGGACTATATGTATGTTATATGGAACTATATGAAGGTTAATTTTAACGACAATAAGTGCCGATATCTAGTGGTTTGACTCAATAAGAATTGGATGGCATTTTAAAAACATTTATTCAGCAACGCAAACTCCTTCAAACGCTGAAGTTTATGCATTCCTAATTTTTATGAAAATCAATTTTGATTTCAGATCATTGAACAGAGCCAAGCGGATGTTCCAGACAGGAATCTACCATTACCAAGATGAAGTTCTTGACCCGGACCAAGTGAAGATCAAACAAGGAATATCAGACGAGATCCGATGGAAAACAAACTTCTATTTCGTTCTCGCACTCTCGGGTCTCTTGATGACACAAATCATCACGCCGATTTCTCAAATATTCTGTGCCACCGATGAAGACTACATAATTCCCGATGAATGGATGAATCCATATCTTCCGCACGTAATATACGTTCCGTTCAACACGAGAAGATTCGTCGGCTATTCCTTTGCGCACATTCTTGACACTGTTTCGATTTCCAGTTCGTACATAATAGCAATAGCGATTTGCTGTATTTACATCAGCTGCGAGGTACAGATAAAGACACATCTCCAGCTGCTCTCATACTCCCTGAGGAATATCCATAAACGAGCTTTGAACAAGTACTCAAAAAGCAGGAACATCAATTCACCTGGAATGCATCAAGAAGACCTCCTCAAAGATGAAGAATTCCATAAATGCGTGTATTCGTGTTTGAAGTCCAATATACAACATCATCAAGCACTTGTGAGGTAAGAAGCTCCATTTTATACAATCTCAAACAGCACAATTATACAACATATGAAACATTTATTCAAATCTAGCTGTTACCCGGCGTGCCATGCTACACCTCCTTTCTGCCTATAGAAAATAACAATAAATAAGATATCAAATAAGTAATATTAAAATGTAAGCAAACATGTAATAGTTAGGATTCGGCTGAAGAAACCTCAATACGATTGTTCTAAAAAAAATCTATATTCAGGCGGTTTCAGCTACTCTTTGGTAGTCTTCGTCAGCTAAAATGACAAGAAAAGAAAAAAAAAATTCCGACTCGCAGGAACTGCGTCATCTTAGCGCGGTTCCGTTCTTATCCTTAGTCTCATTTGGAAATATTAAAATAGAAACAGTTATTATTTTGGCTCAACCTTTCACTTTACCCCCGTAAACAAAGGGCCCGTTACAACGGGTCACCGTACCCTTTTACCTGGAATCCCACCCACCACTGGTTGGCCAACCCCACTACTAGAAATAGTTATTTCACAGAATCAAATATCAAAATGTTTCTAATTTTCTTAATTTCTACATCTGCAATAATAATTCTATAAATAAATGCAAATAAAAAAAAAACACAATTAAAATGTGAGCTAAACAACTACGAAAACCCGTTCAAAAGAACAAAACAAACACTTTGGAAGTTTTAAGCACTTATTTCTCCGATTGATATCGCTTAATCAATACTTTCTTCAGAATCTTTTAGGTAACCTTCCGCTTACCTAGATTCTCAACCGTTTTCGGGATATTAATGAAAGTATACAAAGTTCCTAAAACTTTTTATGTCTGTTAATAAAATATTTTATTCTAACCCTTCCTTATCTCGAAACGTAACCAAAATTTGAACATATTAGTTTTGATGAAATTCGAACATGCAGAAAATATTTCAACTGAATCCCATGATTCTAAGTACCCAAACCAAAAACGTTATTCAACAACAATTTTCCCAATTTTCTCGAAAACGGTTAAACCTATCGCATTAGAATGGTTTAATTCGTTTTCCCAGGCCAAGAAGCCTTTAAAACGAGTACTTACAAGCTTATGAAGTAAGCGGAACGATTTTTTTCGCGCGACATTCGTTCCAAAAACCATGTTCCGGTGGGCGGATTCTGATGGTTAACGAACTTGACCTTTCAAATTAGGCGAACGATTTTTTTACTAAATTTCGTCAAAATCGGACCGTTAGGGGGGCCGGAAATGAGCGAACAGACTATATATATATATATATATATATACAAATTTGAACCACCGTTATTTTCGGTCGCTTGGGGTTCAGAAACGCAAAATTTTCTATTCGGCACTTCCGGATTGTTTCATGAGATCAACCTTATAAGAGGGGTTCCTATGAAGGGAGGGAGGAACCGCGCTAAAAACAGAAATTAATACACAGAAAAAAAGTTTATAAGTAAGATAAGTGACAGGTCTCTAAATACAATATACTACTACAAATTGTTCTATTACAATAAGTTGAATTTTTTGTATAGACCTGTCACTTATCTTACTTATAAACTTATTATTAATTTCTGTTTTTAGCGGGGTTCCTCCCTCCCTTCATAGGGAGGAACCCCGCGTATAAGGTTTATCTCATGAAACAATCCGGAAGTGCCGAATAGAAAATTTTGCGTTTCAGAACCCCAAGCGACCGAAAATAACGGTGGTTCAAATTTGTATATATATATATATATATATATATATATATATATATATATATATATATATATATATATATATTGTCTGTTCGCTCATTTCCGGCCCCCCTAACGGTCCGATTTTGACGAAATTTAGTAAAAAAATCGTTCGCCTAATTTGAAAGGTCAAGTTCGTTAACCATCAGAATCCGCCCACCGGAACATGGTTTTTGGAGCGAATGTCGCGCGAAAAAAATCGTTCCGCTTACTTCATAAGCTTGTAAGTACTCGTTTTAAAGGCTTCTTGGCCTGGGAAAACGAATTAAACCATTCTAATGCGATAGGTTTAACCGTTTTCGAGAAAATTGGGAAAATTGTTGTTGAATATCGTTTTTGGTTTGGGTACTTAGAATCATGGGATTCAGTTGAAACATTTTCTGCATGTTCTACTTTCATCAAAACTAATATGTTGAAATTTTGGTTACGTTTGGAGTTAAGGAAGGGTTGGAATAAAATATTTTATTAACAGACATGAAAAGTTTTGGGATCTTCGTATACTTTCCCTAATATCTCAAAAAGTCCGTCTCGCAGGACTGCATCATCTTAGCGCGGTTCCGTTCATATCCCTAGTCTAATTTGGAAAGATTAAAATAGAAGCAGTTATTATTTTGGTTCCACCAGTCTTTTTTTTTAAATTAATTATTATAATGGTGTGTCAAACCTTAAGGTCACTAACGCCATTCCTGTGAGCAGTAAAGTCTTAAAAGGTCATGATTTACAATCTTACCTGGACGGGTCGGCTCCTGCTACAAGAAACTGTCCCGCTAGTTACAAGGTCTTGGAATCCTGGAAATCTATATTTCTAACATGAAATTGTTTTTCTTATTTGTCTTAACCTGATTTATTTTCAAATACATTATCCAACTATAAGCAATTAAAAAATAACAAGGAATAAAAAACAGACAAAAAGAACAGTTCGAATAAGCGAAATCAATTACTTTAAAGTTTTAAGCTCTTATTTCTCCCATTGACATCGCCTAATCAAAACTTTCATTAGATCCATTTAAAGAGTACTTACAAGATTATGAACTCAAAAACGTAAGCGTTACGATTTTTTTTGCGCGAATTTCGCCCCAAACGCCATCTTCCAGTAGGCGGATTTTGCTGGTTAACGAACTTGACCTTTCAAATTAGACGAAAGATTTTTGTACCAAATTTCATCAAAATCGGACCATTCGTCTAGGAGCTACAGAGCGAACAGACAAATATATATATATATATATATATATATATATATATATATATATATATATATATACAAATTTGAACCACCGTTATTTTCGGTCTCTAGGGGTTCTGAAACGCGAAATTTTCTAGTCGGCACTTCCGGATTGTTTCATTGTATCAACCCTATAAGCGGGGTTCCTCCCTATGGGGGAGGGAGGAACCGTGCTAAAATCATGTGAAGCTTAGGTAACTTAATTTTTGTTTTGAGAAATTGAGATAATCCTAGTCCAAAGTTTTAGCTGAGGCTACATTTTTGCGTTTGCAGTACAATAGTATCAAAATTAGGCAAACAAGTTGTTTTATTGGCAAACCTTCTGGTAATAATTTATTATTTATTAACCCCTCAGTGATCCTATTTTATAATTTATTATTGTTTTAATAGTTTCTCAGTGTTGCAATAGCTCTAAACTGGCGAGATCCATCATATTTTACAATTATCGATTACTTCGAGTCGTGATTTAGTTAAATACCTTATATACCCTGGGTATTTACCCTTAAGAATAAATACCCGGGTATTTCACATTACTGGCCATGCCATGTGGTATACCACTCAAGATAACCAGCTAAGGGAAATAAAGAGCAAAATACGACCATACGAACAAGACATGACGAAGTTGTACTAACAAGATTGAGAATCGGACATACACACCTCACTCACTCACACCTATTTACGAAACAAGACAAGCCAAGGTGCGAAGACCTACTAACTGGACTTTCTGGCGATCTCGAGGCAAAACTCAAACGCCTCATGAACTGTTTCATTCGTTTTATCCTCGGGATCCCCAGAGACTCCCACATATCACATTTCTACCAGGAGCTAAATTGGCAATTCCCTCTTTATCGTCGACAGTACTTCCTCGGCTCAGTCCTTTACCAAGTAATTAAATCCCGTAGACCTTCTTATATTTTTCATCTTCTTAAATTTAAATCCTCGGTTCACTCCCGTAACACCCGATCTCGTCCTTCCGATCTTTATATTCCTTCCCACCGAACAGCAATATTCGAAAAATCCACCTCGCTATGGAATTCCTTACCTCTGTCTGTCCGGCATTTCTACCAACCTAGAAACCTTTAAATCCCGACTCTTCCACCACCTTCTATCCCTCCAAGTTTTACCCAACCCCTAGTCTATATTGAAGCTGTACACTATATATTGATACTGATAGCATTTATAAGTTTTTAAGTTTATACGTAAAATTTACAATTATTTTGTAATTTTAAAATTATTCCTATGGGACTTCTGTCCCGGAATAAGAATAAAACTTTTCATTCATTCATACTAACAGACTGCATGAAAAGAGACAGCCTACAGGCACCTCATGACCTTAGCCAGCTGTTATCAGATAACAGTCCATATATTGATACCATACTGACATACTTAATGACCACGAGTACATACAACGAAATATAGCTGTATTACAAACAACGCACAATACTACAGGCACCTCATGACCTTAGCGAGCTGTTAGCAGATAACAGTCCATATATTGATACCATACTGACATACTTAATGACCACGAGTACATACAACGAAATATAGCTGTATTACAAACAACGCACAATACTACAGGCACCTCATGACCTTAGCCAGCTGTTATCAGATAACAGTCCATATATTGATACCATACTGACATACTTAATGACCACGAGTACATACAACGAAATATAGCTGTATTACAAACAACGCACAATACTACAGGCACCTCATGACCTTAGCGAGCTGTTATCAGATAACAGTCCATATATTGATACCATACTGACATACTTAATGACCACGAGTACATACAACGAAATATAGCTGTATTACAAACAACGCACAATTAAAATCAAAGCCTAAATTTCTCATCTCAAAATAATTTTAGAGCAATTTTTATTTTCTTTAGGTTAGATCCTACTTATTATTTTATATATTTTTATAATGATTTCAATTATACCATTATATTATTACTTATTATTTTCTACTTAGTTTGTTTTGTATATATATATATATATATATATATATATATATATATATATATCTACTATATATTTGTCAAATACCACTCACTCACTGACTCAGTGACCTATCATCCCCCAGCCCAAACCACTCGACAGAAAATTTTGAAATTTTGTATGGACACTCCCTATATAACGTAGGCACTCACTAAGAAAGAATTTTTTGATATTCAAATTTTTAAGTATTTTTAGTGGGGTTTAAAGTTTTGGCTGGTTAGAGCAGGCAAGCCTAGGTAGCATGGATTGCTAGGACGATAAAGAACAGCTGTTACCGTACATTATCTATTTCATAGTATTATTTTTAATTGAGGTTAATTTCCACTATGATGACAGACCTTGAATTACTATAATTAAACTCTTATTTTCTCCCTCGTAGAGTTTACGCTATGGTCTTTCCGCGGTAATAATATCCCGAACCACTTCACATAAAAATTTGAAATTTTGCTCGGACAATCCGTTTAGAATGTAAACACTCGCTAAGAAAGTTTTTTTTTTTATATTCAAATGTTTAAGTACTTTTAGGGGGGCTTGAATTATTAAGAAGGCCCTCATCGGCTCAAATATGGTCCGATTTTGATTACATTTGGTACAAAAATCTTTCTTCTCATTTGAAATTTCTATAACCAGCTGAATCCGTTTACTGGAACATGGTTTTTGGAGCAAAATGTGCGTGAATAAACCGGAACGCTTACATTTTCGAGTCCATATGCTTGCATGTATTCGTTATATAGGTTCATTAACGTGGGAAAACGAATGAAACCATTTTCAAGCGATTTTTGCCACCTTTTACCAGAAAAATTGCTAGAAATACTTTTCCAAACTAATTTTCTGTTTGGGTATTCAGAAACGATGATTGGTTCACTTGAAACTTGTACCAGGTATTTGACATTCATCTAATCTAAGATATTTATACTTTGGAATCGTTTGAAGGTAGGAAGTATATGGGAAAAAAATTGTATTAATGGTGATACAACGTTTTCGGATCTCAGTATATTTTCTAAAATATCTCGAAAACTGTTGGGAAATCGTAGTGGCTATTCGAAGGGTTACTAAATTATCCACAAAGAAGATTCTGTTGTAATGTTCGGTGGGGCGATGTCAATCGAAGAGATAAGTGCCTAAATCTTCAAATTTGTTAGTTTTATTCTTTTCAACGAGTATTTGTCTCTGTTTACCTAACGTTTTAAGTAGTTGTTGTATTTTTTTTACTCTCCAACGGAAACAAGCACGGTTACCTCCACATGGTGTTTCCTTGGTAACTCTAATGTCCGTGCAATAATAAGCTGTACATAATTATGTAGTAGCGTTAATTTTGATCATATCTTATTTAACGCAATAAAATAACTACTTATCTGCCGTGACGAAGCACGGGTATTCGGCTAGTATTTTATATATCAGAAAAATCAATGTTAATTATGAATGTAAATTTGAAAGCATTTCCTTATTATTTTAGCGCGGTTCCTCCCTCCCCCATAGGGAGGAACCCCGCTTTTAAGGTTGATACAATGAAACAATCCGGAAGTGCCGACTAGAAAATTTCGCGTTTCAGAACCCCTAGAGACCGAAAATAACGGTGGTTCAAATTTGTATATATATATATATATATATATATATATATATATATATATATATATATATGTATATATTTATTTATATATATATATATATATATTTGTCTGTTCGCTCTCTAAATAGAAGACGAATGGTCCGATTTTGATGAAATTTGGTACAAAAATCCTTCGTCCAATTTGAAAGGTCAAGTTCGTTAACCAGCAAAATCCGCCTACTGGAAGATGGCGTTTGGGGCGAAATTCACGCAAAAAAAATCGTAACGCTTACGTTTTTGAGTTCATAAGCTTCTAAGTACTCGTTTTATATGATTCCTGGGCTAGGAAAACGAATGAAACCATTTTCAAGGCGATAGCTTTAACCGTTTTCGAGAAAATTGGAAAAATATTTTTTGAATAAAGGAAAGGGTTAGAATAAAATATTTTATGAACAGACATGAAAAGTTTTGGGAACTTCGTATACGATCATTAATATCTCGAAGACGGTTGGGAAATCGTGGTAAGTGGATAGAAACTATTTGAAAGCTTACTAAATTCTCTACAAAAATGATTCTAAAACTATTTTTGATTAGGTTATGTCAATCGGAGAAATAAGTGCTTAAAACTTCAAATACGCCTGTTTTGTTCTTATGAACGGGTTTTTGTCGATCTTTTTGTAATTTTTGTCTCTTTCCCTTGGTTTTTTATTGCTTTTTATTTTTGTAATTTCTTATGTTAGGAAAATGTATTTGTTTGTAAAACAGGATACGTATAATTAGAAGCAATATTTTGTTTGTTAGAATTCGAAGATGCCTTATGAATATCTAGATTACAGTACTGGTGTTGATTTCGTTCTTTAGAATTGTTCTTGGTATTCCCTATTTTCATCTGTTACCCATAGTTTTTTATTTCTAGTAGTTTTTTCTTATTGATTATAGAATATAAATCTATTTGGTTATAAAACAGGATACGTAAAATTAGTAAGAATATTTCGGAGATTTCTGAGCGAAATGCCTCGTAAGATTGTCTACCACCACGAACGGCGTTTTTCCTCTATTTACCTCACCTTTTAATTGGTTGCTGTTTTTAACTCGTTTCCTGCTTCACTCCACAGATAGGAAACACGCTTCTTACGTCGACCCAATGACGTCATCCGAAGTGCCTAATAAATGATTTCACGTTTTAGAACAGGTAGATATCGAAAATAGCTGTGCTTCAAATTAGAATCTATTGTTGAGTAATTATATGAATCTTTGGATAATAATTCCAATAGTTAAAATTATAACTACATTGGAAAATATGTAATTAATAGAACTCATTAAACCTTTTACAGAGAACTCTATTTTTTATTTTAATTTTATTGATCAACAGGTCTTTGCATATATTTAAAAACTCTGTTGATATAACCTCTATATCGTTTTTGTTTGATTCAATAATAAGAAATTCTTTTTTCAATGATTTTATGTTTTTAGGCCAATCTATAATTCCTGTGGGTTAATATGTTTTTTAAATTGAAGCTTTAAAGCCTCAACAGGAATATTTGTGAAACCCTTCACAGTTAATTTATTAGAATCATGAGTGACCGTTTTTGTGTTACAACTAACAATCTTTGAAAACGAAGTTTGACTATCCTTGTTATTGTTATTTTCCTTCTGTTTGGCCGAGATTTTCTATTCATGATCTAATTCTTTTTGAATTTTTTGACTAGATCAAGAACGTATTTTAAACACTCATAAATTCCATAAATTCCTTAATTTAATTGAGGAAGTTTATCAAGCCTGACATAATCACTTTTGGGTTAATACGGGTGGTCTATACCGAGTCCTTTGTTTGTAAACACAAAGAGCTTTCAGAGTAACGGTAAAGGTCAGTAAAAGTATATGACTTTACCTGGAACCAGACCCTGCATACAGAGAATTACAATACGAGACCTTCTACTTCATTCTTTCACACCTTAGATCTGTTTATATTGTTAGCGTGTTCGTTAACCAGCAAAATCCGCCCAATGTAAGATGACGTTTGGGGCGAAATTCACGCAAAAAAAAATCGCAACATCGCTTACATTTTTGAGTTCATATGCTTTTAAGTACTCGTTTTGTAGGCTTCTTGGCCAAGGAAAACGAATGAAACCATTTTTAAGGCGATAGCTTTAACCGTTTTCGAGAAAATTGGGAACATAGTTGCTGAATAACGTTTTTGGTTTTGGTACATAAAATCATGGGATTCAGTTGAAACATTTTTTGCATGTTCAAATTTTATCAAAACTAATATCTTAAACTTTTGGTTACGTTTGGAGTTAAGGAAGGGTTAGAATAAAATATTTCATGAACAGACATGAAAAGTTTTGGGAACTTCGTATATTTTCATTAATATCTCGAACACGGTTGGGAAATTTTCATAAGTGGATAGAAACTATTTGAAAGCTTTCTAAATTCTCTACAGAAAAGATTCTGAAACAAGTTTTGATTAGGTGATGTCAGTCGAAGAAATAAGTGCTTAAAACTTCAAATACTTCTGTTTAGTTCTTATGAACGGGTGTTTGTCGTTCTTTTTGTAATTTTTGTCTCTTTCCCTTAGTTTTTTATTGATTTTTATTTTTGTAATTTCTTATGTTAGGAAAATGTATTTGTGTGTAAAACAGGATAGGTAAAATGAGACCATTTTTCTATTGCTAGAAATAATGATAAATATTTTATTAACAGACATAAAAAGTTTTGGGAACTTCATATAATTTCTTAATATCTCGAAAACTGTTGAAAATCATGGGAAGCGAAAGGTTACCATTCGAAAGCTTACTAAATGCTCTACAAAAAATGTTCTGACGAAAGTTTTAATTAGGCAATGTCAATCGGAGAAATAAGTGCTTAAAACATTAAAGTAATTGATTTCGTTTATTCGAACGGTTTTTTTTTGTCTGTTTTTATTCCTTATTTTTTCTTAATTGCTTATAGTTGGATAATGTATTTTACAAAAAAACTGGTTAAGTAAAATAACAAAACAATTTATTGTTAGAAATATAGATTTCCTAGATTCCAAGACCTTGTAACTAGCGGGACCCTTTCTAGTGTTGACCGACCCTTCCAGGTAATATCGTAAATCAAGACCTTTCAAGACTGGTGGAACCAAAATAATAACTGCTTCTATTTTAATCTTCAGGCGATTCGCCAAAGTTGCGAAGCCTTATCAATAAATAGATATTTTAATCTTTCCAAATTAGACTAGGGATAAGAACGGAACCGCGCTAAGATGATGCAGTTCCTGCGAGTCGGACTTTTATTTTTATTATTAACTAGCTGACCCGGCGAACTTCGTACCGCCTAACAGTCGATTCTTTATTTTTATTTTATTTTTTTAAAACTTATTCTGCTATTTGGGACACCGGGTCAGCTAGTAAGATAAAAAAAAAAGAAAACAGAAACTTAATAAATCAACAATTACATTATGTCAAAAAATAAAAATTATAAAACACTTAAAATTCCTTTAATAGTCACTAAAAATCACAATGAAAATTATAATATCAGATTTCTTATTATGATACCTACTTATTATATTTCATTTATATTTTTACTTATTCTAAATTAAGTTTCACTTTTATTGTAGTACTTAATGGTACACGATATTTTTTGTTTCATTACCTGACGCGTAAAGTAACAGAGCAGATGGTTTTCCAACGCGGGAACAGGCAACATACAATTGACCATGCGAGAAACATGGGTTTTCTAGATTAATACCACAAACACTTAATGACTGCCCTGGGATTTGCTTATAGTCAAACTGAGTTCATAGGTCCAATAGCAACACGCTGCAGGCACTGTAATGAATTCACAACAGCTCGATTCAAACTTGCACCATTATTAGTCGAATGTCGCGATTCGCGGGTCTGTCTTAACCGAATTCTTTCACGTTCATTGCGATCTTCACTTTCCTGGGCAGTACGATTAGATTGATAATTAATTTGATGCGTTGCATTTCGGGTCCTTCTGCCTAAATTTGTCCGCTGCCTTATAGGATCCATTTCATAAAATAAAGATAATTTTATTAATAGACATGAAAAGTTTTCGGATCTTCATACATTTTTCGTAAATATCTCGATAACGGTTGGGAAATCGTGGTAAGTGGAGGTACCCATTCGAATGCTTACTAAATTCTCTACAAAAAAGGTTCTGATGCAATATTCGATGGGGCAACGTCAATCAGAGATATAAGCCCTTAAAACTTAAAATGTGTTTGTTTTGTTGTTTTGAAAGGGGTTTTCTCTTTGTTTATCTCACTTTTTAATTGGTTGTTTCTTGTTTTAAATTGCATTTATCAGTAAAATTAGTATAGTAGTAAAATAAGCTAAGAAACGGTGAAGTTTGGAGTGGCTGTGGTAATCAAGATGGCAGTGGCTAATCATGATGACGTAGTTTGTTTCGAATTCTCCGGTCTATATAACCTTCCTCATAGCCTCCAACTGAAGTTACAGTTATTTCTTATTTTGTAGAAAGATTTAACCCACAACAGAATGGAATTTTATTCGCCATGAAGCTTATATTTACAGCTGATTATAACAGTAAAACGAATTAGCTAGTAAAACAAGACACTTAAAATGACAACGAATTTTTGGTTCTTTAGAATAGAGCCTTCTCAGCAGTAGTCAAAGAGTAAGTACGTTTTCAGTACATAATTGTATTGACTTATACAGATTAAGAATTATCCGTTTCTGTGTAAGTTGGCTACTGTCAGTTTCCTGTGATTTGTGATGCTAATCTATTCCATTTCTTCGAGATGTACGTAACCGCGCTAAGATGACGCAGTTCCTCCGAGTCGGACCTTTTGAGTAATGTTACCATCGCATAAATATTGACATTAATATTTATACGATACTAATGTCACTCAATTGTTTCGCCTTCCCAGAACCTAACTAACACTTAACCTTTATGGTATGGTATTAAAGTTCTTATTGACCTTTAAGTATTATTACGAATCTTTTGTATGGGAATATAGAAAAGTGGGGTCTTCGTTAACGCAAATATACATTAATTTAAATTGCATTAAATACATGTGATTCTATTGTCACCTAGTGCGTCCGGAACGGTCCCTCCCCGTGTCCCTCTATTTCTTCCAAATTTATTCAATTGGGCTTTCTTTCCATTTTTTCTAGCATCGTCCCTTCGATTACCCGCGGGTAGAACAAGGCGTTTTTACTCCCGGCTCCGGTTCCCGATTCGTCGGTTCTGGGGCTTTTTCTTTAGTTATTTTCGTGGGGGGGTTTGAAAATATATATTGTAATTGAGAAAATATACTTTTATTTAAAAATTAATTTGCTTTAACAAAGTAAAAGAGACCCGAAAAGTGTTATTTTTAGACTTATACAGGCATTTTTTAAAATTTTTCACTCCGTAAGAACCATCCTCGTACTTCAAGGAATATTATAAAAAAAGAATTAGCGAAATCGGTTCAGTTGTTCCCTAGATTTGCGCTTACCAACACATTTAGCGATTCATTTTTATATAATAGATTTTCTTTGAGCAGATCACCCTTGTTGCAAAGCTCTTCAATCAATACAAATAAACTAAACAATGTTGACTTGTTGAATTCCTATTTTCAGGTTGCTGCGAGAAGTTCAGCCATTCGTTGGAGCTGAGATTCTGTGCATGTTTCTGGCCGCTGCAATAGTATACGCTGGCAGTCTCTATCAAATCTCACAGGTAAATTTACGAAATAACATGAAACTTTAGTGCTAATGATCTCAGGAGTGTAATAGATAGCACTTTTAATAGATAGGACTGTAATGGTTAGCAGCTGTAATAGATAGCAGCAGTAATAGTTAGCAGCTGTAATAGATAGCAGCAGTAATAGTTAGCAGCTGTAATAGATAGGAGTGTAATAGTTAGCAGCTGTAATAGATAGGAGTGTAATAGTTAGCAGCTGTAATAGATAGGAGTGTAATAGTTAGCAGCTGTAATAGATAGGAGTGTAATAGTTAGCAGCTGTAATAGATAGGAGTGTAATAGTTAGTAGCTGTAATAGATAGCAGCAGTAATAGTTAGCAGCTGTAATAGATAGAAGTGTAATAGTTAGCAGCTGTAATAGATAGGAGTGTAATAGTTAGCAGCTGTAATAGATAGGAGTGTAATAGTTAGCAGCTGTAATAGATAGGAGTGTAATAGTTAGCAGCTGTAATAGATAAATAAAAAAATTATCTACACGTAGGAAGTTGATCATTTCAGCGCGGTTCCCTTCATATTGCTAGTGCTATTACTAAAGGAATAGTAGCAGTTATTGGAGGGGTTTGATCTTTCGTTAAAATATATATATATATATATATATATATATATATATATATATATAAATCACGTGTCTGCTTGTTTATTTGTTTGTTCGTTCCTTATAAAAATCTACACCGTTTGACCGATATTGACCAAACTTAGCACACAGGTAGGTCTTGATACGGGAAATCTCCTAGGCTAGGTCAAAATAGTCAAATTTTAAAATTTGGTCATAAGGTCAAAAGTTTTGTTCAAGAAAAATTTGCTACACTAAACCATACAGATTGTAACGGCCGTTTTGAATCGACTACTACTGGCCCCTGTCGGCTGTTAGATGAAGTGCTGTTGTGCTGGCTTCTGCCGATATCATGATGAACTAAAACAAATTCACATCGTTTGACCGATTTTCGTAACTGGGTATAGACAACCGGGTATCAAGTATATCTTGACTGGCACACTGGGTAACAGCTAGTATACAGGTATATCTTGATACGGGGAGAGTCATAGGCAGAAAGTAGGTGTAGCATGGCACACTGGGTAACAGCTAGTATACAGGTAGATCTTGATACGGGGAGAGTCATAGGCAGAAAGTAGGTGTAGCATGGCACACTGAGTAACAGCTAGTATACAGGTATATCTTGATACGGGGAGAGTCATAGGCAGAAAGTAGGTGTAGCATGGCACACTGGGTAACAGCTAGTATACAGGTAGATCTTGATACGGGGAGAGTCATAGGCAGAAAGTAGGTGTAGCATGGCACACTGGGTAACAGCTAGTATACAGGTAGATCTTGATACGGGGAGAGTCATAGGCAGAAAGTAGGTGTAGCATGGCACACCGAGTAACAGCTAGTATACAGGTAGATCTTGATACGGGGAGAGTCATAGGCAGAAAGTAGGTGTAGCATGGCACACTGGGTAACAGCTAGTATACAGGTAGATCTTGATACGGGGAGAGTGATAGGCAGAAAGTAGGTGTAGCATGGCACACTGGGTAACAGCTAGTATACAGGTAGATCTTGATACGGGGAGTGTCATAGGCAGAAAGTAGGTGTAGCATGGCACACTGGGTAACAGCTAGTATACAGGTAGATCTTGATACGGGGAGTGTCATAGGCAGAAAGTAGGTGTAGCATGGCACACTGGCTAACAGCTGGTATACAGGTAGATCTTGATACGGGGAGTGTCATAGGCAGAAAGTAGGTGTAGCATGGCACACTGGGTAACAGCTAGTATACAGGTAGATCTTGATACGGGGAGAGTGATAGGCAGAAAGTAGGTGTAGCATGGCACACTGGGTAACAGCTAGTATACAGGTAGATCATGATACGGGGAGAGTCATAGGCAGAAAGTAGGTGTAGCATGGCACACTGGCTAACAGCTGGTATACAGGTAGATCTTGATACGGGGAGTGTCATAGGCAGAAAGTAGGTGTAGCATGGCACACTGGGTAAGAGCTAGTATACAGGTAGATCTTGATACGGGGAGAGTCACAGACAGAAAGTAGGTGTAGCATGGCACACCGGGTAACAGCTAGTATATATATAAATCATGTGTCTGTTTGTTCCTTATACAAATCTACACCGTTTGACCGATTTTGACCAAACTTGGCACACAGGTAGGTCTTGATACGGGAAATCTTCTAGCCTACATCAAAATAGTCAAATTTTAAAATTTGGTCAAAAAGTCAAAAGTTTTATTGAAGAAAAATTAGCTACACTGAACCATTCAGATTCTGACGGCCATTTTGAATCCACATCCATTTTGAATAATGTCTCAAATTTATTTGTTGATGTTCTTGATAATTAGAATAACTCGAACTCATTGATGACTTTACATCATTATATAATCATGTAATGCAGTTTATTTCAATTTTATATCAACAGTCACTGTCTAACTAAGGAGCGCTGGCCTTTCTTTGATAAGAGCTATCTACTCGCAGGCTGTGCTGCTGGCTTCTGTCGGCTGTTTTATGAGCTACTTGACAGATATATACAAATTCACACCGTTTGACCGATTTTGACGTAACTGGGTATACAGGTAGATCTTGATACGGGGAGAGTCATAGACAGAAAGTAGGTGTAGCATGGCCCACTGGGTAACAGCTAGTATACAGGTAGATCTTGATACGGCGAGTGTCGTAGGCAGAAAGTAGGTGTAGCATGGCCCACTGGGTAACAGCTAGTATACAGGTAGATCTTGATACGGCGAGTGTCGTAGGCAGAAAGTAGGTGTAGCATGGCCCACTGGGTAACAGCTAGTATACAGGTAGATCTTGATACGGCGAGTGTCGTAGGCAGAAAGTAGGTGTAGCATGGCACACTGGGTAACAGCTAGTATACAGGTAGATCTTGATACGGGGAGAGTCATAGACAGAAAGTAGGTGTAGCATGGCCCACTGGGTAACAGCTAGTATAAAATAAATTCTCGAAGGGAAAATAAATTTTAGACGCCACAACAGGAAACTGACAGTATCATGGCGACTCCCCCATTTTCCCCAACGTTCGCTCTTGGAAACACTAAATACCTATTTATGAACCATCGAAACTGCATCTATGCAGTGCTGTATCTTCACAGCTTCTGCCCCCTACATAGGCAAGAGTGACACACTTTCATTTGAGGATTTATTTTTAGTTGAGCCAGATTAGAAATACTAGTGCGATATGTCACGAAATAAAATATTTTATGTTTCTAATCCAAGCTTTCCGTTCTTATTTTTAGAACCATTCTTGGGATAAGAACGGAAAACCGATAAGATGACGCTGTTCCTGCTTCTAGGAATTTTTATATTTACTTGTACTTATTTCTAAGTTTTTAAAAATTCTATTTATTTTCTTCAAGTTATTATTATTTATTTATTAGTATTATTGTTGCTTTTAAATTTTTTTGTGTTCCCATGTAGAACTTGCAATTTGCCAATTGCCTCCGTTTTGCAATTTGCCAATTGCCTCCGTTGCAATTTGCCACTTGCCTCCGTTGCAATTTGCCAATTGCCTCCGGTCTGATTTTAATGATATGATTATATTTCAGAAACCAAGAATTAATTTCATGATTAGCTACCTGATAGCGTTCGGTGCGGAATCCGCCTACACCTATCTGTTGGTTGCCCTCGGCGAAGAAGTCATCCAAGAGGTGTGTATACAATACATATTTGTTAAATACCATTCACTCACTCACTGACCTATCATCGCCCAGCCCAAACCACTCACTGACCTATCATCGCCCAGCCCAAACCACTCACTGACCTATCATCGCCCAGCCCAAACCACTCACTGACCTATCATCGCCCAGCCCAAACCACTCACTGACCTATCATCGCCCAGCCCAAACAACTTGGCAGAAAATGTTAAAAGTTTGGCATGAAAACTCCCCTTAGGATGTAAACACTTGCTAAGAAAGTTTTTTTTTTTTTTTTTTTTTTTTTTTTTTTTTTTTTTTTTTTTTTCGAATTTATAAGTATTTTTAGAGGGGTTAGAGCAGGCAAGCCTAGGCAGCATGCGTTGGTAGGACCAAACTTCCCCGACAGAACAGCTATTATTGTACTGTGTCTATTTCATAATATTATTTTTATTTGCGGTTAATTTCAATTATGATAGCAGACCTTGAATTAGTAAAAATAAACTGTGATTTCGTCCCGCGTCGAATTTACGCTATACCTGGCGGTGGTCCATCCGAGGTAATAATATCCCGAACCCTTGCACAGCCTCCTCACCCATCAGCATCCCCAGTCAGAACACTTCTTGATAATTCTCGCTAATATAATAGAGCGATCCGTATAGAATCTACAACAATACAAATAACATATTCTCCATCGTCTTGTAATAAGTTATTCAAATCGATTAAAACAAATTGTTTTTTTTTCTCATGTCCACAGAGCGAGAATCTGTTTGAGTCGCTGTATTCGGTTCCTTGGTTCCAATATGGGAAGAAGTTCAACAAGACACTTCATTTCATGATGTGTAACACTTTGAAACCGATGCGTTTACAAGCTCTGCTCTTGACAACTCCAGCTTCGATAGAGTCTTATGGGAGTGTAAGTTTATTTCTTTGCTAGATTCTAAGATTATTAAATTACTATTATTAAGAAATCACGTAGGAGATGCATAACTACTCACAATCATCAACAAGTGGTTTAGATGAGGACGGATTTCTGAAAAGTCCTAGACTACTTCAAACGTTGCATAAACAAATTATTCAATTAATACTTGTTTAGTTAATTGTTCTCTGGAGTGAACACCAACTTTCGATCCATCGGTTTTATACGAATGTTGCTGGGGCCAATGTATGGGAAAGTTGGCCTTTGTACAATTGAATAATATACAGGGTGTCCCATATTGGGATTTCATAATTTTAAGGGTTTATTCTGCACCTCATTTGTAGTTCAGGGACGCAGAAATGAGCGTTCTATCTCAACATGTAGCAGAGCTATTCAAACTTTTGTCTTTTTTCAAAACTATTGGGTTTTCTTATGAAAAACTGTGTTTTCCGGATTTCTAGTCTATGTATGTATCGTAAGTGACAACCACATTTTTAGAATCTACATTAAATTTCCAATAAGAAACACCAGTTATTAAAATGTTGCCATGTAAATTAGGAGCTACACTAAGAGCCATATAGATGTGAACTATTGTTATTAGGGTTTTCTTAACTCCTTAAATATTTTCTTAATCAGCTATTTGTAGACTTAGCGATTTGCCTCCGCCTAAAAAGTTGCCTTATTTAATAACCTTTAAATTGGTACCCTGTTGTTTCAAAAACAAAAAATATTTAAGTCTATTTTTTTCTGATTTCTAAGTCAAAACCAATACATTTGGTGTAGCTTGAAGAAGCCATTACGAACACATTATTTAATTTCACGCGAATATAGTGATGTCCCATCCTTCCAACATTAGGTATACACACTTTTTGCTCTGATTAAGGATTATTGGACACCTTGGAAAGAGTGAAAGATGGCAGAACATATTTGAAATAAGCACAATTATTGTTATTACTTTAATAAACAAATACAGATCTTATATTTTTATAGTTTGAGAGTCTTGTTTTATTAAATTTATATTTTTAATTCTATTCTATTTAATAAAATTAGAGACTACAATTTCTGCTTATAAGTTATTGCATATAAGTAACTGGGTTATTCATTATAAATAGTATTGAAAAAACTCTCTCCTGCAAATATAAACCGAAAAAAAAGATTTAAATTAGAAGACTATTATACTACAATTAAAAATAGAAATTTCATAAAACAAGACCCTGAAAGCATAAAAATATAACATATGTATTTAATTTGTTAACCCTTTCCGTACGCAAAGAGCCGCAAGGAGTGTGTTCTCCTGTACGGGATACTCGCACCCGGCGTTGGTCCCCCTGTACGGGAACTCGTACCCGGCGTTGGTCCCCCTGTACGGGAACTCGTACCCGGCGTTGGTCCCCCTGTACGGGATCCTCGCACCCGGCGTTGGTCCCCCTGTACGGGAACTCGTACCCGGCGTTGGTCCCCCTGTACGGGAACTCGTACCCGGCGTTGGTCCCCCTGTACGGGATCCTCGCACCCGGCGTTGGTCCCCCTGTACGGGATACTCGTACCCGGCGTTGGTCCCCCTGTACGGGATACTCGCACCCGGCGTTGGTCCCCCTGTACGGGATACTCGCACCCGGCGTTGGTCCCCCTGTACGGGAACTCGTACCCGGCCTCGGCCCCCCTGTACGGGATACTAGCACCCAGCCTCGGTCCCCCTGTACGGGATACTAGCACCCGGCCTCGGCCCCCCTGTACGGGATACTCGCACCCGGCGTTGGTCCTCCTGTACGGGATACTAGCACCCGGCCTCGGCCCCCCTGTACGGGATACTAGCACCCGGCCTCGGCCCCCCTGTACGGGATACTCGCACCCGGCGTTGGTCCTCCTGTACGGGATACTAGCACCCGGCCTCGGCCCCCCTGTACGGGAACTCGTACCCGGCGTTGGTCCCCCTGTACGGGAACTCGTACCCGGCGTTGGTCCCCCTGTACGGGATCCTCGCACCCGGCGTTGGTCCCCCTGTACGGGAACTCGTACCCGGCGTTGGTCCCCCTGTACGGGAACTCGTACCCGGCGTTGGTCCCCCTGTACGGGATCCTCGCACCCGGCGTTGGTCCCCCTGTACGGGATACTCGTACCCGGCGTTGGTCCCCCTGTACGGGATACTCGCACCCGGCGTTGGTCCCCCTGTACGGGATACTCGCACCCGGCGTTGGTCCCCCTGTACGGGAACTCGTACCCGGCCTCGGCCCCCCTGTACGGGATACTAGCACCCAGCCTCGGTCCCCCTGTACGGGATACTAGCACCCGGCCTCGGCCCCCCTGTACGGGATACTCGCACCCGGCGTTGGTCCTCCTGTACGGGATACTAGCACCCGGCCTCGGCCCCCCTGTACGGGATACTAGCACCCGGCCTCGGCCCCCCTGTACGGGATACTCGCACCCGGCGTTGGTCCTCCTGTACGGGATACTAGCACCCGGCCTCGGCCCCCCTGTACGGGATACTTTTCCCACTCTCGGTCACAGCGCCTCGACTTTCAGCGATCTCCTCGCCGTACTTAAACTCGTCATTTATCATTTTGATTTTTATTTTGTTTACAATGATTATTAATTTTTACTTATGCTGAATTAGTTTGGCATTTAAATAATTATTTTAAGTTGAATAACTGTCTTTAAAAATAAATAATAAAAAAGCTATATTATATATATGAGTAAAAAAAAGAAAATTTTTTTCTGTTACCATTTGCTATTTCTTTTATGAATAATAAGCAAGGGAATTAAATACTCAATAACTACGGCAAATAAATTTTCCATCTTCAATTTTGATCCGTGACTTTTACACACCGGCGGAGTTAATTTTTTTTTTTCATGTATAAAATTTAGTTACAAAAACAAAAGCATAATTATAAATATTTACAGTTAATTTATTGAATTATTTAATTAAATATGTAATATATTAAACATTTTAATTAAATATTAAATATTTTTTAAAAATGGAGGACAAGCAATAAAAAAAAAAGTTTTACAAAATTTAACAAAACACGAATATAAGATCATAACTTCAGGACTAAAAGATAACTGATTTTGCAAAAAAATGCTGTTAGGAATGTACAGAAGTATAAAAATAAACGGTAATTTGACTAGGGTTGACAGGGTAACTTGGCGGAGAAGGCAACGAGTTTTAATTAGACTAAAACAGACCAAAAACTTCATTCAAATGCCATCTAGTAATAGACAGGAATACTAGAAGTACAATACGGTAACGCTAGATAGCTCTAAAGTCGAGAAATGAGAAGATAAAGAATGCGAGAGATACGCCGAGCTCTCGACTGCTGTACATGGTACGTGGGTCCCGTCTTCTTTCGACTTCTACACAAGTCCACGGTATGTGGGTCCCGACCGCTCTCTACTGCTGGAGCAGTCCACGGTACGGAAAGGGTTAACAATAATTGTAATTTTTTCAAATATGTTCTTCTGTCATATTTCACTCTTTCCAAGGTGTCCCCTAATCCTTAATCAGAGTAAAAAGTGTGTGTACCTAATGTTGGAAGGATGGGACTTCACCATATCCGCGTGAAATTAAAAAATATGTTCGTAATGGCTTCTTCACACTAAAGCAAATGTATTGGTTTTGACTTAGAAATCAGAAAAAATAGACAAATAATTTTTGTTTTTGAAACAACAGGGTACCATTTTAAAGCTTATTAAATAAGGCAACTTTTGAGGTGGAGGCAAACCGCTAAGTCTACAAATAGCTAATTAAGAATATATTAAAGGAGTTAAGAAAACCCTAATAACAATAGTTCACATCTATATGGCTCTTAGTGTAGGTCCAAATTTATATGACAACATTTCAATAATGGGTGTTTCTTATTGGAAATTTAATGTAGATTCTAAAAATTTGGTCGCCATTTACGATACATATTCCAGAAATCCGGAAAACACTGTTTTTTTTTTTTATAAGAAAACCCAATAGTTTTGAAAATAGTCAAAAGTTTGAATTGCTCCGCTACATGTTGAGATAGGACGCTCATTTCTGCGTCCCTGAACTACAAATGAGGTGCAGAATATACCCTTAAAATTATGACATCTCAATGTGTCACACCCTGTATAATATAATAAGAATTTATCAGAACACCTTTCATGAGTGCAGCCTCATTTTCTTCAGGAAGTGCTAAAATTAAAGGTCTAAAATAATATTTAATAATCTAAAACGATATTTTTTTAAAAATTATTTAATAGCCCACATCTAGTACCAAACAAAACTTTATTTTATAGTCAATCTTTTGATTTGATCATCATAAAGACAAGGCTTTTTAGAAAAAAATAAAATAAAAAAATATGGTTTGTCCAAAATCAAGAAAAAAATTAATCAAATTGTTGCACACGTTTTATAAATATTAACTTATATATATAAAAGTCATAGAACTAAAGTAAACCACCAGTCCACAACGCGTTATTCATTCTCGAGGTCCTGCATATTTCTGAAGGGTGGCTTAAGCATATATCCCAAAAATAGATCTATTTTTTAGATGTCGGAAATATTGGCTCCTAAAGCACACTAATGGCATTCGGACATTAAGAATTACACTTTTTCATTTTGTACTAGCGATGATTAAAAAACAAGATTTGAGTTTTTAATATTCATGAATAAAGAAAAAACAAAACTATTTCTGATACATTTTTTTTTATTTTTATTTTTTTGTTTCAGCTCCTCTCCGCGATGTACAAAATAATGAGTCTTGTCAGGCAGTCAGACAATTTGTAATATGGCATTAGAGCGTGCATAGATTTCTTGTTAAATTAATACATAATGATTCTATACAAAAATACATTCCAATAACAGTCAGTGTATTGGTATACAAAAAAAGAGGACAAAGAACAAAATACAAGAGGCGACAAAATAATATAACCAGAAGAACCAAGGGAAGTTAAACAAAAAGTCGGAGAATCAAGCACAATTGAGAATATATGAGAGATAGTTATCATATGCAGATTACAGATAGGCCATAAACGGCTGACGCACTTACGTCTCATAGATGCCGGGATTTACAAAAAGTCATTGTATAACAATCTACAAGGAATCACACATTGACACAATGTCTACTTAGACAATACACACTACTCCGAAGGGTGTCAATATATTATACAAAATCTAAGTCTACGGGGAAAAACTCATTAGGCTGACTATAACTGGACAAGGAAGGAATACATATTTATTATTTATATGAAAAAATAATAAACAACATTATTCATATCGTCGATACAAATGCAAAGTAACGAATGTGAAAAAATGCATCTTTCATTGTCAATATTTACTAATTTCTGCTGGACTTATATACGGCAAATTCCTGAATCTTATTTCACTTTATTAAAGGGAAAGTATTCCACTATCAAAAGGTCAAATTTGCCGAATATTTGACTGTCCAAAAAAATGTTATGAATAAATGCTTTTCCACTGTGAAACTTGGTGATTTTCATATTCGATACTTTGCATTTGTAGCGACGATATCATTGAGTCATAATATGGAGCCGTGTGTTCACTGACACAACTCAAAATATAACTTAATGGTAATGTGTCACTCTTGCCTTTGTAGGGGGTCTTAGGATTAAGGGTGGGTTTACATTTGCTAGTTATTGCAGGATATTTATATCAGAGAGAAATTGCTAACCATGTAAAATGTATGTCTGCAATAAATTCTACCATGAGCAATTTAGACAGGAAGAGTGACACAAGTTCCCTCTGGTCAACAAGCTGTGACAGTACATACAGTTTTGATAGCCAATAAACAGATATTTACTATGTCTTTCATAGTCATCACCGAAAAACAACAATTTTTGAGTTGTGTCACTTTAGAAATACTAGCCCCATATAATTATTAAATACAAACATAAATTGTACAAATTAATTTATAAGCCTCAAAAATTTTCTATATTTTTTTTTTTCATTACAAAAAACGTTTCAATTTTGCGTCAACTCGTTGTATAAAACAATATTATTAAGTCCGACTCGCAGGAGGTGCGACATCTTCCTCGCGCGGTTACTTTCTCATTCCTAGTTTCAATTGAAAAGCTTAGAATAGAAACAGTTCATGTTTTCCCTTCACCTTTCGTGAAAACTGTATTAGCTCTTATAAAAATTAATTGCGTTTAGAGCCTTCTGCTTAAATTCAGGAACTTAAATATGCTTTAGGCCTACCCGACCAACCTATGTAATGTACTGTTTAACAAAAAGTCTTCTTTTTCGTACAGCGCATGCGCGAACGCCAGCGGGCACTTTTATGTAACTTTTTTTTCTTTTTGCAGTTTAGTCGCCGCTAAAGCATATTTATTCTCAGATATCAATTTCTTATCCCTGAGCAATCTAAAGAACTCATAATAAAATAATAAATTACTTTTTCTGAGAATTTTTAGAATCTGTAATGAATAATAGCACAGGCATACAAAATAAAAAAAGTGATCTGTTCCAAAGACACCATACATATATTTTTATGTATTTCGAAACACTGAATCTGAACCCGTAGTCCGTTTGACCCTAGCACGTGAGGTTAAAGGGCATTTGGAGGTCAAATCTCAAATAAAGTCGCCCTCTACGCTTTCCCCGAGTGACAAGTTATACCCTTCCCTCTATAGTTGTTCCTAATATTGGTTACTCATAGAATGAGCCGATGTTAAAGGAGATGGATAATTAATTTCGGGTTGCGCGGTTTTGTGCATCGTGGCGCCTTTCTTCTAGATTGGATTATGTATTTAAATATTTAACAAACAAAAAAAAATATAAACAGTATTTATTTCAAGCTTTCCAAATGACAAGGAAGAGATCGATCTGAAAATGCGCTAAGGTGACGCAACTCCTGCGCGTCAGACATTTTTGCGACATTCTGCCTACACAAGAAAATATGCTGAGGTTATCGATCAATATTTATATTGATAAAGGAAAATATAATGTATTTACTGATTGTAACAATAAATTAATAATATTTTTTACAAATTATGATTAAGTTTTGTTAAAATTGTATACCTAGTTATAATTTATGTTTGTTAAATTATTTTATGTTCCAATCATTTAATTTGTTTTCTTGTATTATATGGATTTATTTAAATTTTATAATAATCTTTTCTTTCTGTATACTAGTTTTTTTTTTTAAATTGATTGATTTTTTGTATTTAATTACAAATACATTTCATGGATTATATTGAAATTTATAATTGTTTTTTTATGTTTCCATCCTTAATACATACTATGATACAATAATGTTATTATGAGCATTGACTTGGTTCAGACTCATCAGGAAGAGTATTTTACTTCTTCAATTCTATGTTTTAATTCCTACATATCTCCACAAAATGTGAAACTTTAAGTCTGATATCTTTTTCTTTTTCTGGGCTTCTGTATATATATATATATATATATATATATATATATATATATATATATATAAGCAAACACGGAATAGTTGGGATTCGGCTAAAACCAACTATTCCATGTTTGCTTATCACCTCGACAGCTAACTATTCCAGGTTCATATTATATATATATATATATATATATATATATATATATATATATATATATACTCCTGACTCAAGCCAGTACACATGACGAGAGGACTTCTCGATAAGCCCCTGAAGAGGTGCGAATTGAGGCACGAAACATGTCGGGCAAAATAGATGAAATAAAATAGTTGAACAAAAACAAATGGTGTTCTGCTTCATCGACCCTCTACCAAATAAAGAAAAAAGAACAAATGGAACATATATATATATATATATATATATATATATATATATATATATATATATATATATATATTTAGGCAGTGACAATAGTATTTATACACTGAGTTTCTTTTCAAGAACTGTATATTTCAAGAAAGTTATGATATACCTGTTAAAAAAAACTTTTATTTAAAAGTTTTAAGAGTAAACGTTATTTAGGAACTCTAAAAATTAAATATATGAGAATAAAAGTTAATGTAAAACTTTCATTTCTTTTTTATTGTGAAATAAAAGTTTTCAGTATTTTAATGAAGAATTTTAGTGTTTCTGTTAGTTTACAATAGCTGTAATACTGGGAAGAAAGAAAATCCACACTCCCATAGCTATATTAGCTAGGACTTATCCTAGATCCCCATCCCAGCCACTCATGTATATATTAAATGAACCCTAATGTATATATTAAATGATTAAAAGATAAATTACTATTGAAATTTAATTAATTTTTCAAAATAAGTGAAATGTTCTTTTTTTATAAGTTTATCTTTATTTAAACAAAAAATAATCATTGGTAGCTTTAATTTATTTCTTTTTTTATTATGTGTTTTAATAACACTTAATTTAAAACTTTTATTTTTAACTTGAAAAATAACATTAAAAAAACGGTTTTTTTTTTATGTATGAACCCAATAAGTTATTTTCGAACTTTTATTTTTAAAAAATGAAAATCAAAGTAAACGTTTAAGAAGTACTTTTTTGAAAAAAAAGTTAACAATTATTTTCGTCCCTTGATAATTATTTATCAATACGTTCTTCTATTTATCAACCAATACCAACAAATAAATCATTAGATATGAATAATCCACATTACATCAGTTAATGTTTTAGGTCCGCCATTTCTGGGTTTGGAGGGATAAGTTAATGTTTTAGGTCGGCCATTTCTGGGTTTGGAGGGATAAGTTAATGTTTTAGGTCCGCCATTTCTGGGTTTGGAGCGATAAGTTAATGTTTTAGGTCGGCCATTTCTGGGTTTGGAGGGATAAGTTAATGTTTTAGGTCGGCCATTTCTGGGTTTGGAGCGATAAGTTAATGTTTTAGGTCGGCCATTTCTGGGTTTGGAGGGATAAGTTAATGTTTTAGGTCCGCCATTTCTGGGTTTGGAGCGATAAGTTAATGTTTTAGGTCGGCCATTTCTGGGTTTGGAGCGATAAGTTAATGTTTTAGGTCCGCCATTTCTGGGTTTGGAGCGATAAGTTAATGTTTTAGGTCGGCCATTTCTGGGTTTGGAGCGATAAGTTAATGTTTTAGGTCCGCCATTTCTGGGTTTGGAGCGATAAGTTAATGTTTTAGGTTGGCCATTTCTGGGTTTGGAGCGATAAGTTTAGTTTCTAAGTAACTATCAATTATTCTTTGAACATTAGCAGGACATTTAATGTCAAATCACACAGTGCCATCACATCTCAGAAATTTATCAATTTTTAATAATCTCAAATATTTTATTTACTTTTTTATCAAATAATTTAACTTGGGGGATTTTTTCGAAGTTATTGTTTTTTTCGCATGATTTTGGTGATTTGTATACAATTTTTTTAAAAATCATTTTATGTTTTTAGATTATTGAGAAGTAAAATTATGAATGACTAAATATCACTCTTACGCCATTTACATGATTGTTGCCGATATGGTTATCCTTAAAAATGCATTTTTATTCAAGATAATCTCAGTGTATGAATACTTGGAACGAAACTATGGGTGGTTCAAATTTGTGTATATATAAACATAAATATATGCACGAGTAACTTGCTTCTATCGTGTTCAGAAACTGTTGAAAACCAGCCAGAAAAATCCCTGTAATTAAATATTACTTGGAAAATGAATAAAGCATTTTAAACATCTTTCTATTTACATAACCAGACAGAGTTACGATTCATACACACTCGCACTAAATTCATTATTGAAACGCGCTTAAATTACGCAGTTGTCCCGGAAATTGTAAAATAAGCTACAAATTGTTATTACTTTCCCACCTCATTTAAAATTATTCTATTCAATTTCTCACAAAGAAGGAAGTATAATTTCTGATTTATCTAAAAAATTCATAATCACAAACCCTTTACAAAAAAAATCAAAACCACCAATCTCCCTTTGTCAATAAACTTTCATGACAGTCGCCAAAGAATGCAATATTGACAACAAAAAAAGAAGAAAAACCAAAAAAAACGACAAAAAGAAGAGGGGCTAATATACACCCTTGTACAACAGCCTTTTGCATTCCAATCCAAACCTGTCGTTAAAAAATCAATTATGCTTAAAACTTTGGGAAACATTTAAAGAATTATTCACTTCTTCCATCCCGGAAGGAATTCACAATTCCCCGATCGTCCAAAGAGAGCAGCCGTTATCAATCCAGGTATATCTCTCATTTACTGATATCAGTTCATAAGGATACATTTTTTGGCGGAATTAGAAAAAATAATCAAAAAATTATGTTTTTTTATAGAAAAGCGACAAACTCGCATGGACTGTGTTCAGCACGTTTCCGAATAATACATTTTGTATACTTGAATAGAATTTTTGTTTAGAGTAAATTTGAAATCCTACTAAAGAAAATAGGACAATTTCAAACTGCTTAAGTAAGTTTATACTTTTTGGGTCTTGTTCGAATTAGCCCGTCAGTGATTTCCTAATGATATTCAGTAACGGTTACTCTGTAATATGATACCATTGATAGAGAAATAAAAACACATGTTTAAATATTATTTAATTTAGTATTTTTTATGCAATTGCGGTTATAAAGCGATGAATCTTTTTCAATGTTATGATTTATGAAAAGGGACCAGAATTTTTTTTTTAAGTATCTCATTAGAGGTGTATTAATTTGTTTGATCTGTAAAAATTAATATTTTTATTTTTTTATTTTTACGTCCATTTTAATTAACTCAAAATTTTAGGACGGGTTATCTATAGGTCACTACCCTTTTCTAGCCAGGATAGGCGATGCTTTTTCTTTAAAGAAAAGGTATCAGCCCTAGTGGGAATCGAACCAACGACCTTTTGCACGGAGTGTTTCTCTAAAAAGTATATAAAACTAGCTAAATACCCGTGCTTCGTCACGGCAGATAAGTAGTGATTTTACTGCGTTAAATAATGCATCATCAAAATTAACGCTACTATATAATTTTATGGAGTTTATTATAGCACGGTTCCTGTCATACTATATGTTATTCATCAATTGATAAGTAATCAAAGTATAATGTTTCTTGACACTGGGGCGCTCCTGACCAGAGATAACCCGTTATCTACAGGTAAGTAGTAACAGCAGTGTAACCAATACATGTTAAATTTTGTTGTAAATAATAAATGTACGTTAAAATTAAAAAAATTATGTTTCCAAGATGTCATTTGGACACAGCCATTATATTTGCGAGCATTAGCAAGAAGTGTTCTGACTGGGGATGCTGATGGGTGAGCAGGCTGTGCAAGGGTTCGGGATATTATTACCTCGGATGGGCCATCACCAGGGCGTAAACTCTATGAGGGACAAAATCTCATTTTATTTCTAGTAATTCAAGGTCTGCCATCATAGTGGAAATTAACCTCAATTAAAAATAATACTATGAAATAGATATTGTACGGTAACAGCTGTTCTTTATCGTCCTAGCAACACATGCTGCCTAGGCTTGCCTGCTCTAACCAACTCAAACTTTAAACCCCTCTAAAAATACTTAAAAATTCCAATATTAAAAACTTCTTTCTCAGCGAGTGTCAATGCAAAATTTCAAATTTTTCTGTCGAGTGGTTTGGGCTGGGGGATGATAGGTCAGTGAGTGAGTGAGTGATTCAGTGAGTGAGTGAGTGAGTGGTATTTGACAAATATATATTAGACTAGCTGAATACCCGTGCTTCACCACGGCCGATAAGTATTTTTTATATTGAGTTAAATAAGATATGATCAAAATTAACGCTACTACATAATTTTGTACAGCTTATTATTGCACGCACTTTAAAGCTACCCAGGAAACACCATGTGGAGGTAACCATTTCCGTTGGAAAAAAAATACAACAACCGCTTAAAAAGTTAAGTAAAAAGAGAAATTTGAAGTTTTAAGCACTTATCTCTTCGATTGACATCGCCCCACCGAACATTACAACACAATCTTATTTGTAGAGAATTTAGTAACCTTTCGAATAGCCGCCTTCCACTTACTACGATTTCCCAACCGTTTTCGAGATATTTTAGAAAATATACTGAGATCCGAAAACTTTGTATCACCATTCATACAACTTTTTTTTCCATATACTTCGTTTCTGAATACCCAAACAGAAAATTAGTTTTGAAAAATATTTCTATCAATTTTTCTGGTAAATGGCTACAGAACTCGCTTAAAAAATGGTTTCATTCGTTTTCCTACGTTAAGGAATCTTTCGCACAAATTTCGCTTCAAAAACCATGTTCCAGTAAACGGATTCAACTGGTTAATGAACTTGACCTTTTAAATGAGAAGAAAGATTTTTGTACCAAATGTTATCAAAATCGAACCTTTTTTGAGCCGATGAGGAACTTCTTAATAATTCAAACCCCCCTAAAAGTACTTAAACATTTGAATATCAAAAAAACCTTTCTTAGCGAGTGTTTACATTCTAAACGTATTGTCCGTGCAAAATTTCAAATTTTGTGTCAAGTGGTTCGGATGGGCCATCACCAGGGCGTAAACTCTATAAGGGACAAAATCACAGTTTATTTCTAGTAATTTAAGGACTGCCATCATAGTGGAAATTAACCTCAATTAAAAATAATACTATGAAATAGATAATGTACGGTAACAGCTGTTCTTTATCGTCCTAGCAACGCAGGCTGCCTTGGCTTGCCTGCTCTAACCAACTCAAAATTTAAACCCCTCTAAAAATACTTCAAAATACGAATATCAAAAAATCCTTTCTTAGTGAGTGCCTACGTTATATAGGGAAGGACCATGCAAAATTTCAAAATTTTCTGTCGAGCGGTTTGGGCTGGGCGATGATAGGTCAGTGAGTGAGTGAGTGATCAATAAGTAACTATAACTAGATAAAATCACCGGCGGTGATAATCTGAATAAGACCCTGAATTTAGGCGTCTAGAATCAAATCAAGACAAATCACTATTTTTACGATTTTCAGATAACATTTGATTTTATAAGTCGAAAATGTCCTCTTTAAACTGGTAGAGAAAAAAAGATTTTTAAAACACAATAGACCATGTTGTTTTTTTTAATGCTGAACAAAGTAAGACACAAAAAAGTCCGACTCGCAGGAACTGCATCATCTTAGCGCGGTTCCGTTCTTATCTCTAGACTCATTTAAAATGATTAAAATAGAAGCTGTTATTATTTTGGGTCCACATTTCTAGAAGTCATGAAGATTAGATAGTTAGCCGTCGAGGTGATATGTAAAGATGGAATGGCTGGGATTCGGCTAAAGAAACCACAATACGATTTTTGTTAAAAAATCTATATTTAGGACGTTTTGGCTACTCATTGGTAGCCTTCGTCAGCAATGAAAGTGCCGGGAGGCTGAGGAGGACCAACGTTGACAGTTCCATCTTTACTTTCAAGAGAGGTCTTATTTACGATCTTACCTGGATACCCATCCAGGGTATCCAGCCCTAGGAAGGACCCCGCTAGGCATTTGAAAAGCTATCTTGGAAATCCATATCTCTGAGATTAAATTGTTTTTCTTAACCTGATTTATTATCAAATACATTATCCAACTACAAGCAGTTAAAAAATAACAAGGAATAAAAACAGACAAAAAGAATAGTTGGAATAAGCGAAATCAATTACTTTAAAGTTTTAAGCTCTTATTTCTCCGATTGACATCGTCTAATCAAAACTTTCATTAGAACCTTTTTTTTAGAGAATTTAGTAAGCTTTCTAATGGTATTCCTCCGTTTACCAAGATTCTCAACCTTTTTCGAGATATTAAGGAAAGTATACAAAGTTACCAAAACTTTTTATGTTTGTTAATAAAATATTTTATTCTGACCCTTCCTTAACTCCAAACGTAACATAAATTTCAACATATTAGTTTTAATGAAAGTAGAACATGCAGAAAATGTTTCAACTGAATCCCATGATTCTAAGTACCCAAACCAAAAACGGTATTCAAAAACTATTTTTCCAATTTTCTCAAAAATGGTTAAAGCTATCGCCTTGAAAATGGTTTCATTCGTTTTCCTAGCCCAGGAAGCATATAAAACGAGTACTTACAAGCTTATGAACTCAAAAACGTAAGCGTTACGATTTTTTCTGCGCGAATTTCGCCCCAAACGCCATCTTCCAGTGGGCGGATTTTGCTGGTTAACGAACTTGACCTTTCAAATTGGACAACGGATTTTTGTACCAAATTTCATCAAAATCGGACCATCAGGGAAGCCAGAAATGAGCGAACAGACAAATATATATATATATATATATATATATATATATATATATATATATATATATATATATATATATAAATATATACATATATATATATATATATACAAATTTGAACCACCGTTATTTTCGGTCTCTAGGGGTTCTGAAACGCGAAATTTTCTAGTCGGCACTTCCGGATTGTTTCATTGTATCAACCTTATAAGCGGGGTTCCTCCCTATGGGGGAGGGAGGAACCGCGCTAAAAATAAAAAAAGTGGTATTTTCTAAAGACACCGTACACATTATTCTTATGTATTTCGACAGGCTGAATCCGGAGTCCGTTTCACTCCATCAGGTCAAGATTAAAGTCATTTAAGGTCAAATATCGTATAAATTCATTAAAGAAGAAATAACTTGCTAAGATATTAAAGATGTCTATTTTGCTAAAAATAATTCGATTCCAGATTCATTTCTTGCAAAATAAACACAATTGTCCTTGAAATGAACTCGATTTAGCCCCGATGTGGTGAAACTGATATCAGACTCGAAATCAGCGACCCTCAAAACTACTACGGAAGCTATAGTTATTTCTTACTAAACGACTTCATACGAAATTTGACCTTTAAATGCTCTTAAACCTGACGTGCTGGGATGAAACGGACTCCGAATTCGGATTCAGCGTGTCGAAATACATAAGAAAATATGTATAGTGTCTTTGAAAAACACCACTTTTTTTGTGTGAAGAAAAAGTGGTCTATGATACGCTAATACGTTTAAAGGTCGATTCACACTATACGTACCGTCTCCGACAGGCCACCGTCCAGCATCCGACAGGCAAAATATTCTTTAATGTATTTCCAATGAGGTAGTTCACACTAGAGCGTTCCGTCACCGACAGGCCAGTAAAGCCAAATTTAGGTAGCTGGACGGTGGCCTGTCGGTGACGGTACGTATAGTGTGAATCCACCTTAAGGAGGCCCGTTTTTTCGCCGAAAGGCTCTGTTTCGCTGGGCGGATTCTGTCGGTTACAGGTTAGGTTACAGTTTATTCAGGGCGATTAACTTATATAGTTTTTACGCCCTGGATTCTGTCGGTGAACGAGAAAGCGTATTTTTGTAATACATTCTATCACACCATATATATATATATATATATATATATATATATATATATATATATTATTTTTGAGGTTTCTTCGCTGGGGAGAATTATTTGTGTTAATAAGGCATTCTCCAGCGGTCGATTTATTTGCGTAATATTTCGCAGAAATCACATTCTGCTTCTTCAGACGGTCCATGTCTTTAAATTTTTTTTATACTTGTTATTTTATATTAACCTATATATTCGATTGATCATATTGCCATAAGACAGCTTTCAGATGTACATTGTTATACCGAGGCCTGTCGACACAGCGTAGAGCCGATGGGACTGCTTTGAGACTGTTCTACCTCTTGCTGCTTTGTGCTTGCTTGTATTTTCCCAAGCATATATATATATATACAGTGAAACCTCCCTTAACGGACACCTCCCTACAGCGGACACCTCTATTAACGGACATTTTCTCACAGTCCCGAATTTTTCTATAGGTAAAATAAACCTCTATATTGCGGACACCTCTGTAGAACGGACACGGACAGAGAATCCTGATGTTTTACCTCCTTACTACGGACAAGTACAGCTAATGTAAGTTATCGAAGCGTTCCTATCGGTGTAGGTTTCCAGTAAAATGCGTTAACAATAACAAACTCTTTGTAAGAATAAGATATATATATAGAATAGTGACTAGTAATCTCTTCCTAAGAATTTCACAACAGGAACCTCTTCCTTTTCAGCAGAAGCATATGATTTTCCCTCTGGCAGATTACTATTGTTTTGCCTACGCGGTATCACGGTTCCGGGAATATTCCATAACTCTTCTATGATCCAGGCAAAAGCACTAGAGATAGCCGGACAGTTGGGCTATTCTGAATTTAAAGCTTCCAATGGGTGGCTGGAAAAATTTCGTGGCAGGAAAAAATTTTAATTTAAAGCCATTTGTGGAGAATCGGCGTCGGTGAATGCGGGTACAGTTACTCAGGGGAATCCAAGCTTCCATCATTACTGTTTGGATATACGCCTGAAAATATTTTTAACGCGGACGAAACAGGGCTTTTTATCAGGGCGCTTCCAGAAAAAACGTTATGTTTTAAGGGTGAAAAGTGTGCAGGAGGTAATATTGCAAAGGACAGACCCACCGTTCTCCTCTGTTCAAGTATGGCCGGGGAAAAATTGAAACCTCTTGTCATAGGAAAGGCACAGAAACCACGATGTTTTAAAAACATTGATGTTGATGCAGTAGGAGTTAAATGGGCATCTAACAAGAAAGCTTGGATGCCCACTACAATTATCCCAACCATTCCATCTTTACTTATCACCTCGACGGCTAACTATCTAATCATCATAACACTACAATTATGATCGCATGGTTACAAGATTTCAATGAAAAACTAAAACGGGAAAAAAGAAAAGCTTTATTGCTTTTGGATAACGCTACGTCACATCCGGACTTGGATTTTGTAAACCTAAAAATTATTAACCTAAAAAACATCTTTATGCTTTAAACTTTTTAGAATAAAAAGTTATTTTTTTAAAGTTTATACTTATTGAACTTCTTTCTATATACTTAAAAAAACTTTTTATGGGAAATTATTAAATGGTTAATTAAAACATGAATGAAATGTACAAATTCGGTACGTATCCATCTCGACCAACCCCTCTGTATAGCGGACACCTCTCTATAGTGGACAAGTTTGGTTCTCCCAGAGGTGTCCGCTATAGAGAGGTTTCACTCATATATATACATATATATATATATATATATATATATATATATATATATATATATATATATATATAGGGTCTCCCCGTGGTCTAGTGACCATCATCTATGATAGGTACATTTTGTTCCGTTTGGAGTTGAGAAAGTACTATAAATAAAATATTTCATTAACAGGCATGAAAAGTTTTGGGATGTTCGTATATATTTTTTTTAAATATCTTGAAAAGGATCTGGAAATCGTGATAAGTGGAACATAACCATTCGAAAGCTTCCTAAAGTTTCTACAAAGAAGGTCCTAATGTAACGTTTGATGGGGCAATGTCAATCGGAGAAATAAGGACTTGAAAATTCGCAATTGTTAGTTTTGCTCCTTCGAACGGGTTTTTTTACGTGTTTACCTAATGTTTTAACTGTTTATTCCTTATTTTGATTTAACAATAAAATGGGTACTTGGCTAAAACAATGTAAGAAAATGTGAAACGTTGTTACAGTGAACGTTGAGAAGGTGGGGGAAGTCGCCATGATCCTGTCAGTTTCCTGTTCTGGCGCTTTAAATCTATTTCCTCTTCGAGATTTTATTTTATATTTTTCACGAAAGATCAAACCCCACCAATAACTGCTACTATTCCTTTACTTTAGAGATATGAACGCAACCGCGCTAAGATGACGCAGTTCCAGTGAGCCAGACTTTTTTTGTATGTTTTCGTTGGTTCGTAATTCGTTCATTGAAACAGGATACGGAAAAGAAGAAACAATGTTTTGTTGTTGTTTTTATACAGAATTTTGAGAAGCACTCGCAGCTGATGAAGGAGTAATTTCTTCTACTGTAAGACTTTGGGCGCATAAAATCTCTGTTTTTTTTTTAAGATTTCGATTTGATTAGGTTCTTATCATTTTGACTATATATATATATATATATATATATATATATATATATATATATAATAGTTCTATTTTCTATTTCAATCTTTATTTCTAGTTCAAGCTTTCCAAATGAAACTAGGGAAAAATATTTATGGAAAAGCGCTAATTTGAAGGAGTTCCTGCTATTATCTTTATAGCACTGGCGAGGCATGGGCGTATATTTTGATTTAATCGGTAAAAATTTCATAAAACCCTTAAAAATAAATTAATACACTTCACTAACTGGAAACACTTGTACCTGAAATTAATATGAATACAGAAGACTTAGACTTGACATACACAGTATACACAGACGGGAGTAAGGACGGGGAGGATGCGGGCTGTGCCTTTATAGTCCTTGCAGGCGACAATACAGATAACCTGATAGAATGTAGCAAAATAAAGCTAGGGAAACTTTGTTGTAATAATCAGGCCGAGACAATGGCAGTATTAAAGGCACTCTCATACCTTCTCCAGTCCAATATACTTCCAAACACAAAGATACAAATTAACACTCACAGTCAAGTACTCATAAACAAACTAACAAACCACAAAAATCACGACTTACTTATAGAAACATTAGAAATTCTTTAAAAATATTAAAAGACAAAGAAATAAATATTTATTTTAATTGGGTCAAAGCACATGCGGGCGTCATAGGTAACGAAATAGCTGACTTTCAGGCTAAAAGTGCATCAAAAAGTCAAGATATTGAGCCATGCTACAACAAAATATCAAGAAGTAGTGTGGGGCATTTGTTAAGGGACGTAAGCATGAAAAATGGCAGGAGAGGTGGGATCAAACAGATAAAGGATTACATGTAAAACTGTTCATTCCTCACATCAACATTGACAACAAAACAACCGATTTAACGTTTACACTGACGCAACTTCTGACTGGCCACGGAAACACTAACTCGTACTTACACAGATTCAAACTGACAGACTCAAACACTTGTCTCTGCTATCATTACACCGAACAAACCTACACACATCTAATATACGACTGTAGACAGACAGCACATATACGACGAGAAATCCAAAAACACCTAAAAAAATTGGCCCATAAGCCCCAAAGGCCTTTATCAAAACCATATTTTCTTGTTAAAACGTTCTACTAAGACCATGTCTAATCTGAGAGAGGAAGCAAAGCAATAGAGACAGTTCTGCTAAGACCATGTCTAATCTGAGAGAGGAAGCAAAGCAATAGAGACAGTTCTGCTAAGACCATGTCTAATCTGAGAGAGGAAGCAAAGCAATAGAGACAGTTCTGCTAAGACCATGTCTAATCTGAGAGAGGAAGCAAAGCAATAGAGACAGTTCTGCTAAGACCATGTCTAATCTGAGAGAGGAAGCAAAGCAATAGAGACAGTTCTGCTAAGACCATGTCTAATCTGAGAGAGGAAGCAAAGCAATAGAGACAGTTCTGCTAAGACCATGTCTAATCTGAGAGAGGAAGCAAAGCAATAGAGACAGTTCTGCTAAGACCATGTCTAATCTGAGAGAGGAAGCAAAGCAATAGAGACAGTTCTGCTAAGACCATGTCTAATCTGAGAGAGGAAGCAAAGCAATAGAGACAGTTCTGCTAAGACCGTGTCTAATCTGAGAGAGGAAGCAAAGCAATAGAGACAGTTCTGCTAAGACCGTGTCTAATCTGAGAGAGGAAGCAAAGCAATAGAGACAGGGAAAAGAAAATATTGTCTTGTTTTAAGTGTCTGCATTAAGACACGTTATAGTTAAGTTTTTATAGTTTCTTTGTTTAAATTAATTTTTCATGTTTTAATTATTTATTATTATACATTTAAAAAAAAAATCTGTAACAGTTGCACTTGAAATGCGTAAATATGCATGGGATGTGCAGAACAAACAATAAACTCCCACATCGTAGGGTTACTTCGATGTGGAAGTACTAAAAAAAAATTAAATAAGATCATTTAGTTCATAAAACATATTCTATTTTGGGTGTAATATCGTTTAAGTTGGCTAAAACTCTTCCAAGATCTAAATTGTTAGTATTCCATACACCGGAAATGGTCTCAGCCCCCCCCCCCCCGAAATTATTTTCTATATACGCCCATGTGGCGAGGACATTAGAATCAAGCCAAAACGTTTACAAATTTATTTTTACTAACAATTTTTTTTTTTTTATTTAGTTCTAGGAAGTACCCCTGAGTTTCTACCCCTTTGGAACATTTTCCGAAGATGGAAGTGTCTCCGAATTGGGAGAAGAACTCCAAGCACGATTTCTTCGAAGACAGAAAACTCATCTTCTTCATTCTCGGCTTCAAGCAATCCCGAAGCACCATCTACAAGCTGTACAGGTTATGCTTGCTTCTGCTCATGGTTACCATGGCAATGTTGGCTATATATGCAGCCATACTTATTTCCGACAAGAAGACAAGCATAGACGTGGTTCACTACTGCCTTCTGGCTGGACATGCTTTCGGCGGCTTGTTCGCCAGGCTACTCACGCACAGGTAACCAAAACAAACGCTTCAGCGGCTCATACTACTAACTTTTTATTTTACAAATTGTTGTTATGGGCTGGAGGCGAGGTTAGCTCAGTCAGTCCAACTAATATGCTGGAGGACCTGAGTTCGAACCCCGAGCAGGCAATAAAGAATTTGTCTTCTATTGTCTTCGTTCATGGGTTGAATTCAGTCTCCCTGACCGTCCCTAGGCCAACCCAGCCTTTAATTAATTTAGTAATGGGTACCTTGGGTGCTAATACCTCTACCAGTCGAAGCAGCTAAGAAGAAAATCAGGCGGACGGAGTATAGTACTGACCACAATATCTCCCTAGTGTGCCGTATGGTCTCGAATCAGAGACCTCTACAGTATCTGCCCCTTAGGGCCCTCGTGGCTTGTTACGGGCTGATTTTTTTACGGGGGGGGGGCTAGAAGTCTTCCTTAACTAATCAAAAATTATATCCAACATTGTTTATGTAAAGAAAATCTTTAAAAATTTCCGAGTAAAATCCAGAGGCAGAGTGAACGCATTGCTGATTTGAACATACCTTCTTTGAGCGAGCTTCGATTGTTGCTGATTTGAACATACCTTCTTTGAGCGAGCTTCGATTGTTGCTGATTTGAACATACCTTCTTTGAGCGAGCTTCGATTGTTGCTGATTTGAACATACCTTCTTTGAGCGAGCTTCGATCGTTGCTGATTTGAACATACCTTCTTTGAGCGAGCTTCGATTGTTGCTGATTTGAACATACCTTCTTTGAGCGAGCTTCGATTGTTGCTGATTTGAACATACCTTCTTTGAGCGAGCTTCGATTGTTGCTGATTTGAACATACCTTCTTTGAGCGAGCTTCGATTGTTGCTGATTTGAACATACCTTCTTTGAGCGAGCTTCGATTGTTGCTGATTTGAACATACCTTCTTTGAGCGAGCTTCGATTGTTGCTGATTTGAACATACCTTCTTTGAGCGAGCTTCGATTGTTGCTGATTTGAACATACCTTCTTTGAGCGAGCTTCGATCGTTGCTGATTTGAACATACCTTCTTTGAGCGAGCTTCGATTGTTGCTGATTTGAACATACCTTCTTTGAGCGAGCTTCGATTGTTGCTGATTTGAACATACCTTCTTTGAGCGAGCTTCGATTGTTGCTGATTTGAACATACCTTCTTTGAGCGAGCTTCGATTGTTGCTGATTTGAACATACCTTCTTTGAGCGAGCTTCGATTGTTGCTGATTTGAACATACCTTCTTTGAGCGAGCTTCGATTGTTGCTGATTTGAACATACCTTCTTTGAGCGAGCTTCGATCGTTGCTGATTTGAACATACCTTCTTTGAGCGAGCTTCGATCGTTGCTGATTTGAACATACCTTCTTTGAGCGAGCTTCGATTGTTGCTGATTTGAACATACCTTCTTTGAGCGAGCTTCGATTGTTCCCTTTATAATTGTCAATTTTTTTATTTTATTTTTTTTTTTTTTTTGGTCCTCCTTTAATAAATTTCAAAATTAAAACCCACTTTTTTTATCTTGATTACAAGAAAGTATGAAAGAAATTAAATAGAATAGACATGAACAATTAAGAACTTCAAACTTTAAAGTCGTTTTCTCGAAACAATGTTTTACAAATCGGGCGATAATCTGGCATCAATTTTTCCCCGATCAACTTCAAATAGTAACTGCAGCTTCCTGATGATATTTGCTATAAAAGTAAGTCGGATTTTTTCAATTCGTTTAATTTAAACGATTTTTGACGGTTTTTTTTTAATAGAAAATGAATAATTGTTCACCATTTTCGAAAAAATTAATATTTCTTAAAAATTCGACGGACTTTACTACATTTAATCTTCTTCTTTCGAAATAATTGCAGTGTCTCGTTCTAGACTAAAAATCACCGCCTGCAGACTGTCGCCCGTGAAAAAAGAGGGCTTCCGTTTGTCAGACACAGCGCCGCCATTATTTTTTTCAAAGAATATATAATATATATTTGTCTTTTCGACCTTACAAATGGTCCAATTTTGATGTTTTGGACAAAAATCGTATAATTTTAAACGTCAAGTACGTTAACCAGGAGAATCCGTGCACCGGAACCTGGTTTTTAGAAAGAAATTCGCTTAAAAAAAGTCGGAGTTCATATCGGAAGTTCTCGAGTTCATATCGGAAGTTCTCGAGTTCATATCGGAAGTTCTCGAGTTGATATCGGAAGTTCTCGAGTTCATATCGGAAGTTCTCGAGTTGATATCGGAAGTTCTCGAGTTGATATCGGAAGTTCTCGAGTTCATATCGGAAGTTCTCGAGGTGATATCGGAAGTTCTCGAGTTCATATCGGAAGTTCTCGAGTTCATATCGGAAGTTCTCGAGGTGATATCGGATGTTCTCGAGTTCATATCGGAAGTTCTCGAGTTGATATCGGAAGTTCTCGAGCTCATATCGGAAGTTCTCGAGGTGATATCGGAAGTTCTCGAGTTCATATCGGAAGTTCTCGAGTTGATATCGGAAGTTCTCGAGTTCATATCGGAAGTTCTCGAGTTCATATGCTTGCAGGTACTCGTTTTATAGGTTACTTAACGTAGGAAAACAAATCATTTTTAAAGCGATTTCTGTAACCGTTTACGAGAAAAATGTATACAAATTTGTTTCCAAACTAATTTTCAGTTTGTGCATTCGGAAACGATTGATTCACTTGAAACTTGTGCCAGACGTTTGATATCTGTCAAATAAAATATTTCATTAACAGGTATGAAAAGGTTTCGGGTTTACGAAAAGTTTGGAGCGATGTCAATCGGAGAAATAAGGAATTGAAACTTCGAAATTGTTAGTTTGGCTCTTTTGAATGAGTTTTTGTGTCTGTTTGCCCTACTTTTTAATTGTTGCTTGTTTATTTAAATTGTATTTAATAGTAAAAGTAGTATTTTAGTAAAATAAGTCAGGAAAATGAGAAACGTATTGGGAATATTGTTTTCCTTGGGCGAACCTTGACAACTTGGAGGGAGTTATTTCCGCTTAGAATACTATCAGTATCCTTAAATCTTCCTTCTAATTGAGATGTAATTTTATATTTTTCACGAAAGATCAAAACCGACCAATAACTGCTTCTACTCCTTTACTAATGACACTAGAAATAAGAACGGAACCGCGCTAAGATGACGCAGTTCCTGCGAGTCGGACATTTTGAATGTACATTTACATTGCTTATTTTCAATATAATATTCAGGAATGCTAGGTATACTACACTCTGAAGAATATGCTTCGTTATGCAGCTCCTGCGTAAAAGACATATTTTTTTTTTTTTTAATATGAGATATTAACCTCTTCAATTCCATTGCCCAGCCATATGGACATAATTTCATTACTTTGTATCACACTGCTTATGGTCGAAAGATGTTTTCTACCTCTTTGGTTTGAAGCTCTATGCATTTCTCTTCCACTTGACATCGAATATAAATTGATTACACTCGATTTGGAAAGGTTATGTATAAAATCTCTGCTCCACCCCGGGCAGTAATGGATTAGGTTAGTGACTTTTCTTTACAGATTTAGTCCAATTAATTATTTACTTATTTTTAGTGTATAAAACTGTTCCAAATTTAATCTACATGATCGTTTTAAAGGTTGGCAGTTTAATTATTATTTATTTTAAGTTTCGAATATAGCTCTACGATTTTTTTAAAATCCATCTCCGGTATACTGTATTTCGGAAGTCAACCCTCATACTTCAATATTTTTATATACCCTACTAACAATATTTTTCATCTATATTTCAAACATTTTACTGTTTTATTTTGTTTTTATGTTGTAAGAGTTTTTTTTTTTTTATTACCATGGTAATGAATAAATTTTTCTGAATTGTATGGGCTAAAAGGGAACCAATCCTTTCAAAAATATCATCGGTCCGTTAACACGATTTATAAACATTTATTCTTATTAGTTTTATGTTTGTTTATGTTTTTTTTTCATTTTTTTTTATTATTATTTTTTTTAAATAATCAATAATCTCTTTTTAAGTAGACTATACAAATATTTCAATTTCATTAATTTTCATTATTACTGTGTGCTGACAACAATTTCCTGTAGGTATATCTTTACATTTTAGATGTAGGTATATCTTTACATTTTAGATGTAGGTATATCTTTACATTTTAGATGTAGGTATATCTTTACATTTTAGATGTAGGTATATCTTTACATTTTAGATGTAGGTATATCTTTACATTTTAGATGTAGGTATATCATTACATTTTAGATGTAGGTATATCATTACATTTTAGATGTAGGTATATCTTTACATTTTAGATGTAGGTATATCTTTACATTTTAGATGTAGGTATATCTTTACATTTTAGATGTAGGTATATCTTTACATTTTAGATGTAGGTATATCTTTACATTTTAGATGTAGGTATATCATTACATTTTAGATGTAGGTATATCTTTACATTTTAGATGTAGGTATATCTTTACATTTTAGATGTAGGTATATCTTTACATTTTAGATGTAGGTATATCTTTACATTTTAGATGTAGGTATATCTTTACATTTTAGATGTAGGTATATCTTTACATTTTAGATGTAGGTATATCTTTACATTTTAGATGTAGGTATATCTTTACATTTTAGATGTAGGTATATCTTTACATTTTAGATGTAGGTATATCTTTACATTTTAGATGTAGGTATATCTTTACATTTTAGATGTAGGTATATCTTTACATTTTAGATGTAGGTATATCTTTACATTTTAGATGTAGGTATATCTTTACATTTTAGATGTAGGTATATCTTTACATTTTAGATGTAGGTATATCTTTACATTTTAGATGTAGGTATATCTTTACATTTTAGATGTAGGTATATCTTTACATTTTAGATGTAGGTATATCTTTACATTTTAGATGTAGGTATATCTTTACATTTTAGATGTAGGTATATCTTTACATTTTAGATGTAGGTATATCTTTACATTTTAGATGTAGGTATATCTTTACATTTTAGATATAGGTATATCTTTACATTTTAGATATAGGTATATCTTTACATTTTAGATATAGGTATATCTTTACATTTTAAATGTAGGTATATCTTTACATTTTAGATATAGGTATATCTTTACATTTTAGATGTAGGTATATCTTTACATTTTAGATATAGGTCTAGGCGCACGGTAGTGCGCCAGGCCAAGTTCCGGCCTAAGCATACTGTGTGTATATTACAGGCGGTCTTAGAGCCGATTTTTACCCTCTCATAACTTTCAACCAGGTGAAGATAAAGTTATGAAATTTTACACAGGTATTAAACTACTAGATGTGAGTAAAACTGGAAATTTTCATAATTCTACATCGAATAGTTTCTGAGATATAAGCGATCGAAAATCGGGATTTATAGGACTCACTCACTCACTCACTCACTGACTCATCAAAATTATTAGGCACTTCCCATGATGCTAGAGACTTGAAATTTTGCATGAAGATAGATATGAAGGTGTTATTAAAGGAAAAAATCGAAAAATCGCGAAAAGTTGTGTTTGACTCCGCTTCCGGGGCGGGGGAGTGCCAGTTTTGTACTTCCTTCGGAAACCCGTCATTCCGTCCGAAACCCATGATGTGGGGTATCAAATGAATTGTCTCGGTATGAAGAACCTATATTTGATGTTTTAAGAAACAATTAGACGCATATAGGCTCGGTAAAAATCTTATACCAGCTGTCTGTCTGTATGTTTGTTCCTCTTACAAATCCGTACCGTTTGACCGATTTTGACCAAACTTGGGACACAGATGGGTCTTGATACGGGGAGAATCATATGCTAGGTTAAATTGTCTATCAGCTGTTCGTTTTGTCTGTTTGTTCCTTATACAAATACACACCGTTTGACCGATTTTGACAAAATTTGACACACATGTCGGTCTTTATCCGGGTAGTACCATAGGCTAGTCAAAATCGTCTATCAGCTGTCTGTCTGCATGTTTGTTCCTTACACAAATTCACACCATTTGACCGATTTTGACCAGACTTGGCACACAGGTAGGCCTTGGTCCGGGGAATGCACTAGGCTAGGTAAAAAAGATCTTACAGCTGTCTGTCTGTATGTTTGTTCCTTATACAAATTCACACCGTTTGGCCTATTTTGACCAAACTTGGCACGCAGGTAGGTCTTGATACGGGAGTATCATATTACCTATGACGTTTTCTACTTCTTGTTCCATCGAAATGCCATCATTCCTTCTGAAACCCATCATGTGGGGTATCAAATGAATCGTCTTGGTAAGGAGAACCTATATTTGATGTTTTAAAAAACATTTCGACGCATCTGAAAAACAGTTGTGACTTCTTTCTTAAATGTAGTAAATAAAGTCGTAGGGGTTCACTGCATAATATACTTCAAAGCAGATACTAAGTTTTTCAAAGTCGAGTCATCTAAATTACAAGGTTTAGGATCACAAACCCAAAATGTATCGTCTTTGTTCTTATATTTTTCTTGAAGGCCTTCTACACTTTCCCTATTGTGATCTTTATCCTCGGGATAAGGTTCCAGTGTTTACACTGTAATAGTTTAGTTAAGAGAGCAATCAATTTGTCCTCTAAAGTAATGTCATTTGAAAGAGCTTCTAACTTTTCTAGTCTAGTGATTAGATGTATGTAGGTTGATTATTGGTATCAAATATCAAGCAGTAAGGAGAACTTTATGCAGAATCCAAAGACCCTGGTTTTATATGAAGTACAAAAGCCAGTAGGTATGCGGCAACTAAATTCTATTTTATACTTAGAAACAAGTAATGAGATCCCCAAAAAAACATAAATGTGAAATAGAGGCCAAGTTCCTGCCCCCACAAAGAAACACTCCCTTCCTCAAAAATATCCCCTCCTAAAACCCCCCCAAAACGCCTTACCATTCTACACTCCAAAAAAGTAGTATGGGTTGGTGTATTAATTCAACCAAAAATATTTGCCAATACAAGAGATGATACAAGAAAGAAATGGCCAAGTTCATTACTTGGAAGACCTCATAGTTACTTACTAAGAACAGTAAAGACACTTCAACTGACCTTTAAAAACAACAATAAAAATACTTATATCCAGTTACTAAAATATCACTTTCCTCAACCAGGTATATTCTTAAACTTGGCAATGTTTTTTTTGTGCCGAAATTATCTTTAGATAAAAACTAAACATTGCCAAGTTTAAGAATATACCTGGTTGAGGAAAGTGATATTTTAGTAACTGGATATAAGTATTTTTATTGTTGTTTTTAAAGGTCAGTTGAAGTGTCTTTACTGTTCTTAGTAAGTAACTATGAGGTCTTCCAAGTAATGAACTTGGCCATTTCTTTCTTGTATCATCTCTTGTATTGGCAAATATTTTTGGTTGAATTAATACACCAACCCATACTACTTTTTTGGAGTGTAGAATGGTAAGGCGTTTTTGGGGGGTTTTAGGAGGGGATATTTTTGAGGAAGGGAGTGTTTCTTTGTGGGGGCAGGAACTTGGCCTCTATTTCACATTTATGTTTTTTTGGGGATATATCTTTATATTTTACATGTAGGTATATCTTTATATTTTACATGTAGGTATATCTTTACATTTTAGATGTAGGTATATCTTTACATTTTAGATGTAGGTATATCTTTACATTTTAGATGTAGGTATATCTTTACATTTTACATGTAGGTATATCATTACATTTTAGATGTAGGTATATCTTTACATTTTAGATGTAGGTATATCTTTACATTTTAGATGTAGGTATATCTTTACATTTTAGATGTAGGTATATCTTTACATTTTAGATGTAGGTATATCTTTACATTTTAGATGTAGGTATATCTTTACATTTTAGATGTAGGTATATCTTTACATTTTAGATGAAGGTATATCTTTACATTTTAGATGTAGGTATATCTTTACATTTTAGATGTAGGTATATCTTTACATTTTAGATGTAGGTATATCTTTACATTTCAGATGTAGGTATATCTTTACATTTTAGATGTAGGTATATCTTTACATTTTAGATGTAGGTATATCTTTACATTTTAGATGTAGGTATATCTTTACATTTTAGATGTAGGTATATCTTTACATTTTACATGTAGGTATATCTTTACATTTTAGATGTAGGTATATCTTTACATTTTAGATGTAGGTATATCTTTACATTTTAGATGTAGGTATATCTTTACATTTTAGATGTAGGTATATCTTTACATTTTAGATGTAGGTATATCTTTACATTTTAGATGTAGGTATATCATTACATTTTAGATGTAGGTATATCTTTACATTTTAGATGTAGGTATATCTTTACATTTTAGATGTAGGTATATCTTTACATTTTAGATGTAGGTATATCTTTACATTTTAGATGTAGGTATATCTTTACATTTCAGATGTAGGTATATCTTTACATTTTAGATGTAGGTATATCTTTACATTTTAGATGTAGGTATATCTTTACATTTTAGATGTAGGTATATCTTTACATTTTAGATGTAGGTATATCTTTACATTTTAGATGTAGGTATATCTTTACATTTTAGATGTAGGTATATCTTTACATTTTAGATGTAGGTATATCTTTACATTTTAGATGTAGGTATATCTTTACATTTTAGATGTAGGTATATCTTTACATTTTAGATGTAGGTATATCTTTACATTTTAGATGTAGGTATATCTTTACATTTTAGATGTAGGTATATCTTTACATTTTAGATGTAGGTATATCTTTACATTTTAGATGTAGGTATATCATTACATTTTAGATGTAGGTATATCTTTACATTTTAGATGTAGGTATATCTTTACATTTTAGATGTAGGTATATCTTTACATTTTAGATGTAGGTATATCTTTACATTTTAGATGTAGGTATATCTTTACATTTTAGATGTAGGTATATCTTTACATTTTAGATGTAGGTATATCTTTACATTTTAGATGTAGGTATATCTTTACATTTTAGATGTAGGTATATCTTTACATTTTAGATGTAGGTATATCTTTACATTTTAGATGTAGGTATATCTTTACATTTTAGATGTAGGTATATCTTTACATTTTAGATGTAGGTATATCTTTACATTTTAGATGTAGGTATATCTTTACATTTTAGATGTAGGTATATCTTTACATTTTAGATGTAGGTATATCTTTACATTTTAGATGTAGGTGTAGCAACCGCACTATAACCTTCCACTGCACTAGCTGTCAAACTCACCCGCCAAGCTCGCGGCAAATCTATTATCAGTGAACCACGGCCTGCAACTCACTAATAACTAAATTAATGATTAATTGCTTGCGCGGGTAATGAATTTCTAGCTCATCAGCTGTTAGGCAGTACCTCGTGTTTCTCTGAAGCAGTCCTTTGTTGTTGTTCCCGAAATCAGTGCATTGTCGTGTTTGTGTGGTGAATTGGACACGGAGACTTTTAATTTGATTTATTTTTATTATCGCCAGTTGCGCATTATTTATTATATTTTAATAAAGAAGAATATTTTTTATCATTTTATTTATTATCTGGCCTGTCACATAGGTATATCTTTACATTTTAGATGTAGGTATATCTTTACATTTTAGATGTAGGTATATCTTTACATTTTAGATGTAGGTATATCTTTACATTTTAGATGTAGGTATATCTTTACATTTTAGATGTAGGTATATCTTTACATTTTAGATGTAGGTATATCTTTACATTTTAGATGTAGGTGTAGCAACCGCACAATAACCTTCCACTGCACTAGCTGTCAAACTCACCCGCCAAGCTCGCGGCAAATCTATTATCAGTGAACCACGGCCTGCAACTCACTAATAACTAAATTAATGATTAATTGCTTGCGCGGGTAATGAATTTCTAGCTCATCAGCTGTTAGGCAGTACCTCGTGTTTCTCTGAAGCAGTCCTTTGTTGTTGTTCCCGAAATCAGTGCATTGTCGTGTTTGTGTGGTGAATTGGACACGGAGACTTTTAATTTGATTTATTTTTATTATCGCCAGTTGCGCATTATTTATTATATTTTAATAAAGAAGAATATTTTTTATCATTTTATTTATTATCTGGCCTGTCACAGTGGTGACCACCGACGGTGAGTCGTTTTATTATTTCATTTTCAAGCTTTATTTTCTCTATTATTTTTCGTACGTCATTATGACTGGGAGAGAAAACCAAGATCCCGAAAAAAAAAGGATAATGCGATGCCAGAAGCTGCTGGATTCTCAGCGACTTTTCGAATGTCACCTTTCTGGCGAGCAGACCCCGAATTGTGGTTTTGTCAAGCGGAATCTGTGTTTGCCACGAGCAAGATCACATCTTCGCGAATGAAATTCCAAACTTTTTTGCCTCATATTGACTACGATGTGTTAAAACATGTTAGTGATATAGTGAAAAACCCCACAGAGACTCCGTTCGAATCGCTGAAAGAGCGCCTAATAAACATTTTTGCAGAATCGGAGAATCTCCGAACAAAAAAACTATTAGAAGATAGGCGACTTAGTGACGGCGAAAGACCATCCCATTTTTTAATCGAATTAAGAAGATTGGCAGGCCATTCTTTCCCAACCGACCTTCTACGATCGATTTGGCTACGTGCATTGCCGGAGCGAATGCAAGCAACACTGGCAGCGACTACTGAGACCCAGCTCGACAAGATAGCCGAAATTGCCGACCGGATCGCCGAAATATATGAGCCGAGTGTTAGCCAAATTTCACCTTCCCACACCACCACCAGCCGCGCCGCTCTGCAAACGTCTCATCTGGAAGAGATGATACAAAAACTGACCCTGGAAGTAAGCGAGCTGAAAAGCCAGATTTCACGACGGAACCGGAGCCAATCGCAGAACCGACGACGGAGCCGCTCTGCTAGTCGCGATAGACAGCTCTGTTTTTACCATGACAAATTTCGCGAGCGAGCACGCAAGTGTCGACAGCCCTGCTCGTGGAAATCCAAGGAACAGGGAAACTAATATTAGCGACCGAGGAGGCGGACTCCGTCGCTGACACCCCCCACCGCCGCCTATTCGTGACCGAGAAGACTACAGGAGACAGATATCTAGTTGACACGGGTGCTTCTATCTCTGTTTTTCCTCATCGACGACGAGACCGCCGAGAACAGTCTTCATTCACTCTCTACGCGGCTAACGGGACACCTATAAGGACTTATGGAGAGGTGAAGAAGATCCTGAACTTGGGACTACGAAGACCACTACCGTGGACATTCATCATAGCCGACGTCAGCCAGCCCATAATAGGAGCTGATCTTCTTTTCTATCACCAGATTCTAGTGGATCTGAGCGGACGCCAGTTGATTGACTCCAAAACCGGCCTTACGACTCGAGGAACGCTGGCGAAGACCTCCACACCGTCAGTATACGCCGTGCCGCCAGGACAGTGGTACAACGAGCTACTGAGGAAATACCCGTCCATCACTCGTCCGACAACCATCCCGCAGGAACCCAAACATTCCATCCGGCACTATATTGAAACGAAAGGACCACCTACGCATTGTAAGGCCAGACGACTTCCTCCAAACAGGTACAATGCTGCGCGCCGGGAATTCCAAAGGATGGTCGAAGAAGGCATATGTAGGCCGTCGAAGAGTCCATGGGCAAGCCCATTACATATAGTAATGAAAAAGGATGGAAGCATGCGCTTTTGTGGCGACTACCGCCGCCTCAACGCCCAGACCCTACCAGATCGCTACAGTGTACCTAATATTCAGGATATGAATACCAACCTGAGAAACAAGCAGATTTTCAGCAAAATAGACCTGAATAGAGCTTACTATCAAGTTCCTGTTGCCGAAGAGGACATACAGAAAACGGCCGTAATAACTCCTTTCGGCCTCTTCGAATTTCGGGTTATGTGTTTTGGCCTGCGCAATGCAGCCCAAACCTTCCAACGCCTTATGGATAGCATCCTCTCACTACCCTTTGTTTTCGTTTACCTCGACGACATATTGGTAGCGTCGTCGTCCGAAAAGGAGCACCGTGGCCATTTAGAAGACGTTTTCAAGCTGCTCGCCGAACACGGATTAACCATTAATCCACAGAAATGTATTTTCTGCCAACCGCAGATTGAATTCCTAGGATTCATCGTCGACTCACAAGGAGCTAAGCCACTACCATCCAAGGTGAACGAGATCGCCCAATTTCCTCGCCCTACTAACAAAGGTCAGCTGAGAAGATTTCTTGGCATGCCTAATTTTTACCGACGTTGTATACCGAGAGCTGCCGAAAACCAAAGAATCCTCCACGAACTCGTTGGAACAGCGAAGAAAAAGGATATAACGCCCATCGAATGGACCCCAGAGACCGAGGCTGCTTTTCACCAGTGCCGGCGTGACATCACTGAAGCAGTTTCGCTTGCTCACCCGAAGGAGAATGGAGACATATCCATTGCCTGCGACGCCTCTAACACGGCAATCGGAGCAGTGCTACAGCAGCGAGAAGGGTCAGGCTGGAGACCTCTCGGATTTTTTTCTAAAGCCCTAACTCAAGCGGAGCAAAAATATTCAACGTACGACCGCGAATTGCTTGCAGTTCACCGTGCAATCCGACACTTTCGTCCCATTATTGAGGGTCGTAATGTAGTTATTCTTACCGACCACAAGCCTCTTTTGCATATGTTCACGCAACGGCAACAAACTGCAACACCTCTGCGAATTCGGCTAGCCAATTATATTAGTCAGTTTACTACCGACATTCGCCATGTATCAGGTACGGAGAATATCGTCGCTGACACATTACCTCGCATGGAAGGTATCGACACTCCAGACGATATGGACTTCATGGCGGAGAAACAGGAAACGGATCCAACCATTCCTGAACTCTTGCAGAATCCTGCACTTCATCTCAAATGGCTGCATCCACCATCCACCAAGAGACCCCTGCTATGTGAGACTTCGTTGCCTAAGCTTCGCCCTTACGTGCCAGCCAGCCTGAGACACAATGTTTTCCAAAAACTCCATGGCCTCAGTCACCCAGGAATCCGCGGTTCCAGGCGCCTGATCACCCAGAGATTTTTCGGGCCAAGCATGAATGTGGACATTGCTTCTTGGAGCCGGTCATGTGTAGCTTGCCAAAGATCAAAAGTGCAACGCCACACGATCACGCCACCAGGCACCTTCGCACCAGTGAGCAGATTTTCTCATGTCCATCTCGACATCATCGGGCCCCTGCCCGCTTCAGAGGGGAAACGTTACTGCCTCACTATGGTAGATCGATTCTCCCGCTGGCCAGAGGCAGAACCACTAGAAGAAATCTCCGCAGAAACAATTTCGAAAGCGTTTCACCGTGTCTGGATCAGTCGTTTTGGCGTCCCGGCGCGAATAACTACGGACTAGGGGAGACAATTTGAGAGCGAACTGTTCAGATCTCTCTCTCAGATTCTGGGATCTCAACGCAGCAGGACGACCGCCTATCACCCGCAGGCTAACGGCTGTGTGGAAAGATGGCATCGGACGTTGAAAGCCGCACTCAAGGCACATCTCATAGATTCCAGAAACTGGACGGAATTACTCCCAACGGTTCTTCTAGGTCTTCGAGCAACAGTCAGAGACGACAATTCTGGCAGTGCAGCCGAGATGACACTGGGACAACCCCTGCGACTTCCGGGAGAGATGCTGGAGGCCTGTACCAGACCTGAAGACGTCCATGTGTTCTTGAACAAGCTTAGGGACCACATGAAGTCGCTTCGCCCAGCCCCCCATCGCATCAGTTCAAAACCTGCATTCGTCCACAAAGACCTAAGGAAGTGCACCCACGTCTTCCTCCGAGACGACGCTGTTCGCCAACCGCTGACGCCACCCTATTCTGGTCCACATGCCGTCATCAAACGCGAAGAGAAGACCTTCGATATCATGCTGCCCTCTGGTACCAAGACGGTATCAGTCGACCGCCTGAAGCCAGCTTACATCTTAGAGGATCCTGACACCGCAACGCAGCAATCCACCTCAGAACATCCTACGGCTCCACCCTCACCACTTAAAGAACCTGCAGACAATGACCCAGTCGCAGAACGTCAACCCAACAGGTATACCACCCGACGAGGACGCAAGATCCAAGTGCCCGTAAGGTTCCGGGACTGACTCATCGGAGGGGAGTGATGTAGCAACCGCACTATAACCTCCCACTGCACTAGCTGTCAAACTCACCCGCCAAGCTCGCGGCAAATCTATTATCAGTGAACCACGGCCTGCAACTCACTAATAACTAAATTAATGATTAATTGCTTGCGCGGGTAATGAATTTCTAGCTCATCAGCTGTTAGGCAGTACCTCGTGTTTCTCTGAAGCAGTCCTTTGTTGTTGTTCCCGAAATCAGTGCATTGTCGTGTTTGTGTGGTGAATTGGACACGGAGACTTTTAATTTGATTTATTTTTATTATCGCCAGTTGCGCATTATTTATTATATTTTAATAAAGAAGAATATTTTTTATCATTTTATTTATTATCTGGCCTGTCACATAGGTATATCTTTACATTTTAGATGTAGGTATATCTTTACATTTTAGATGTAGGTATATCTTTACATTTTAGATGTAGGTATATCTTTACATTTTAGATGTAGGTATATCATTACATTTTAGATGTAGGTATATCTTTACATTTTAGATGTAGGTATATCTTTACATTTTAGATGTAGGTATATCTTTACATTTTAGATGTAGGTATATCTTTACATTTTAGATGTAGGTATATCTTTACATTTTAGATGTAGGTATATCTTTACATTTTACATGTAGGTATATCTTTACATTTTAGATGTAGGTATATCATTACATTTTAGATGTAGGTATATCTTTACATTTTAGATGTAGGTATATCTTTACATTTTAGATGTAGGTATATCTTTACATTTTAGATGTAGGTATATCTTTACATTTTAGATGTAGGTATATCTTTACATTTTAGATGTAGGTATATCTTTACATTTTACATGTAGGTATATCTTTACATTTTAGATGTAGGTATATCTTTACATTTTAGATGTAGGTATATCTTTACATTTTAGATGTAGGTATATCTTTACATTTTAGATGTAGGTATATCTTTACATTTTAGATGTAGGTATATCTTTACATTTTAGATGTAGGTATATCTTTACATTTTACATGTAGGTATATCTTTACATTTTACATGTAGGTATATCTTTACATTTTAGATGTAGGTATATCTTTATATTTTTTTAATTGATTATTATTGTTTAATTCAAATAATTTCTTTCTTCCAGATCGTTGAATAGATGCAAGCAGATGATCCAGTCTGGAATCTATCAGTACCAAGACGAAGATCTTGACCAAGACGAGGTCAAAATCAAGCAAGGGATTTACGAGGAAGTACGGGCGAAGTCAAATTTCTTCCTCCTCCTTTGCATTTCCGGTCTGGTGACGAATCAAATTCTGTTTCCTCTTTCTCAGATAATCTTCGTCACTGAAGATGACTACGCGCTTTCGGACTCTTGGATGAATCCATATCTCCCGCACTTCTTGTATCTACCGTTCAATACCAGGACTCTACTGGGATATTCAATAGCGCACATCCTAGATACTGTCACATTTTTCTATTTTTATTTCACTACCCTCTGTATATGTTCAATATATTTCAGCTGTGAAGTCCAGATAAAGACCCAGTTTCAAGTGCTTGCTAACTCTTTGAGGAATATCCACAAAAGGGCCTTGAGGAAATACAGCAAAACGAGGAACCTGGAAACTGCTGGGGTCAGGAACGAGGTGTTGATGGACGAGGAAGAGTTCAACAGGTGTCTGTATTCGTGTCTAAAGTCGAACGTACAGCACCATCAGACTTTAGTGAGGTATGTACTGATGCGGACCGCGGGCCGCACGGAGATATTGGCGGCCCGCAATGCTCCGGAAACGATAACCGTTAAAGGAATGCTCTCTTGAAGTTTATTGGGGCTTATGACGTAATCAGGAAATCCAACGAACAGAAAATTTCAAGTTTCCAATCTCATAGATTACGGAAATGAAGGTGGTTCATTCAAGTGTCTTCGTTCATGGGTTGGATTCGGCCTCCCGGACCGTCCCTAGGCCAACCAAGCCTTTAATTAGTTTATTAATGGGTACCTTGGTGCTAATGACCCGAGCAGTCGAAGCAGCAAAGGGGAAAAATCAAGCGGCCGGAGCATAGTACTGACCACACTATCTCCCTAGGGTGCCTTATGGTCGTGAATTAAATACCTCTACACGTATCTGCCCCTCATGGCCTGTTACGGGACAGATTTTTTTCTGTATATATATATATATGTGTCTGTGTATATTTATATATATTATATAGATCACAAAAATAACGGTGGTTCAAATTTGTATTTATATATATACTTATAAATAAATTCGTCTGTTCGCTCCCTCATAGGCCCAAAAATTATCCGATTTTGTTGCAATTTGGTACAAAAATGCTTTGTTCGTTGGAGTCAATTGAAATATTTTTTTCGTGTTAGAAATTAATCAAAACTGAGATATTAAAATTTTGGTTATATTTAAAGTTAAGAAAGTATTGGAATAATATATAAGTAGGGAACCGTGGTAAAGAATATGAGAAACGTATTTTATGAAATAACGAACAAAATAATGACTGTTTTTATTCCTTCACTAGGGAAGAAAAGTAAAAACAGGGGGGGGGGGCTGTTCTTTCCTTTTTTGTTTTTCTTTTGTCACTAGGGATACAAATGGAAACACGCTAAGATGGCGCTGTTCCTGCGAGCCGTCCGCTGGCGTTCACGCATGCGCAATGGCGTTCACGCTTCCGCAGTTGTGTTCACGCAAGCGCAGTGGCGTGCAGGCCTACGCAAAAGCCTTGTACGAAAAAGAAGACTGTAAGTGTCACAAAAAAGTGCCCGCTCGCGTTCACGCATGCGCAGTGGCCATGTACGAAAAATATGACTGTTATAGAGTACATACATGTTATAGAGTACATTACATAGGTTTATCAGGTGGACCTAGCGTTACAAAAAAATGTCACAACAAGGTGTCCGCTAGTGTGTGGCCATGTACGAAAAAGAGGGCATTATATTCTACAGCACTTTACATAGGTTTGTCGGGTGGACCTTGGCGTTTCAAAAAGGTGTCCGCTGGCTTTCGCGCATGCGCGGTGACCATCCATGAAAAAGAAGACCATGTAATGTTATACAGTACATTACATAGGTTTGTCGGGTGGAGCTAAAGCATATTTATATTCCTGAATTCGAGCAGAAGCCTCTAAGCGAAATAACTTTCTTATTTTATTTTTTTATACGTATTTTATTATATATTCGAACATATTATTATATATTCAATCTTTTCGCAACTTCTGCTTTATGAAGCGTCGACATTATCCGTTAGCACTTCAGGGTTGCATCATTACCCGTTAGCACTTCAGAATTGCATCATTAAGTTGACATCCTGACAAAGTGCATGGAATCGGGATGAAATGAATTTACAAGTGCTCCTACATCGGGTCTTTTTTTGAAGACCACATCCAGTTACTTTTGAAGTAGCAGTAGTGATTTTTAACAGTTACTCGTACTCGCTGATAAGCTTATAGGCTCTTTGCTGGTTATCTATTACTACTTGACTCGTTATCTACGGTTATAATACATATTGGATTATGGCAAGCAATATTTATTAATAAAAAGGTTAATGTGATCGAAATGAATAGTAATTTTTAAAAGGTTATTAAGCATTAAGGTTTAACTGTTTTGCAGGTTATGAAGGATGACATAAACAATTATATTTGTAAAATCACATATTTTATTCCTTTTTTGACCTCTCTTTTTGAATATTTTACATTTATTTATCATTATGGGCATACCTGCTATGCGTTTCCGCTCGCTCGAAAAGATATCAAAACTCTAGTCAATCCAACTCGCTAAAAATAATAGAATTCTATTATTTTTAGCGACTATAGTCAATTCAACTCGTTAAAATTAATAGAATTGAATCGAGCCATGCAAAAAGAACTTCAGTCCATTCTTTCCCTATATCAGTTCGGATAATAATTTCGTTAGTATGAGTAATTTGTATCTAAAGGTAACTTCACATTTCTATGTTAGAAGGACTTCAGTATAATACATAGTTATCATAGAAACATAGTCATCATTTTAGCACTTTCCTCCGAAGGAAAGTAGCTATCTTCAAATCTTTATCGATCCTACCTAGTAGACACCGAAAATGACCCCCGTTAAAATTTATATATATATATATATATATATATATATATATATATATATATATATATATGTGTGTGTGTGTAACACGATAGCGGCCAGAGTTTTTGTTTTTTCGTCACGAAACTTGGTATATAGCATTCAATTAGCAAACGATTGAACGAGTTCGGTAACCACCAAAGTCGGTCTACCGGAAGGGGGGGTTTACCCCGAATCCAAAACACTAATTTGACTATGTCAGCCGTAATATTTGTTATATTTCAACGAAACTTGGTATTCGTAGTGGTAATATATAGAGAAAAGTGAGATATAAAAATGAACTAAATCGGTTCATTAGAAGTGGGGGTTTACTCCGGACCCACAATACCAATTCGCCACTACCAGCCGTGATTTTTGGTATGTTTCAATGAAACTCGGTATTCGTAGTGGTAATCCACAGGTAAATAACTGTTGTAAATATAAACTAAATCGGTTCATTAGGAGAGGGGGTTTACTCCGGACCCACAATACCAATTCGCCACTACCAGCCGTGATTTTTGGTATATTTCGACGAAACTCGGTATTCTTAGTGGTAATCTACAGGTAAATATGTGTTGTAAAAATAAACTAGATCGGTTAATTATAAGGGGGGGGGGTTTACTCTTGACCCAAATTCTTAATATACTCATACCGGTCGTAATTTCTGCTGTATTGTAATGAAACGCGGTATACGTCGTGGGTAACTCATGAGAAAGAAGTGTTGTAAAAATAAGCTGAATCGGTCAATCGGAAAGCGGGGGTTTAATTTGTAATATATTTCAATAGAAAAGCCCGTCAGACGTACGTTCACAAAGCCGCCGCAAGGAGCGCTTTCTACCACTAGAGTGACTGTATCCTGTTCCTACGTTAGATCAAAATACGATAATATGAGGTTTTTTGTATTTATTACGTAGTGTAATAGGTACCATGTGTAAACATAACTCTGGAAGCAAATTATTAATTGATCAGTTACTCATTACAAATTTAAAACAGAACTATTCATGTTTTTATTTTATTTATGTAGGATATTTTAAGCAAATTGTTCTGAAAAGCAATCTACACTAACCAAATTCTGAGGAAAGTGCTTAGTTATGCAGCTCCTGCGTGACGGACTTTTATTATTCCATGTAGAAGGGGTTTTAGTCTAGTTTTATAAAAACTACTGATTTTGAACTGAAGCTCTTTTTGCATGGATCGATTCAATTCTGTTAATTTTTGGGAGTAAGAAAGCAATCGCTTTTTCTTTGTCAGGAACATCTTGAACTAATTGTAAAAGACCCTTTTTTTTTCTCACTAACATAAAGAGAGCTTTTTCACAAACAAACGCTAATTCACTGTTGAAGGCTGCTTCACTTTTAGCAAGAACCAATAGAATTGATAATAATAGAAATGCAAAGGAGTTAAGCGCATGCTCTAAATCACTACTGCTATTTCAAAAGTAACTGGATGTGGTCTACGAAAAGAGACCCCCTACATCTGACAAATGTGCTGTAATCTGCTATTATTAAAGTAAATAAATAAATAATAATAAAAGAATAATTTGTATTCAAATAATTAAAGCAAAAATGAAAAGTAAAATAAAATGTTTTGAATCCAATGGATTTTTCAGGTTTATCAGGGAGGCTCAGCCATTTGTCGGGGCCGGGCTTCTAGCTATGTTCGTAGTCTGCGCTACAGTTTATGCGGCCAATCTTTATCAAATCTCTAAGGTAAAACTATATGCAATTCTTAATTATATTTTCTAAAATTATTTCATTATTGTTAAACAATTGTTCACAATTATAGGTATAAGAGATTGGGTAGGTATAACCGACCTCTGCGAGGTATAAGAGATTGGGTAGGTATAACCGACCTCTGCGAGGTATAAGAGATTGGGTAGGTATAACCGACCTCTGCGAGGTATAAGAGATTGGGTAGGTATAACCGACCTCTGCGAGGTATAAGAGATTGGGTAGGTATAACCGACCTCTGCGAGGTATAAGAGATTGGGTAGGTATAACCGACCTCTGCGAGGTATAAGAGATTGGGTAGGTATAGCCGACCTCTGCGAGGTATAAGAGATTGGGTAGGTATAACCGACCTCTGCGAGGTATAAGAGATTGGGTAGGTATAACCGACCTCTGCGAGGTATCAGAGATTGGGTAGGTATAACCGACCTCTGCGAGGTATAAGAGATTGGGTAGGTATAACCGACCTCTGCGAGGTATAAGAGATTGGGTAGGTATAACCGACCTCTGCGAGGTATAAGAGATTGGGTAGGTATAACCGACCTCTGTGAGGTATAAGAGATTGGGTAGGTATAACCGACCTCTGCGAGGTATAAGAGATTGGGTAGGTATAACCGACCTCTGTGAGGTATAAGAGATTGGGTAGGTATAACCGACCTCTGCGAGGTATAAGAGATTGGGTAGGTATAACCGACCTCTGTGAGGTATAAGAGATTGGGTAGGTATAACCGACCTCTGTGAGGTATAAGAGATTGGGTAGGTATAACCGACCTCTGTGAGGTATAAGAGATTGGGTAGTTATAACCGACCTCTGCGAGGCATAAGAGATTGGGTAGGTATAACCGACCTCTGCGAGGTATAAGAGATTGGGTAGGTATAACCGACCTCTGTGAGGTATAAGAGATTGGGTAGGTATAACCGACCTCTGCGAGGTATAAGAGATTGGGTAGGTATAACCGACCTCTGTGAGGTATAAGAGATTGGGTAGGTATAACCGACCTCTGCGAGGTATAAGAGATTGGGTAGGTATAACCGACCTCTGTGAGGTATAAGAGATTGGGTAGGTATAACCGACCTCTGTGAGGTATAAGAGATTGGGTAGGTATAACCGACCTCTGTGAGGTATAAGAGATTGGGTAGGTATAACCGACCTCTGTGAGGTATAAGAGATTGGGTAGGTATAACCGACCTCTGTGAGGTATAAGAGATTGGGTAGGTATAACCGACCTCTGTGAGGTATAAGAGATTGGGTAGGTATAACCGACCTCTGTGAGGTATAAGAGATTGGGTAGGTATAACCGACCTCTGTGAGGTATAAGAGATTGGGTAGGTATAACCGACCTCTGTGAGGTATAAGAGATTGGGTAGGTATAACCGACCTCTGTGAGGTATAAGAGATTGGGTAGGTATAACCGACCTCTGTGAGGTATAAGAGATTGGGTAGGTATAACCGACCTCTGTGAGGTATAAGAGATTGGGTAGGTATAACCGACCTCTGCGAGGTATAAGAGATTGGGTAGGTATAACCGACCTCTGCGAGGTATAAGAGATTGGGTAGGTATAACCGACCTCTGTGAGGTATAAGAGATTGGGTAGGTATAACCGACCTCTGGGAGGTATAAGAGATTGGGTAGGTATAACCGACCTCTGCGAGGTATAAGAGATTGGGTAGGTATAACCGACCTCTGTGAGGTATAAGAGATTGGGTAGGTATAACCGACCTCTGTGAGGTATAAGAGATTGGGTAGGTATAACCGACCTCTGCGAGGTATAAGAGATTGGGTAGGTATAACCGACCTCTGTGAGGTAAAAGAGATTGGGTAGGTATAACCGACCTCTGTGAGGTATAAGAGATTGGGTAGGTATAACCGACCTCTGCGAGGTATAAGAGATTGGGTAGGTATAACCGACCTCTGTGAGGTATAAGAGATTGGGTAGGTATAACCGACCTCTGTGAGGTATAAGAGATTAAGTAGGTATTACCGACCTCTGTGAGGTATAAGAGATTGGGTAGGTATAACCGACCTCTGTGAGGTATAAGAGATTGGGTAGGTATAACCGACCTCTGCGAGGTATAAGAGATTGGGTAGGTATAACCGACCTCTGTGAGGTATAAGAGATTGGGTAGGTATAACCGACCTCTGTGAGGTATAAGAGATTGGGTAGGTATAACCGACCTCTGTGAGGTATAAGAGATTGGGTAGGTATAACCGACCTCTGCGAGGTATAAGAGATTGGGTAGGTATAACCGACCTCTGTGAGGTATAAGAGATTGGGTAGGTATAACCGACCTCTGTGAGGTATAAGAGATTGGGAAGGTATAACCGACCTCTGTGAGGTATAAGAGATTGGGTAGGTATAACCGACCTCTGCGAGGTATAAGAGATTGGGTAGGTATAGCCGACCTCTGTGAGGTATAAGAGATTGGGTAGGTATAACCGACCTCTGTGAGGTATAAGAGATTGGGTAGGTATAACCGACCTCTGTGAGGTATAAGAGATTGGGTAGGTATAACCGACCTCTGCGAGGTATAAGAGATTGGGTAGGTATAACCGACCTCTGTGAGGTATAAGAGATTGGGTAGGTATAACCGACCTCTGCGAGGTATAAGAGATTGGGTAGGTATAACCGACCTCTGTGAGGTATAAGAGATTGGGTAGGTATAACCGACCTCTGCGAGGTATAAGAGATTGGGTAGGTATAATCGACCTCTGTGAGTGCCTACAAAAAATCGTTTTAATTTAAAACAATAAAATTTGAATCGCACGAAACTCATTTTTTTTTTATTTATTTATAGAGCTCCGCAACAGCAAGGTGATCTGCTCACATGTTTCATGAAAGTAATACAAACAGAAGTAAATAAAATATTAAAAGATATAAGGTAAACACAAGGGCTACAAACTACAACATAAAGTTAACAACATAAAAAGTCCGACTCGCAGGAACTGCAGCATCTTAGCGCGGTTCCGTTCATGTCCCTAGTGCCATTTGATAAGCTTAGACAAAAAATAAACTTATTTTTCTTTATATATCTTGTGAAAATTGTCAAAATCCTCTCGAACATCTCGAATAAAAGTGATATTAAGGCGTCAGGGACACCGACAGTAGCTAACTTTTCTACAGAAGCGGAAATTACAGAATCTGGCTCTCATTCTAAAGCAAAGCTCTATAAATCAATACAAAATATGCCTAATAAAGTCTTTCTAGAGGATACAGAAGCATGGGCGTATATGAGGGGGGGCTGAGGGGGCTGCAGCCCCTCCCGAAATTTTGAATTGATGATAAAAACTTCTCGTAAAACCCTTAAAAATAAATTAAATAAGATCACTTAGTTCATAAAACATATTTTATTTTACGTGCAATAGCGTTTTAGTTGCCTAAAACTATTCCAAGCTCTAAATATTTAGTATTCCATACCCTGGAAATGGTCTCAGCCCCCCCCCCAAAATTGTTTTTATATACGCCCATGTACAGAAGGATCAAGAAGAAGTACACAAGATTGAGTAGAATACCCTGCCTAATATAGCCTATATAGAATAATATGCCGAATAAAACCTATCTAGTAAATACACAAGGACAAATAAAAGTCTTGACGAATAACAAGTCAAGAAAAAAACTTTATTTAACAAAATAAAACAAAGTTTAGTTGCCCAACTACAATAGAATAATATACCTAATTAAGTCTATGGAGTAGACACAAATGGACCAAAAACAAGTCTTGTGGAATATTGATTTTTTTCTAATTAAATACTTTTTATCAATATTTAGTATATAACCTTTGTTGAAAATTATTGATTGCTAATTGATGAATCGGTTTACAACTAAGTAGTCTTTATGAATATTTAGTATATAACCTTATGTTTGGATCTGTGTTTTTGGGGTGCTCTCCGCCTAGGCTTTGTATTTGTGTCGGCAGATACCTGGGGTATATTTACAGCTCTTGAGGATTAACTCTTAGCAGGTAAATTTCCTGCGGCCCCATTGTGTTCTACGGGCATTGAACCGCCATATACGCTCATAGTATCTAACCGTTGTGAAGTTTATTTTTTGGATTTAGGACTTAATATACATATGTAGACTAAATCATAGCAAGAAGTAATCCTCCGACGTCGGTTCTTAACTATGTAGACTCGCTAATGTTATCCAATCTTAGATACATCGTATTTAAAATCCACAGTAAAAACACGACATTTCATCAGAATCCCCTGCTGAATAAAACTTATATAGAATAATATGCAAAATAAAGCCTATCTAGTGGATAAAAGTAGAGGAAAAAAGCCGTTCGTGGTGGTAGAAAATCTTAAAAGTATTTCGCTCAGAAATCTCCGAAATATTGTCACTAATTTTACGTATCCTGTTTTATAGCCAAATAGATTTATATTCTATAATCAATAAGAAAAACCTACTAACAATAAAAAAACTATGGGTAACAGATGAAAATAGGGAATACCAAGAATAATTCTAAAGAACGAAATCAACACCAGTACTGTAATCTAGATATTCATACGGCATCTTCGAATTCTATCAAACAAAATATTGATTCTAATTATACGTATCCTGTTGTATTGACAAATACATTTGACTACTATAAGCAATTAAAAACACTAGGGAATATGCCAAAGAACACGGAGTAGGAGCCTCGACAGTTTCAAGACATTTGAAGGAAATCGACAAATCCAAAGCTGACATTACTTCAAAGTTTAAGCACTTATTTCTCCGATTGACATAGCCTAATCAAAAATTGTTTCAGAATCTTTTTTGTAGAACATCTAGTAAGCTTTCGCATGGTAACCCTCCGTTTACCAATATTCCTCACCGTCTTCGAGATATTAGGGAATGTATACGAAGTTCCCAAAACATTTCATGTCTGTTAATAAAATATTTTATTCTAATCCTTCCTTAGCTCCAAACGTAACCAAAATTTTAACATATTAGTGTTGATGAAATTCAAACATGCAGAAAATGTTTCCACTGAATCCCATAATTTTAAGTATCAAAATCAAAGACAAAAAGAACAGTTCGAATAAGCGAAATCAATTACTTTAAAGTTTTAAGCACTTATTTCTCCGATTGACATCGCCTAATCAAAACTTTTATTAGAACCTTTTTTGTAGAGCATTTAGTAAGCTTTCTACTGGTATACTTCCGTTTCCCAAAATTCTCAACCTTTTTCGAGATATTAAGGATAGTAAACAAAGTTACCAAAACTTTTTTATGTCTGTTAATAAAATATTTTATTCTAACCCTTCCTTAACTCCAAACGCAACCAAAATTTCAACATATTAGTTTTAATGAAAGTAGAACATGCAGTAAATGTTTCAACTGAATCCCATGACTCTAAGTACCCAAACTAAAAACGGCATTCAAAAATTATTTTTTCAGTTTTCTCGAAAACGGTTAAAGCTATCGCATTGAAAATGGTTCAATTCGTTTTCCTAGCCCAAGAAGCCTATAAAACGAGTACTTACAAGCTTATGAACTCAAAAACGTAAGCGTTACGATTTTCTTTGCGCGAATTTCGCCCGAAACGCCATCTTCCAGTGGGCGGATTCTGCTGGTTTACGAACTTGACCTTTCAAATTGTACGACGGATTTTTGTACCAAATTTCATTAAAATCGGACCATCAGGGAAGCCAGAAATGAGCGAACAGACAAATATATATATATATATATATATATATATAAATATATACATATGTATATATATACAAATTTTAACCACCGTTATTTTCGGTCTCTAGGGGTTCTGAAACGCGAAATTTTCTAGTCGGCACTTCCGGATTGTTTCATTGTATCAACCCTATAAGCGGGGTTCCTCCCTATGGGGGAGGGAGGAACCGCGCTAAAAAGAAAAAAAAAAGAAGAAGAAAGAAGTACAAAACAATAACTGAACTATTATAATAAGAAATAATAAAGCATCCGATAGTTTATTTCAATATAAAAATTATTATTCTATGACGAGACATTTAATTTAAGGACATCTATACTGAAGCCGCTCTTATGCACGTCATCACACACACACACACACACACACACACACACACACACACACACACACATTTATTCGCAATCGCTTCATTAAACCATACATACGTTCAGTTGAGTCATACGTTCGCGAAACTCATTTGATTTTAAAGATATCGAAGTGCTGTTTGCGGCAAAGATTTTGTTTTTTAATTCCCTTCAAAATTGTGTGCATAATAATAGGGGTCATCTGCAAACCTCAACATTTCATCTAGCGCCGAGTGCACAACGTGTTAAATGGTTGACATATTTAGAAAGCTAAAGTCAAGCCCTACAACTTTTACCTCTGACATTTTTTTCTCAGACCAACTGTTTGGCTGCAAAATTAGTTTGAGCCGTCTTATTTGGGACACCCTGTATCTATGTCTATTAACACGATAGCGGCCAGAGTTTTTGTTATTTCGTCACGAAACTTGGTATATAGCTGTCAATTAGCAAACGATTGGACGAGTTCGTAAACCAACACAATCGGTCGAACGGAAGGGTGGGGGGGGGGGGTTACCCCGGACCCCTAAACACTAATTTGACCATGCACGCCGTAGTCTTTGATATATTTCAACGAAACTTAGTATTCGTAGTCGTAATCTACAGAGAAAAATTGGTTGTAAAAATAAACTAAATCGGTTCATTAGAAGGGGGGGTTTACCAATTCGCCACTACCAGCCGTAATTTTTGTTAAATCGTCGATACAAAAGCAAACTAACGAATATGAAAATCACCACTTTTCAGAGTGGAAAAGTATTTATTCATAACTTTTTTTTGGACGGTCAAATATTCGGCAGATTTGACCTTTTGATAGTGGAATACTTTCCCTTTAATAGAGTGAAATCAGATTCAAGAATTTGCCGTACATAAGTCCAGCAGAAATTAGTAAAGATTGACAATGAAAGATGCATTTTTTCATATTCGTTAGTTTGCTTTTGTATCGACGATATCTCGACCAAACTCAGTATTCGTAGAGGAAAATGGTTTGTACAAATAAACTTAATCGGGTTATTTGGAGGGGGAGGGTTTACTTCAGGCCCAAATTACTAATATACTCATACCGGTCGTAATTTCTGCTGTATTGTTAGGAAACGCGGCATACGTCGTGGTTAACTCATGAGAAAGGCATGTTGTAAAAATGAGCTAAATCGGTCAATCGGAAAGGGGGGTTTACTTTGTAATATATTTCAAAAGAATTAGCCCGCCAGACGTAGGTTCGCAAGGCCGCCGCAAGTAGCGCTTTCTACCATTAGAGGGACTGTATCCTGTTCCTGCGTTAGATCAAAATACGATAATATGAGGTTTTTTGTATTTATTACGTAGTGTAGTAGGTTCCCTGTGTAAACATAACTCTTTCTTTTGTATTAAGGGCAATATGAACCACAATGGGTCATGGTCACCCTGTGAAAGTAAGACCCAAGAGGGTACTTAACGTAAAACATAACTCTGGAAGCAAATTAATTATAAACTTAATAATTAGTTACCCATTACAAAATTAAAAGAGAACTAGAACTATTCATGTATTTATTTCATTTATATAGGATATTTTTAGCAAATTATTCTGGAAACCAGTCTACACTACCCAAATTCTGAGGAAAGTGCTTAGTTATGCAGCTCCTGCGTGACGGACTTTTTTTATCTCTGTCGTTTTTAATTGTTTTCTTTTCTCGATTTTCCTTAGTTTTTAATATCTTGCTGTTATTTTGATTGCATTTTTTTTTTCAATGAAACATGAGAAGTCATATAATTATATTTTGTGGTTGTATGTGGCGTAATACATTAAAAAATAACATTACTTTCTCATTTCCTTGTACAATTTTATTTTGTTTAATTGCATTTAACAGTAAAATGAGTAGTTTAGTGTTTTAATTGCATTTAACACTAAAATGGATATGTTAGTAAAGCAAGTTAAGTCAATTAGAAACAAATTCGTAGTAGAGTCTTCGTAGAGCGAAACTTGGGACGGCGAAAAAAGTGTAATTTCTGCTTAGAATAGTTTCTTGTGCCTTGCCGACAATCTTGCTTTTCTTTGGAATATGTGTTTACATTAAGAATGATCTAAACAAAGTAATAACTGCTTCTATTCTAAGTATACAAAATGACACTAGGGATATGAATGGAACCGCGCTAAGATGATGCAGTTCCTGCGAGTCGGACTTATTTCACGTAGCTTGTTCATTGAAATATAAATGCAAATGGCGGACCCTCGGGAATAATACCCGCGGAATTTCGCGCAAACAGAGACAAGCTCGATTCATAGGAACTGCGTCATCTTAGCGAGTTTTCTTTCTTACCAATACTGTCATTTAGAAAGCTTAGAATGGTAAGACCTCTCATTTTCTCTTGATCTTATATAGAAAATAATCACACGGCATCATCGGATAAAGCTCGGAAAGCTTAATATTTATAAAAACAAAAAAATTGTTTGTAATTTTAGGTTTATTGACAAATACGTTTCCCTACTATAACAATTACAAGAATAAGAAGCAAAACAAAAACAACGGGAAACAGAAAAAAACCGTCCAAATAAAGGAAACCAACTACTTTAATGTTTTAAGCACTTATTTCTACAAATGTGACCGTCCCATCGATAAGTGCTTTAGAACTTCCATTGTAGAAAAGTCACTTAGCTTTCGAATGACTACTTTCCATTTACCAGGAGTACCCAAACGTTTTCGAGATATTTTAGAAGATATACCAAGATCCAAAAACTTTCCATGTCTATTAAAACTTTTTTTTTTCTAATTTTGCCTCAACTCTAAAGGCAACCAACATTTAAATATCAAGATTAGATGAATTTTAAAAATCTGGAACAAGTAGCATGTGAATCAATCGTTTCTGAATACCCAAACTGAAAAATAGTTATTTCATTTTACATTTTTTACAAATATTAAGTAAAAACGTTAACTTTATCTATTCAGGGCATTCGAACTGGCACTAGAGATGATAGCGGAAACGTCCTCTAAGATGAAGCAGTTCCTGCAAGTCTGAATTATGTGTATCTGGCTAACCAGAACCTACGTTGCGTCATTGTGGTGACGTCATAAACTAGTTTCCTCCCTATGGACGAAGAAAGGAGAAACCCGCTAAAATATAAAATAAAACTCCATTTAATACAATTAACAAAATAAAAGTACATAATTCGGTTGATCATAAATAAATTCTAAAAAACTTTAAATTAATTTCTAAAAAAACTTTTAAGCTGATAATGAAACAAATAAATAATTAATTGTTAAAGTTTCACAAATTCTATGTATCAATTCATCAAAGTGTTTCATAAGAATCTCCATCACTACTTATAGTCTGAGAGAGATAACTTGTCACTTGGGGAAAGCGTAGAGAGGGTAAGATGTTGCCAGTTTGTTATGGCATTAATAATAAATATCCTAAAGTGACAACTGAGTTAAGCAATTTATGAATAGAACTAAAACACTATATACTATTATTCTATGAAATATCCTAAATTAATAACTAAAATCACAGATCGTACAGATCGTTAGAAAGCCGAGACGTAAATGGCAAGGCTCGGGACTAGGAGAAGGAGGAGTGGCAACCCAGCAAGGCTGTCATAGAGGTGCCTCCACCTTCCCCTACCCGTCCATAGCCAAGTGACAAGTTATATCTCTCACAATATAACCGGCCAGTTTCCTCTTTTGAAAATCCCTGTTGTTTTTTTTTTTGTTGTTTTTTTTTTTAAATTACAATCTGCATACATATGTTTAAATAAAATACAATAAGTAAATACATATGACGGGGTGGGAAGCCAAGGGAAGTGACATTTTAAAAAAAATAGAATTTATTTATTTAAATTTTAACGTCCATTTATCATTAACTACGAATTTTAGGACGGGTTATCTATAGGTTACCACCCTTTTCTAGCCAGGATAGGCGTGATGCCTTTTCTTTTTTCGAAAGAAAAGCCACCACCCCTAGTGGGAATCGAACCCACGACCTTTGGCACGGAGTGTTAAGTGCTCACGCCTTAACCCTCACGGCCACCGGGTCTAAAAATAGAATTAAGTGCAGTTCTGGATAGTTAATAGATAGAAAATGTTGGTGGCAAAGGGATATAAGTAAATGTCTGGTATTTGCTGAGAAATAGCTGAAACAAAATCAATTACTTTAAAAATGAGCAGATTTGTTTGGAAGCCAAGGGATACAAGTGACATTTGTACACCAAACTTTATGGCTTCCAAGTTGTGAATGTTGTTGCATCTTTTACTTTTACTTCCAGTTAAATCTGTTTAGGGCAACACTATTTTAATTGTTTTGTTAGGTAAGTGACCGGGTATTTAAAGAATTATTTGAACAGTGTTTTAACATTTGATCTTAATAATTTCCAACAATAATGATCAGTTTTGACTTGCTCAAATGTTTATTATTCACGATACCTGCAGATTTACAAATTCTGTGTACACATCCTATGGACTGGCATGATGCTTCTATGAACATGTGGCATGATGGTCAGGCCAAGATAGGCTGTGAAAGGATACTATCTGCACTGAGAAAAAAAAAAGCCTGCCGGCAGCCTGAAAACTGTGACAGTATTTTGAAATAGGACATTTTAGTCTAAAATAGGATTCCACATATTTCAACCTAAAATAGGATTCCACTAGTTAGAGTGCCCGCACTTTATAATAGGGTGCTGGAATGCTAGCAGCCTACAGAGAGATGACTTTATTATGTGGATAAAAAAGAACAAAGGTAAATTCAGAGTAATAATAATGAGACTTTATTTGGGTGTAATTTACATATACACTTCTTAACAAGTAGATATTTACAAGTAGGTAAGAGGTATACACTTTCTAACAAATGTAGATATTTACAAGTATTAGGTATTAGGTACAATGTACTTATGAACAATATTGAACAAGTTGGTCTAGAAATAAAATATTTTTTTTGTTTTCATGACAAATATAGCCTTATTCATAAAGCCGAAGACAGTTGATTTCAGCATCTGTCCAAACAGAAACAAAAATAAATTTTTATTAATAACAAAAGAAAAGTTGTTGTTGTTGTGTTTTATATAATTAAAAAGAAACATAAATAGGCATTTTTTCTAGTTTAAAATGTCGCAGTAAATTTAAAGCTGCCAGAGAATCACAAAATAAATATAAAATAAGGTTTTTGTCTATGGATATGATCATAAATGAAGGAACTCTAGAAACAGAATGGACACCAAAATATAAGTCTACTAATATAATTTTGAACTAATATTCTAGGAACGTATACAAAAAGACTTCCATCAGTTCTCAGCTTACCAGGCTTATTGAACTCCATCTTCAGTTGGTTCTATACCCGCAGCTCCATGTTATATAAGGGGGAATATATTCTTGAAAAACAAACACAACTTTCTTCTTTCTATTGTATATAACATCTGTTTTTAAATTTAATAATAAAAACAAGAGCCTGAACTCTGTTCTGGCGGTACAGTCTGCATCCAGGCATACAGGCTCTTATAAACATTTTTATCGATGTTTTTTCACTTTTCTCCGTTTTTTGCTGATTAACCCCCAATTATGACTTCAGATTCGTGTTCAGCGGTAAAAAATACGTCAGAAAAAATGTGTCCGATACCCAGCACAAACCACTTTTCTTTTTTTTTTGTGGACCTGTGATATCAATATTGTTTGGCTTTGGAGGCCAAGGGGTAAAAGTGATGAATGTTATAATTATAAATTGATAATATACATGAACGATTAGTTTTTTTCGTAAACTATATAACTGAAATTTCAATTGATGCATTGTAGAAACATAATTAAAACATTATACAGACTTACACTTATCAGGGAATTTACAAAAACGATTTAACTTTAAACAGTAATATCTCCAAATGATTATAACGTCACTTGTACCCCTTGGCTTCTCAACCCATCATATACGGGAGCTAATCCCTTGGCTTCTCAACCCATCATATACGGGAGCTAATCCCTTGGCTTCCCAACCCATCATATACGGGAGCTAATCCCTTGGCTTCCCAACCCATCATATACGGGAGCTAATCCCTTGGCTTCCCAACCCATCATATACGGGAGCTAATCCCTTGGCTTCCCAACCCATCATATACGGGAGCTAATCCCTTGGCTTCCCAACCCATCATATACGGGAGCTAATCCCTTGGCTTCCCAACCCATCATATACGGGAGCTAATCCCTTGGCTTCCCAACCCATCATATACGGGAGCTAATCCCTTGGCTTCCCAACCCATCATATACGGGAGCTAATCCCTTGGCTTCCCAACCCATCATATACGGGAGCTAATCCCTTGGCTTCTCAACCCATCATATACGGGAGCTAATCCCTTGGCTTCCCAACCCATCATATACGGGAGCTAATCCCTTGGCTCCCCAACCCATCATATACGGGAGCTAATCCCTTGGCTTCCCAACCCATCATATACGGGAGCTAATCCCTTGGCTTCTCAACCCATCATATGCGGGAGCTAATCCCTTGGCTTCCCAACCCATCATATACTGGAGCTAATCCCTTGGCTTCCCAACCCATCATATACGGGAGCTAATCCCTTGGGTTCTCAACCCATCATATACGGGAGCTAATCCCTTGGCTTCCCAACCCATCATATACGGGAGCTAATCCCTTGGCTTCTCAACCCATCATATACGGGAGCTAATCCCTTGGCTTCTCAACCCATCATATACGGGAGCTAATCCCTTGGCTTCCCAACCCATCATATACGGGAGCTAATCCCTTGGCTCCTCAACCCATCATATACGGGAGCTAATCCCTTGGCTTCCCAACCCATCATATACGGGAGCTAATCCCTTGGCTCCTCAACCCATCATATACGGGAGCTAATCCCTTGGCTTCTCAACCCATCATATACGGGAGCTAATCCCTTGGCTTCCCAACCCATCATATGCGGGAGCTAATCCCTTGGCTTCCCAACCCATCATATACGGGAGCTAATCCCTTGGCTCCTCAACCCATCATATACGGGAGCTAATCCCTTGGCTTCCCAACCCATCATATACGGGAGCTAATCCCTTGGCTCCTCAACCCATCATATACGGGAGCTAATCCCTTGGCTTCCCAACCCATCATATACGGGAGCTAATCCCTTGGCTTCTCAACCCATCATATACGGGAGCTAATCCCTTGGCTTCTCAACCCATCATATACGGGAGCTAATCCCTTGGCTTCTCAACCCATCATATACGGGAGCTAATCCCTTGGCTTCTCAACCCATCATATACGGGAGCTAATCCCTTGGCTTCCCAACCCATCATATACGGGAGCTCATCCCTTGGCTTCTCAACCCATCATATACGGGAGCTAATCCCATGGCTTCCCAACCCATCATATACGGGAGCTAATCCCTTGGCTCCTCAACCCATCATATACGGGAGCTAATCCCTTGGCTTCCCAACCCATCATATACGGGAGCTAATCCCTTGGCTTCTCAACCCTTCATATACGGGAGCTAATCCCTTGGCTTCTCAACCCATCATATACGGGAGCTAATGCCTTGGCTCCTCAACCCATCATATACGGGAGCTAGTCCCTTGGCTTCTCAGCCCATCATATACGGGAGCTAATCCCTTGGCTTCCCAACCCATCATATACGGGAGCTAATCCCTTGGCTTCTCAACCCATCATATACGGGAGCTAATCCCTTGGCTTCTCAACCCATCATATACGGGAGCTAATCCCTTGGCTTCTCAACCCATCATATACGGGAGCTAATCCCTTGGCTTCCCAACCCATCATATACGGGAGCTAATCCCTTGGCTTCTCAACCCATCATATAAGGGAGCTAATCCCTTGGCTTCTCAACCCATCATATGCGGGAGCTAATCCCTTGGCTTCCCAACCCATCATATACGGGAGCTAATCCCTTGGCTCCTCAACCCATCATATACGGGAGCTAATCCCTTGGCTTCTCAACCCATCATATACGGGAGCTCATCCCTTGGCTTCTCAACCCATCATATACGGGAGCTAATCCCATGGCTTCCCAACCCATCATATACGGGAGCTAATCCCTTGGCTCCTCAACCCATCATATACGGGAGCTAATCCCTTGGCTTCCCAACCCATCATATACGGGAGCTAATCCCTTGGCTTCTCAACCCTTCATATACGGGAGCTAATCCCTTGGCTTCTCAACCCATCATATACGGGAGCTAATGCCTTGGCTCCTCAACCCATCATATACGGGAGCTAATCCCTTGGCTTCTCAGCCCATCATATACGGGAGCTAATCCCTTGGCTTCCCAACCCATCATATACGGGAGCTAATCCCTTGGCTTCTCAACCCATCATATACGGGAGCTAATCCCTTGGCTTCTCAACCCATCATATACGGGAGCTAATCCCTTGGCTTCTCAACCCATCATATACGGGAGCTAATCCCTTGGCTTCCCAACCCATCATATACGGGAGCTAATCCCTTGGCTTCTCAACCCATCATATAAGGGAGCTAATCCCTTGGCTTCTCAACCCATCATATGCGGGAGCTAATCCCTTGGCTTCCCAACCCATCATATACTGGAGCTAATCCCTTGGCTCCTCAACCCATCATATACGGGAGCTAATCCCTTGGCTTCTCAACCCATCATATACGGGAGCTCATCCCTTGGCTTCTCAACCCATCATATACGGGAGCTAATCCCTTGGGTTCTCAACCCATCATATACGGGAGCTAATCCCTTGGCTTCTCAACCCATCATATACGGGAGCTAATCCCTTGGCTTCTCAACCCATCATATACGGGAGCTAATCCCTTGGCTTCCCAACCCATCATATACGGGAGCTAATCCCTTGGCTTCCCAACCCATCATATACGGGAGCTAATCCCTTGGCTTCCCAACCCATCATATACGGGAGCTAATCCCTTGGCTTCCCAACCCATCATATACGGGAGCTAATCCCTTGGCTTCCCAACCCATCATATACGGGAGCTAATCCCTTGGCTTCCCAACCCATCATATACGGGAGCTAATCCCTTGGCTTCCCAACCCATCATATACGGGAGCTAATCCCTTGGCTTCCCAACCCATCATATACGGGAGCTAATCCCTTGGCTTCCCAACCCATCATATACGGGAGCTAATCCCTTGGCTTCTCAACCCATCATATACGGGAGCTAATCCCTTGGCTTCCCAACCCATCATATACGGGAGCTAATCCCTTGGCTCCCCAACCCATCATATACGGGAGCTAATCCCTTGGCTTCCCAACCCATCATATACGGGAGCTAATCCCTTGGCTTCTCAACCCATCATATGCGGGAGCTAATCCCTTGGCTTCCCAACCCATCATATACTGGAGCTAATCCCTTGGCTTCCCAACCCATCATATACGGGAGCTAATCCCTTGGGTTCTCAACCCATCATATACGGGAGCTAATCCCTTGGCTTCCCAACCCATCATATACGGGAGCTAATCCCTTGGCTTCTCAACCCATCATATACGGGAGCTAATCCCTTGGCTTCTCAACCCATCATATACGGGAGCTAATCCCTTGGCTTCCCAACCCATCATATACGGGAGCTAATCCCTTGGCTCCTCAACCCATCATATACGGGAGCTAATCCCTTGGCTTCCCAACCCATCATATACGGGAGCTAATCCCTTGGCTCCTCAACCCATCATATACGGGAGCTAATCCCTTGGCTTCTCAACCCATCATATACGGGAGCTAATCCCTTGGCTTCCCAACCCATCATATGCGGGAGCTAATCCCTTGGCTTCCCAACCCATCATATACGGGAGCTAATCCCTTGGCTCCTCAACCCATCATATACGGGAGCTAATCCCTTGGCTTCCCAACCCATCATGTACGGGAGCTAATCCCTTGGCTCCTCAACCCATCATATACGGGAGCTAATCCCTTGGCTTCCCAACCCATCATATACGGGAGCTAATCCCTTGGCTTCCCAACCCATCATATACGGGAGCTAATCCCTTGGCTTCTCAACCCATCATATACGGGAGCTAATCCCTTGGCTTCTCAACCCATCATATACGGGAGCTAATCCCTTGGCTTCTCAACCCATCATATACGGGAGCTAATCCCTTGGCTTCTCAACCCATCATATACGGGAGCTAATCCCTTGGCTTCCCAACCCATCATATACGGGAGCTAATCCCTTGGCTTCTCAACCATCATATACGGGAGCTAATCCCTTGGCTTCTCAACCCATCATATACGGGAGCTCATCCCTTGGCTTCTCAACCCATCATATACGGGAGCTAATCCCATGGCTTCCCAACCCATCATATACGGGAGCTAATCCCTTGGCTCCTCAACCCATCATATACGGGAGCTAATCCCTTGGCTTCCCAACCCATCATATACGGGAGCTAATCCCTTGGCTTCTCAACCCTTCATATACGGGAGCTAATCCCTTGGCTTCTCAACCCATCATATACGGGAGCTAATGCCTTGGCTCCTCAACCCATCATATACGGGAGCTAATCCCTTGGCTTCTCAGCCCATCATATACGGGAGCTAATCCCTTGGCTTCCCAACCCATCATATACGGGAGCTAATCCCTTGGCTTCTCAACCCATCATATACGGGAGCTAATCCCTTGGCTTCTCAACCCATCATATACGGGAGCTAATCCCTTGGCTTCTCAACCCATCATATACGGGAGCTAATCCCTTGGCTTCCCAACCCATCATATACGGGAGCTAATCCCTTGGCTTCTCAACCCATCATATAAGGGAGCTAATCCCTTGGCTTCTCAACCCATCATATGCGGGAGCTAATCCCTTGGCTTCCCAACCCATCATATACGGGAGCTAATCCCTTGGCTCCTCAACCCATCATATACGGGAGCTAATCCCTTGGCTTCCCAACCCATCATATACGGGAGCTAATCCCTTGGCTTCTCAACCCATCATATACGGGAGCTAATCCCTTGGCTTCCCAACCCATCATATGCGGGAGCTAATCCCTTGGCTTCCCAACCCATCATGTGCGAGAGCTAATCCCTTGGCTCCTCAACCCATCATATACGGGAGCTAATCCCTTGGCTTCTCAACCCATCATATACGGGAGCTAATCCCTTGGCTTCTCAACCCATCATATACGGGAGCTAATCCCTTGGCTTCCCAACCCATCATATACTGGAGCTAATCCCTTGGCTCCTCAACCCATCATATACGGGAGCTAATCCCTTGGCTTCCCAACCCATCATATACGGGAGCTAATCCCTTGGCTTCTCAACCCATCATATACGGGAGCTAATCCCTTGGGTTCTCAACCCATCATATACGGGAGCTAATCCCTTGGCTTCTCAACCCATCATATACGGGAGCTAATCCCTTGGCTTCTCAACCCATCATATACGGGAGCTAATCCCTTGGCTTCTCAACCCATCATATACGGGAGCTAATCCCTTGGCTTCTCAACCCAACATATACGGGAGCTAATCCCTTGGCTTCTCAACCCATCATATACGGGAGCTAATCCCTTGGCTTCTCAACCCAACATATACGGGAGCTAATCCCTTGGCTTCTCAACCCAACATGTCTCCTAAGGACACTCCCTAAGGAATTAATAATACTCCATTTAAGTGTTATAGTTGGTCTCTAGGCCACTTTCTTTTCAGGCGTCTCGGGGGATTGGAAGGGATCGCATCTGTGGAGAGGGATTGGGCAAGGGGATTGGGATGAAAGGATAGCTTGGAATGAAAAGTGGAGAAGCGGGTTTTAGCTAATTCAGCGACAAAGGGAATTTCGAGGTCTCGGTGGATGATATTATTGTTGACGTAGAAGGGAGCATTAAGGATCCGGCGAAGGACTTTGGACTGGAAGGTTTGGATTCGGTTCATGTTAGAAGGTTTTGCTGTACCCCATAGTTCAATGCCGTATGTCCAAATCGGTTTTAGTTTTGTAGATTGATAGTTTATTTTCAGTACTGAGTTTTGATTTGGGACCTATTAGTCGTCTAAGTAGGCAGTAGCGTCTGTTTAGTTCTTGTCGTTTTGTTTTAGCGCGGTTCCTCCCTCCCCCATAGGGAGGAACCCCGCTTATAAGGTTGATACAATGAAACAATCCGGAAGTGCCGACTAGAAAATTTCGCGTTTCAGAACCCCTAGAGACCGAAAATAACGGTGGTTCAAATTTGTATATATATATATATATATGTATATATTTATTTATATATATATATATATATATATATATATATATATATTTGTCTGTTCGCTCTGTAGCTCCTAGACGAATGGTCCGATTTTGATGAAATTTGGTACAAAAATCTTTCGTCTAATTTGAAAGGTCAAGTTCGTTAACCAGCAAAATCCGCCTACTGGAAGATGGCGTTTGGGGCGAAATTCGCGCAAAAATAATCGTAACGCTTACGTTTTTGAGTTCATAAGCTTGTAAGTACTCGTTTTATATGCTTCCTGGGCTAGGAAAACGAATGAAACCATTTTTAAGGCGATAGCTTTAACCGTTTTTGAGAAAATTGGAAAAATAGTTTTTGAATACCGTTTTTGGTTTGGGTACTTAGAACCATGGGATTCAGTTGAAACATTTTCTGCATGTTCTACTTTCATCAAAACTAATATGTTGAAATTTTGGTTACGTTTGAAGTTAAGGAAGGGTTAGAATAAAATATTTTATTAACAGACATAAAAAGTTTTAGTAACTTTGTTTACTTTCCTTAATATCGCGAAAAAGGTTGAGAATCTTGGTAAACGGAAGAATACCATTAGAAAGCTTATTAAATGCTCTAAAAAAAAAGGTTCTAATGAAAGTTTTGATTAGGCGATGTCAATCGGAGAAAGAAGAGCTTAAAACTTTAAAGTAATTGATTTCGCTTATTCGAACTGTTCTTTTTGTCTGTTTTTTATTCCTTGATATTTTTTAATTGCTTATAGTTGGATAATGTATTTGAAAATAAATCAGGTTAAGACAAATAAGAAAAACAATTTAATGTTAGAAATATAGATTTCCAGGATTCCAAGACCTTGTAACTAGCGGGACAGTTTCTAGTAGCAGGAGCCGACCCTTCCAGGTAAGATTGTAAATCATGACCTTTCAAGACTTTACTGCTCACAGGAATGGTGTTAGTGACCTTAAGGTTTGACACACCATTATAATAATTAATTTTAAAAAAAAAGACTGGTGGAACCAAAATAATAACTGCTTCTATTTTAATCTTTCCAAATTAGACTAGGGATATGAACGGAACCGCGCTAAGATGATGCAGTCCTGCGAGACGGACTTTTATTTTTTGTGTGTGTGTTCCAAGTATGGCCGGCCTTAGTCTCTTGTCGAGGTGGAAGCCTAGGTATCGAACAACATCGGATTTGAGAATGAGGGATTCGCTTAGGGTAACAGATGGGCACTCACTGCGCCGCAGTGTGAATGTGACGTGCTTACATTTCTCGGAGTTAACTTTAATTCGCCACTTCTTTAGCCATTTCTCCATTTCCAAGCGATGATTCTGGAGCACTTCTGAGGCTTGCTGCGGGTTGGCAGAACAGGAAAACACTGCAGTATCATCTGCAAACGTTGTGGTACTGGTACTGGGCTTTTCCCGGTGAAGTCGAAAACTATGAACTGGCCCAAAATCTGTTGAGTACAACTAAATACAAGAAATTGGTTTTTGCTTTCCGGGGACTACTTACATTATTTCATGATTTATTCTTGGTAGTTTATGCGCGTCCTCTATAGTTCTTATACTGTACATTTTATATGTATATTTATTACATATATTTTGTAATTGTCTATTTTCAGAGTCCTAGGATCAACTACATGATCAGCTATCTGATATCTTTTGGCGCGGAATCTGGGTACGCATTTCAGATTTGTGTCTTCGGTGAAGAAGTCATACAAGAGGTACAATTCCAATATTTTTTTTCGTTTGCGTTTGTACAATACAATGTTTTTTTAAGAATGATAGACGTTCGCGGGGTAAGAATGATCTGTATGATTCATTCAAATAAGCCTTAAAAATCAATTATATGTTTTCCCCACTCATGTACAGCCGTAATATGTGAATAGTTTTGGAAAAGATTTTTTTTTACCTAACATTTAGATAATGAAATACTCACCAAATTGTTATGGACGTATTTGAAACAATAAAAAAAAATCAGTCCCGTAACAGGCCACGAGGGCCTTGAGGAGCAGACACTATAGAGGTATCTGATTCATGACCATACGGCACACTACGGAGATAGTGTGGTCAGTACTGCGCTCCGGCCGCTTGATTTTACCCTTGGCTGCTTCGACTACTAGAGTCATTAGCACCCAAGGTACTCATTATTAAATTAATTGAAGGCTGGGTTAGCCTAGGGACGGTCAGGGAGGCCGAATTCAAACCATGAACGAAGACATTAGAAGAAAAAATCTATAGTACTATTTTCGGGATTTGATAAGGTCCTCCAGCTTATTAGTCCAGTGCTCTACCACTCAGCTAACCTCGCCCCCTTGAAACAATAAATACTCTTGAAATTTAACGTTTACATCATTTTGTTCTGGCTGCCATGACATAATAGCTTACTTTAATCAACTGACCTATACATTCTAGCAAAGTTAGCCACTATACGATGTACTCAAGACATTTCACACATTACAGAATCCGACATGAAACAATTAGCCACTATACGATGTACTGAAGACATTTCACAAATTACAGAATCCGACATGAAACAGCTTGTAAAGACTATTAGTGTGACTATCTATTTGTGTGATTCCCGCAGTTTTTTTTTTCACTGCTTGTTATTTTTAGCGCGGTTCCTCCCTCCCCCCCAGAAGAAGGAAACCAGCTTATGACATTGAACTCTGATGGTGATGCAAACCGGAAGTGCCGACTAGAAAATTTCACGTTTCAGAATCCATGGGTCAAGAATATAGCGGTGGAACGAATTTGTGTATGTATATATATATATATACTTTTTCTTCCATTGTTGACCTCCAACTTCCAATATTCTTGTTTTTTGTAGCCAATAGGTCTTATGACCTATTGGCTACAAAAAACAAGAATATATATATATATATATATATATATATATATATATATATATATATATTATATATATATATATATATATATATATATATATATATTTATATATATATATATATATATATATATATATATTTAGATGGAACGGCATTTTTCTCCAGCGGTGGTACTCCTCCTCACTTGTTCCCGGAATATTTCGATGGATTCATCTCCATCTTCTTCAGCCAGGTACTTGTTTCTTCCTCGGTGGTAGCCAAGGGAATGACATTTTTCTCGATCTGGGCTCCTTTTCACCCCTCTAGCCACAGTATCGGCGGACGAATGGTGTTGAAGCTCCCTGGTGTAGTTGGGATTCTGTCCGTTGGCAGCGCTGATGGTATTGCGTCTTTTTTTTTCCTCCTGCTTCTATTTTCCTCGCCGTAAGGTTTTATATGTTTGATGTTATTTTTCGTCGCTGGGATAGTATTTTTAGATGGAACGGCATTTTTCTCCAGCGGTGGTACTCCTCCTCACTTGTTCCCGGAATATTTCGATGGATTCATCTCCATCTTCTTCAGCCAGGTACTTGTTTCTTCCTCGGTGGTAGCCAAGGGAATGACATTTTTCTCGATCTGGGCTCTGGGAGGGGTGAAAAGGAGCCCAGATCGAGAAAAATGTCATTCCCTTGGCTACCACCGAGGAAGAAACAAGTACCTGGCTGAAGAAGATGGAGATGAATCCATCGAAATATTCCGGGAACAAGTGAGGAGGAGTACCACCGCTGGAGAAAAATGCCGTTCCATCTAAAAATACTATCCCAGCGACGAAAAATAACATCAAACATATATATATTTATATATATATATATATATATATATATATATATATATATATATATGTATATATATATATATATATATATATATATATATATATATATATATATATAAATCACGTGTCTGTCTGTTTTTCTGTTTGTTAGTTCCTTATACAAATCTACACCGTTTGACCGATATTGACCAAACTTGGTACACAGGTAGGTCTTGATACGAGAAATCTCCTAAGGCTAGGTTAAAATTGTCAAATTTCAAAATTTGGTACAAAAGGTCAAAAGTTTTGTTCAAGAATATTTGGCTGCACTGAACCATTCAGATTGTGGCGGCCATTTTGAATCGACAACTACTGGCCTCTATCGGCTGTTAGATGAAGTGCTGTTGTGCTGGCCTCATCTGGTATCATTATGAACTAAAACAAAATCACATCGTTTGGCCGATTTTCGTTACTGGGTATAGACAACTAGGTATCAAGTAGATCTTGATACGGGGAGAATCAAAGGCAGAAAGTAGGTGTAGCATGGCACACTGGGTGTAAGCTGGTATATATATAAAAGGTGAGCTCAGTGGTAGAGCACTCGACTAATGAACTGGAGGACCCAAGTTCAAAACCTGAGCGTGCACTAAAGATTTTTATCTTCGAGCGTCGATAAGGGGTTGCATTTAATTAATGGGTACATGCAAAGGGGGAAAACAGGCATCGGACCACACTATCTCCTTAGTGTGCGGTATGGTCACTAAGGAGATAGAGTGGTGCCTTCTTAATAGAAGTACACTATTCTATCTGTATAGAATCAGATACCTCTACAGTAACTGCCCCTTATGGGCCCTTGTGGCATGTATATATATATATACATATATATATATATATATATATATATATATATATATATATTCTGTCAGGGGGCGATAAAATAGTACACACTTTGTTCACATTAACTACTTTATTTGGTTTGTCTCGGCCGGCATGTTTCGTGCCTTTTCGCACCTCCTCAGGGTCTTTCCTTATCAGGAAGTCCTCTCGTCATGTTGTCTAGCTTGAGTCAGGCGTAGTACGACAAGCTACTCAACATGACGAGAGGACTTCCTGACAAGGAAAGCCCCTGAAGAGGTGCGAAAAGGCACGAAACATGTCGGCCGAAACGAACCAAATAAAGTAGTGGATGTGAACCAAGAGTGTATTACTTTATCGACCCCCTGTCAGAAAAAGAAAAAGTGGAAAATATATATCGGGTCATCTTTCACAAGAATTAATATAAATATATATATATATATATATATATATATATATATATATATATATATATATATATAGGGGAAGGTGTTGTACCTTTGACCACTTTGCACAATTGAATTTTTTTTAGCTTGAATATTAAGCCTAAATTCATTTTTTTTATTTCATTTAATTAGTATTCTATATTTTATCATATTTAATTTTTTCAAGGTTCTAACTTTGCATTTAATATTTTTTATTAATTTTTAAAAAAACAATCGTACAGTGGTCAAAGGTACAACATGTAGTTGTACCTTTGACCACGTAAAAACAACACAGCAGTGCAGAAAAAATATGGTATTGAGTAACATTATAATTAATTGTAAGTTTAATAAATACAGGACTTGGGTGTAAGTATAATAAAAAACTATTATTGATATTATGTTTTGCTTAGATTAGAAAACCAGGTGCCCTGCTAAGGCCGGCCATACACGTTCCGGTATACCGGAGAGGTATACCTGCACAGGTGTACCTCTCCGGTATACCGGAACAGGCGAGAGCCCACACACGCTCCGGTATACCTGCACAGGTGTACCTCTCCGGTATACCGGAACAGGCGAGAGCCACACACGCTCCGGTAAACCGGACAGATGAAGGATTACTACAGTCTAAAAATACCGAGGGGCTGGCACACACGCTCCGGTTTACCTCCGCAGGTCACCTGTACAGGTAAACCTCTCCGGTATACCGGAACGTGTATGGCCGGCCTAACCGAGGAACCGCACCGTTGCCTACAAGACCTACTGTCACTATGTTATGCTTAATATGCTGAAAAATCCAGTCAAATTGATAAACGTTTTAACTGTCAAGCAGATCCACTAGCAATAGTAGGGTATGGAAGTTTAGCCACAATGTCTTCAACATCAATATCATACAAATTTTCATCTTCTCTCGTAAACTTGTCACTTAAAGTTTGTTTTTTCAAATATTGGATCTTAGACATTGGACATTTAATACCACAAATCTCTGGGACTAAATATGTAATAGTCTTTTTACTTTTATTTTTAACAAGTATAAAATTTCCTTTTTCCAAATCATATTTTTCAAATTGTTGCTGGTCATCGACATAACTCACGACATTTATCAGACGAATCAACGTCACTTTCTCGTGAAGAAAATTCGGTGTCAGTATCAGAATCTGAACTGTCATTAGAAAAATTTTCTTTTTATTTACCACTTTTTTAGGAAGGGGTTTATTTGTATGTGGTGTCTTACGTTTATGGCGGTGCTTTCGGTTTTTTTCACCTTCAATAATTAGCTTTTCAGGAATATTTTCAGGATACGAGGCCATTATCCTTAGGCCGGCCCCTATTTGACATTTTCCTTGCCATCGCTTTTCGATAAGGTCTTACAACTTCAATTGAAACGAAAAGGGGTGATAGGTTTGAACTGAGGATTGTTAAAGTCAGTTTGAACTTATTCATTTATTATTTTTTAAATTCTTTGGACAATTAAAGCAACCAATATTAAATACTTTTTAAAAATATGTAGCAGAAGAACATAAAAGTTGAATTATGAAAAAATTACTCAGGTTTGTTGTACCTTTGACCTGGTCAAAGGAACAACAACTAGTCTTGGTCAGAGGTACAACACCCTGGTAGTGCAAATTAAAAATCATGCTAAAAATTTTAGGGTTAAGATAAATCAATTTCAGAAGCTACACCGTGTTTCTTATTGTTTGTTTGTTTGTGTTTTTAGGGCAAAAAACTACAAGGTTACCATTGCTCGAACTCTTATTTTTTTTTTTAAACATTATCCAATTTAATTTATTTTTTAGTTCTTGTAGTAACCTGTAAATGTTTGATTTATTTACATGATTGCCACCTTAGTATTGGTAGAGATATTAGATATATTAGGCCTTAGTGTTAGCAAAAACTGTATAAGTATATGAACTTTGGTTGTATAAAAAGTATTAACTAATCATATACACTTAACATAATATTAACATAATCATATACACTTAACATAATATTAACATAATCATATACACTTAACATAATATTAACATAATCATATTCACTTAAAATTATACATTTTTATATTTTCAAAATTTTTATGTTACATATCATTTTAATTTTATTTTCTTCTTTCATTTTTTTTTTCAATATGATTTTTTATACATATATATATATATATATTATTTTTATTATTTTTATTATTTTTTTTATAATATATATTTACTTAACATATGTGTGCTTATTTTCATTTTTCAAATATATGTCTACATTTTCTTTTTTCATTTCTTTTTTTTTTATTATTATTATTTTTATTTTATTTTTTAATTCTTTTTTTATTCTTTTTTTTCTTATTTTTTTCTTATTTTTATTTTATTTTATTTTTTTTATTTCATTTTTTTTTTGTAATTGTTTTAATTTCATACAAACTTTTTCTTTCTTTCTTTTTTTTTCTTTTTTTTTTTTTTTTTGTTTTTTTTTTAAACCTAATTTACAATAAATTATAAAGATTTGCTTCTTTAAGAAAAAGAATGACTGCATCAATAGAATTGGCAGAATTCCCTAAGGCCTTCGACAGATCTCCTGGGAGTTAGTAGTTTTTTAACATTCTTCAGTAATACATACATTCATTGAATATATGATTGATACTCAGACGAGATTGACAGTGAGTACACTTTGTTTGTTCCTCCTTGGTGATAAGGTATTCATGGGTTAGTCTGGAATGTCCTATACGCAGTCTCGTTAAGACAACTTCTTCCCTTCGGTTTTGCCGACAGGATGAATCCATAGTACAACCGAGTTCTTGATTGATCTCAACTTATTGTTTGTTACTTCTAACCAAGAATTGTTCCACTCATTCTGTATTTTGGAGTAAGAAAGGAGTCGATCTGTTCATGTAATTTGTGGGCATCTCTAGCAGCTTTATCTGCTATTTCATTTCCTGCAATATTTTCATGGCTTGGCACCCACACGAAGTGAACTAGTTTTTGGTCGTCATTTAGTAAAAATAGTTGTTTTTGTATATGCTTTACCAAGTTGTTTTTGGAAAATAGATTTTTCAGACTTATTAGGGCACTTAATGAATCTGTGCATATTACGATATTTTTATTATTTTTATGAATGACGTAGGAGAGTGCGTTTGATATGGCTGTTAGTTCAGCCGAGTAAATACTGTTTATTTTATTCAATCTGTATTTGAACACCGACGTTCCATCGTAGAAAGCACATGAAGTTGATTCTTCTATTTTGGATCCATCTGTGTAAATGATTAAAGCTTCTTTTTTTTTATCTAAAATTTCCAAAAAAATTGATTTAATTTCCAAATTGTTATAAGTGCCCTGCGTTTTGTTTACTAATTTTGTTATTGAGAGGTCTATTTATGGTGGTGTGACTAACCAAGGTTCTACAGGTTCTGGATCAGGCTTTAGAAGTTCTATGGAAAGAAGCTCTTGAGCCATTCTGTTGTACTGTATTCCTAATGGTCTTGTGTGATGCGGTTTATTATCATATAATCTAACTTGTTTAGGTTTGAAGACACAATCAAAAGTAGGATTATTTGGCTGTAATAGGAGCTTTGAGATGTATTTTGCAGCGAGGATTTCCCTTTTTACTTTCAATGACGGTAGACCTGACTCAGCGCAAAGGCTGAGAGCTGGACTGGTACGGAATGCTCCGGTTGCCAATCTTAATCCTGTATGGTGTATCGCTTCTAACTTTGATAGTTCTGTATGTTTCGCTGATCCGTATACAAAGCATCCATAATCCAATTTAGACAGTATTACGGATTTGTATATGGTTAGGAGCGACATTCGGTCGGCTCCCCAAGATGTTTTTGCCAGAACCTTTAATAATTTCATTTTGTCCAAACACTTCTTCTTCAAGTCACTAATATGTGCCCGCCAATTTAACCTCTCATCCAGTGTTAACCCTAGGAACCTTGCACTAGGGACACAATCGATTGCAACGTCGTTTAGATGAATTACCGGTGGAATTCCCACCTTCCTCCGCCTGGTGAACAAGACACATTTCGATTTCTCGGCAGAAAAAGTAAAACCATTTCTGTTGGACCATTCAGACAGTTTTGTAACTGCTATTTGAAGAGACTTCTGGATGTTTTTCAAGTTCTTTGATCTACACAAGAGGGCAAAATCATCGACAAAGAGAAAGCCTTTTACTCGGTTGTTGAGACAGTGTGTTATTTCGCTAATTGCTATGGCGAAGAGTGTAGTACTAAGCACACACCCTTGAGGTACACCTGTTTCTTGAGACCTTCTTTCAGACAGAGAGTTTCCTACTGCTACCTGATAGTATCTAGTTCCCAGAAATTCTTGGATGAATATGGGCAAATTCCCTCTTAATCCCCACATATATAATTTTTCTCGGATGCCATACCTCCAAGCCGTGTCAAAGGCCTTCTGAATGTCGAAAAATACGCCAACTGCATATTGTCCACAGATAAATGTATCTTGTAATTCCGATTCAAGTCGTACGAGATTGTCTATAGTCGACCTGCTTTGCCGGAAGCCGCATTGCCAGTTGTTCATGCACCCCATGGATTCCAATGTCCTACAAGACGTTTATTCACCATTCTATCCAGTAACTTGCAAAGACAATTCGTCAACGATACTGGGCGATAATTTTGAGCTACCGAGGTGCTTTTCCCTTGTTTTGGAATAGGAATAACAATTGCCTCCCTCCAAGTACTGGGAATTATTCCTGTCTTCCAAATGATGTTATAAAGGTTAAGCACTTGGTTTAATGTTATTTCCGGAAGGTTTCTGATCATATCGTAGGATATTTGGTCAGGCCCAGGAGATTTACCTTTCATATCTTTAAGGGCTGCATGAAGCTCGTATAGGCTGAAAGGAAAATTATATTTTCGAGTTTGTTCGTTGGATTTTAAGTCGAAATATATTCGGTAATTTTCTTTCACTGATTTTAATTTTTGGAATTTAATGTTTAAAGGGAGATTCTCAGCACAAAAGGTCGAAGCAAACTCGTTTGCTATTTTTAGATTGTTGATTTCTAGTTTATTTCCAATATTGAGGTAGATGGGTTGATAATTATTTTTTCCGGAAATTGCTCGGACTTTTCTCCACACGACAGCAGATGGCGTGATTTTATTTATATCAGAAACACACCTTTTCCAACAATTTATTTTTTGATTTTTTATGACTAATTTGCATTTTGCTTTCTCCTTTTTATACAGTACAAAGTTTTCCATCGTCATATTTCGGGTAAATCTCCTGTAGGCCTTCCTTCTTGCCTTTATCGCCTCCTTGCACTCATTGTTGAACCAAGGCACCGGTTTCCTTTTGGGATGGACAGCTGTTTTTGGAATGCTCTGCTCGGCAGCGTTATAAATGACACTTGTGAGTTCCCTGCAAGCTTCCTCGGAGTTTTCAGGAAGACTATTTATAGTAGATGTCAATGCTTTGAATATTTCCCAATCGGCTTGGTGAGTCTTCCATTTTCTTCGTTTTTCTTGTACAGGAATATCACCGAAGCTTGAAATAAAGATAGGGAAGTGATCACTTGAAAACTGATCCGGTATTACGTTCCATGTAGTATGTTGAATCAAATAATCACTGCATGCGGCAATATCGAGAGCAGAATATGTTCCATAAGAAGGACTCTGATAAGTCGGTTCTCCTGTATTCAAAATATGCAGGTTCTCGTCAAGAAGGACCTTCTCAAGCATTTTACCCCTAGTATTATTCCGACATGATCCCCATGTAGAGGAATGGGCATTCACATCACCAACAAGAATGAATGGTTTGGGAAGTTGCCGTATTAACTGGAGTAATCCGTGTTCTTCTATTCGTAGTCCTGGAGGTAGATATACATTGAGGATGGTCAAAGGAACTCTCGTCAGAGTTCTGATGGCGACTGCTTGAAGATCAGTTCTTAAGGATATTGGAGCGAAGGGAATGTTCTGGGATACACCGATGAGGACACCGCCACAAGCCTTTTCACCAAAGGGGAAATCATATCGATGGATGATGAAGTCCTTCAGCGTCAGGTTGTCTGTTTCTGTGAGGTTTGTTTCTTGAAGGCAGACGAAACTCGGATTGTATTCGCTAATCAAGATCTGGAGATCGCAGAGATGGGTTTTAATGCCATTACAGTTCCATTGAAGCAGATTGAAGATATTCATATTAACTTTAACATAGGTCTAATATTAATACTTTTCGTACATAGTTCATTTAAAATCTTTGTTGCTACAATTAGGTTGTAATAGGCATTGCACTGTGTGTGTGTGACAGTGTAAGTGTAATAGTATGGATAATTTGCTGTGGGATATATATATGTATAGCCATTGCATTGTGTACGTGTCACAGTATAAGTGTCATAGAACTGAAGATTTGCTGGGAGAAATACGTAGGTTCAGGATGATATTAACATTTTTTAAATAATGCTTTGATAACTTCAAGAATGAGAGTTTTAACATATAGTCTGTTTGACTAATTTTAATTTTCGCCTTGATTATTAGACATAGAATATGAAAAAGAATTATTATAGGGAACTGGAAACCATGCAATAGTTTATGCTTTGGTGTTACAAGTGTTATTAACATATGAAGATTTTTATTTTTACCCGTTTCGTACTTGAAAATTAATATTAAATTATCCATCATTACTTTTGATTTATTTGGAACACGTTTTATTGGACTTAGTTTCTTGCTATCGTTATCATTAGATTTATTTGTATTCTGTTTTATCTGCTTTTTGTTAGGCCCAAGGGCTTGTTTGCTTGCATTCTGCTTTACTTTTCCCTCGCTTCCAGGACTAGCTGGTGGCGAAGAGACGGGAGAAGGAGGAAGGGAAGGGATCTCAGGAGTAATAGGACGAGAGAGGGAAGGGGTGAAGGCAGGAGTGAGGGGGAGAGAGAGGGAAGGAGTGAAGGCAAGAGGGAGGGGGAGAGAGGGGGAAGGGGAGATGGTTTGGGAGGAACATGGCTTAGATTTAGATTTTAGAAAACAAGGTGCCCGGCTAACCGAGGAACCGCACCGAGGCCTACAAGACCTATTGTGCCACCTGACGTGTCGTTCTGTTACAATGCCAGACCCGTATCAGAGATGAACTTCCTTAACGTTGTGATGTTCAGCTCCGGTATCCTCCTTGGATCATCAATTATCGCCGTCCCGAAGTGCAAGTACCTCTTGGCTGCCAGCGTCGTGCATCTGCATACAATATGGTATGGGGTCTCGTCGTCCTCAGAGCACAATCTGCACCATGTTGTATTAGAGAGTCCCATGGAGTAGAGGTGTCTCCGTAGTTTGCAGTGCCCTGTAAGTAGGGCCGTCAGTAGTTTCACCTTGCTTCTACATAGATTAAGCAGTGAATCCGTTCTTTTCTTATCCGCAAAGACCATAAATTGCTTTGCCTGTCTCTGGGTAGCACTTCTGCTCCATTTCCTCTTGTGTTCAGCTTCAGCCCACCTACGGATGCTCAATCTGGCAACAGCCGGTGCAATTCGACATATTGGCTCTGGTGAGAAAGGTGTCATGGATGCTCCTATGTTAGCCAATTCATCAGCCTTCTCATTCCCAGGTATGCCAGAGTGCCCTGGTACCCACTCTAGTTTGACCCCGTTTTTCCTGCCTAGATTATTCAGGCTATCCTGACACTCCTGTACGACCTTAGATTTTATTCTGTTTGCAGCTAATGCCCTTATAGCGGCTTGGCTGTCCGAGAATATTGTAAAGCGTTTGTCTCGGCGGTAAATCCATAGCTGTCTACCCGGCTTTGTATCATTTTATGTCCCATCGCCTCCTCTCTTGTTTTGATTATTGTAACAAAAATTGAGCTGAAGGTTATCTGGTCTTAGTAGTCCGAAGGCATGCAGAGAATTGGTTCCTGCAGATTCCTCCGGATAATATCACAGTGTGCACTAAACGTTGGACATGGTTTCTGTCCCAATATGCTAAACCTATATGCCGTATATCTAGCCGTTTCTTCAATAAAAATCTCTATTGGCCTTAGGTTAAGCAGGATCTCCATAGCCCCCGTGGGGGTGGAGCCCATTGCGCTTGTAATCATCAGGCAAGCCATCCTTTGCGGAGAGCCTAGTATTCTCTTATTGATTGTAGTGTCGCAGCGATGCCACCACACTATTGCTCCATACGTAATTATCGGTCTCACAATCGCAGTGTAGATCCATTGCATAGCCTTGGGGGTTATGCCCCAGTTGTTCCCAACAACTCTCCTGCATGCCCACATGGTCCGTGTGGCCTTATTGGCTGTGTTGTGGATGTGCTCCTTCCAGTTAAGTTTCGAGTCCAAGGTGACTCCTAAATATTTTACTGTACTGGAATAACTTAAATTGCTGCCTGCAAGCTTCGGTTTACCTAGTCCCTCCACTTTCCTTCTTGTTGTGAAGGGTACCAGTGTGATCTTCTGCGGGTTGATCTTAAGATGTTTATCCCTGCACCATTCGTCCACAATGCGTAGTGCTGCATCGAGCAGTTCAGCTAGAGTAGGTAGTACCTTCCCCGCCACTGTAATCACCAGGTCATCAGCATACGCCTGTACGTTAAATCCCTGATCCTTGAGTCTTGTCAGCAGTGTATCTACCACCATACACCACAATAGAGGTGATAAGACTCCCCCCTGGGGGCAGCCTGTCCTTGGTTTAATATGTTTGCAGTATGTTTCCTCTAACAGTCTTATGGTACTATCTCTCAAAAGGGTTACCGTCCAGTCTGTTATGAATTCCTCTACTTTCCTGCTGACCATGGCGTCTCTTACCGCCGCGATGGGAGTTTTATCAAAAGCTCCCTCCAGGTCTAGAAATGCACATAGTGCTGTCTCCTTGTACTGTACAGTCCTCTCCAGCTTGCACACCAGATCATGTAGTGCTAATTCGCACGATTTGCCTGTCTGATATGCGTACTGTTGCTTGTCAAGAGGATTATGTCTTAACGCAGAATCCCTGATGTGTCTGTCTATGATCTTCTCTAGTGCTTTAAGTAAGAAAGATGATAGACATATCGGCCTGTAGTCCTTTGCATACAGGTGTGACGCTCTTCCTGGTTTGGGGATAAAGCATAGTCTGGCTACTCTCCAGTTCCGTGGTATGTAGCCTAGTACAAGACTACTTCTGAAGAGCGTAATGAGTGCTGATAAAAGTATCTCCATCCCTTGTTGCAAAAAGGCAGGATAGATCCCATCTATTCCCGGTGATTTGTATGGACTGAAGGTCCTGATGGCCCATCTGACGTGAGCCGCTCTCACTACCTCCTTTCCACGTTTCCATACCTCCGGTTTACCTCTCCTGACTGGACAATCATTGTCATCTGGATTAACCAGCTCGCTGTCAGGAAAGTGTGTTGCAAGTATGTAGTCCAGGGATTCCTCGGCTGACTCCGTGAAACCCTCTTCTTTCTTCACAGTCCCCATATTTTTCGTGGGACTTTTTGCGAGTATCTTGTGGAGTCTTGAGTATTCCGCTATACATCCCACCTCAGAGCAGAATTTCCTCCAGGCCTCTCTCTTCGCTTTCCTCACGGCAGCGGTGTACTGTGCCATTTTCTTCCTGTACTCCTCCCAGGACCTTTTCCTTTTAGTCTTATTAAAGAGTCTTCTCGTCTCCCTCCGGAGCTGTGATAGGTCTTTGTTCCACCATGTGGAATTACTGTTATTGTTCTGAACCTTCCCAACACAGCTATCTTCATACGCCTTGATAACAGCTTCCGTGAGAAAATTGTTCATAACCTCTAGTTCAAGACAAGTGTTAACTCTCTGTGGACAGCTAGCCATCCTACAGGCTAGAATTTCTCTATACCGATCCCAGTCAGTGTATCTTGGATTTCTCAGGATAAGAGCTACAGGCCCTTTCCCATCTAACCTATATGTAATATACCTGTGATCTGAACCCGAAACTTCCTCCTCTACCCTCCAGTTCCTGATCACCGTTGTTAACCACCTAGTAGCAAGGGTAATATCAACGACTTCCCTCCTATTCTTAATTATGAAGGTTGGCTCATTACCTTTATTGACAACGTGCAAGTCATTATTCATAATATATTCTAATAGTAACTCACCTCTAGGATTACAATTAGTACTTCCCCAGATTGTGTGGTGTGCATTTGCGTCGCATCCTACCAGACACTGCAGTCCTCTCCTCCTACAGTGTTCCACGGCGCTTCGCATTCTCTCTCCAGGTGGATTGCACTGCTCGTATGGGAGGTAGGCCGAGGCCACCACCAATTCTCTCAGCATACCTCCCAGACGAGCAGTAATGCTTGCTACACACAGGTCTCTGTAACAGAATTGCCATAGAGGCAATGGGGAGTCACCCGGTGCCCCAACGGGTTACCTACTCGCTGCACGTCATGTTTATCCACCCTGTGCCATCCATCCTCTCAGCGTAGGCTGCCGCAACCTAAGGATTGGGTGTGTCTGGAAAAAAAAAAAAAAAAAAAAAAAAAAAAAAAAACACCACCACCCATGGTACCACTTTCGTCTGGCTTCTCCCCTAGGTCCTGTTCAGCATGGTTGAACCTGAGCTGACATAGCACCAAGGTTCCTAGAAGCACGCAAGCCCCAACACCTGCTCGCCTAGATAGGGTCATCACCAAGGTATGGTACCGAGGTTGGGGAGGAACATGGCTTGGTAAGGGGGTTCCTGGTCTGCTCTGCGACGGTAGAGGTTTTGATAGATTGTTTTCCTGTAAATGAATTTGTCTCTTGTGAAATTATTCGGTTTGAGTTCCTGAGTCTACTTTTTTGGCTGATAGTGTGAATGTTTTTGCTAACATATCTGAATATTTGGGTTTTCCTATAGTTAAATTTTGTGGGGAATTTTCCATGAATTTTCTTTTAGCATATCCGTACGGAATGTTTTCAGTGATTTGTATTTTTTTAACTTCCTTTTCAATAATAAAAGCCGGACAGCTTTTGTCAAAACAATTATGGGGGCCCTTACATACCGCGCCCTTACATACACCAGCTACACGTCATTTCTAATTTCTTGCAAATAGACTTTACATGGCCAAATAATAAACACTTCGTACGTCGCCTCGGACTGGGGATGTAAAGCTTCACGGGAATATTTAAATATCCGACTTTAATATTCTTTGGTATTTCAGGAGTCCCGAAAGTTACCAAATAGCTATGGGTGTTTATTATTTCATTATTCCTTTTTATAGTGAACCTAGAAATATCTATAACCTTTTGTGATTTAAGTTCATCTTTTATTTCCTCAATGCTCACACAATCTAAATCATAACATCTAATGACTCCCTTACTCACATTAAGGAATGCATGAGGCTTAACCTCCACTTCCATGTCGTTAAATAGTTTTTCACAGGATAATAACCTAGCAGATTGTTTATCAGATGAAACTTCTGCTAATAATGTCCCATCTCTTAATTTTTTAATATTCTTTACCTGTCCAACATAACCTGTAATAGCTTTAAATACATAGAAAGGGCTGACTTTATTGAAATTGTCTTCCCTCTTTCTCTTTATTATAATAAACCTAGGTACAAGATCCCCATTATTATCAGCTCTGGCTCCATCTTCTACCGAAGAGTATGCCAAGGGGTAGTCTAGCCTCCGTTTCTTATCGAGTGGCCGTTTCATGTTAAACATACTTTTATTATTATTTAAAATGATAATAAATTAGTTAAATAAGCTAAATTTAATATATATCTTAATATCTAGTTATAATATACTATTTTCTAAATCTAATAATAATTATCTAAGTATAAGAACTGAAAAAATGAATAGTTATTAAATAATTAAGGTAAAAAACAAGAGATCTACTTGCGTTCCAGACATATGATGAGTTCGGGTGAACTCGGCAATGTTCGGTAGACCCGAGCTCTTCTAGCCTCTATCTTCACCTCTAGGTTAGGAAGAACCCGGCTACTTTTGAACTAAATATTTATACTTACCTATGATCCAAAATGAAATAAGCACTTACAAAAAAACAAAAACCTATTTGTTTTTTACATGATTAGATAACTAAATGCACCAAAAAATACAACAAATTCCAATTTGATTGAGAGCAAAAAATACAAGCGTCTTCACTTTTCAATTCAAAACAGCTGACTGATTTCTTATTGTAATAGCTACTTTGTCAAATGATTTCCATCTAAAAAGATATAATACAAAAAATATGAAGAGGCAAAACGTCATCAATAAATAACTTACATTTTTATGATAGAAATGGATAAGTATTTTTTGCAAGAATCCTCTTTGACTTGAATAATCCAAATTAGGTTATAGAAGCCCTCTAGTGAAGGATCTAAACACTAATTACACCAAAATTTATAAAATGTAGCTACATGCCGCCACAGCGTCGGTGGTCAAAGGTACAATATGGTCAGAGGTACAACACCTTCCCCTATATGTATATATATATATATATATATATATATATATATATATATATATATAATCTCCGTTATCCGGCGTTCTCTTATCCGTCGCTCTCTCTCTCTTATCCGGTGGTCTCCGAGAGGAAGGTTCCTAGAAAACCTTCCCTTCCTAGCTAGCCAAACATTAGTTTCGTGGCATTTCAAAGAAGGCATATAAGTCTCGTTTTAGAGGCAGAAACTTGTGTTTCTACTAAGAAAATAAATGTTTCTGCTAAGGCATCTGGGGGTGGAACGCCTGATCTTAGCCAGTCTAGTTCGAAAATTCATAGCGGATTTTATTTTATAATTCGGTGCCTAAATTTTACTTTAATTTGCAATATTAAAAATGGTTCATATTATTATATCCTCAAATAATAATATGAAGGGGTTTCAAATACATAAGTGACCGTTCCTATCTGACTTCTCTAATCCGGCGTTTTCTCTAATCCGACTGTACCCCGGTCCCGACGACGCCGGATTAGGGAGATTCTACTGCATTGTACTGAACAGGATGAAAGTCACCTTCAAAGGATAAAATTGGCCGGTTATAGTGTGAGAAATATAACTTGTCACTTGGCTATGGTCGGGTAGGGGAAGTGGGAGGCGCCTCTAGCCAATGACGGACTTGCTGGGCTGCCACTCCTCCTTCTCCTAGTCTCGCGCCTTGCCTAGGGAGAGTCTACAGTGTGTGTATATATATATATATATATATATATATATATATATATATTTATATATATATACATATATTTATATATGTAAGGCTCTGTTTTCCCTTGGACTTTGTTAAGTGAATAAAGATGAAAGAAAAGGTTGGCTGTCCATCTCTGGAATTATGGGAACAACGAATCCGCAAAAGTTGGGTCTGGGTTGTTGGAAACGCACGTGACTGATTCTTAAGATTGGCGGAAGCTTTGAGAGAGTTTTTTGTCCAGCCACCTGCTAAAGCAGGAGTGGGGCAAAAGGGTATAAAGAGCTGGCTTACCTCCGAGGGGTTAGAGTCCACGCCCGTTCCTGAGGTCTTGACCAAGATGGCGATGAGAGGTAGGTCAGCTCCAAATTATTCTCTAACCTTCCCGAACGGGAATAGTTGCTAACTCTACCTAGCTGTCTCTCTCTCACTCAACCTTTTCTCTCATCTTAGCGATGATTTATGATATTTATGTATGTAATAGTAACCTCAGTGTAAATTATAGTATTGAAGGGAATTTCCGCTTCTCTAAAATATGTCCCCATTATCTATTCTTTTAAATCCCGTCCTTGCTAATCAATCTCGTGTATATATATATATATATACATATATATATATATATATATAATTTATTTATCGCACCTCATCTTTGGCGAAGTGCAATATATATATATATATATATATATATATATATATATATATATATATATATATATAATTCTGTCTAACTTATTATCAATGTTTCCCACAGAGCGAGGACCTGTTCCAGTCGCTCTACGATATCTCTTGGTTCCGATATGGGAAGAAATTCAATCGCACGCTTCAAATAATGATGGCCAACTCACTGAAACCAATCAGTCTGAAGACATTTCTCTTCACTACAACGGCTTCTATAGAATCCTACGGGAATGTAAGTTCAAGAATTGTTTTGATTTTAAGGAAGAATTAAGGTTTTAAGGCAGATACCGCCCTATGACTACAGTGAAAAATATTTTTATTTAATTATCAAGAATCAAGGTGGAAAATTTATATTTTTAAATACGATTATTTCAAAAAGTAGAAAACGGTGCGGAGGGAGGGTGGTGCCTTTGGAATCATCGATTGTGCGGATTTGTCAGTCACGATGTTGCAGTGGTCGAGCGAGCATCGCGCGTTCGCTGTGGAGACATTTTGTAAGAGTAATGATTCTTACGTAATTCATCGTCGACAATTTTGTTCAAACCATTGCATTGGCCAAGGGTAATTTAACAAACTGTTTATTACCCTAAACTCCGGGTTACGTTTCTGCTTTGTGGCAGATATTCTGCGTATATACTTTTCAATCTCTACCCCCCCCCCCTGCCTGATTACCGGATCATCAGCATCAATAGATTCGACAGCTGCTACCATCCGTACCAAGTCCTCCTTATTGGGAGCTTGCTTTGGACAATATTCCAACCCTTTATCCAGTATCCTCATCTCCTCTTCGTTAAACTCCACTCAGCTTAGTTTAATCACCCTCGGAGCGCAGTTACACCGACTATCTCCATCGAGGATATTACCGGAAACATCCTGACCAGTAGCGTTATTAATGGGCAAATTATAATTATTTACAATATTATTGCCTTGCATCCTAATTACTATGATGAAGCTTCACCAGCCAACCAACCACAATTCTAGGAATTTAGCCAGTCTAGCTTCTGCTATATATAAGTATATATACATTGTGTCCCAAATAAGACGGCTCAAACTAATTTTGCGGCCAAACGGTTGGTCTGAGAGGCTAAGGGCGCTGCAGCCCCTCCCGAAATTTTGATTTGATTGTAGAAAATTTGTCGGAAAACCCTTAAAAATAAATTAAATAAGATAACTTAGTTAATAAAAAATATTTTATTTTACGTGTAATTGCCTAAAACTATCCCAAGGTCTAAATTTTTAGTGTTCCTTGCCCCGGAAATGGTCTCAGCCCCCCCCCCCGAAATTTTCCCAGCCCCTCCAGAAATAATTTTCAATTTACTCCCATGACAAATGACAGAGGAAAAAATTGTAGAGCTTGACCTAAGCTTTCTAAATATGTCAACCATTTAACATGTTGACTTCTTGACAACCATTTGACGCCAGGCTTCTTTCCTTGTTTCATAAATAATTAATTATCTCCTTAAATAGAACAAAACTATTTCTAATATAATATTTTTGTGTTTTCAGCTCCTCTCGGCGATGTACAAGATTATGAACATCGTAAGACAGTCAGATACATTGTAATGCAACGTCTATAACGAATATTGGAGCTATCTCAATATTGGGGTTTTAACATTTTATTAATATTTGAGTGGTTTATATCAAAGACGGACACCTGTCATTTTATAAATGTTCTGAAAATCACCTTGTATGTTAAGCAAATTATAATGAATATTTTTTTGAAAATATTTATTTAATAATTAGGGTTATATGTTTGAAATTTATATTGTTCTGTTTCTGATATCAATACCACTCAACAAATTAGTGAAAATTACCTTTGAACCCATTGGGTGATTGGTAGGTGTTCGTTTATGAAAAAAACCTCCACAGCAGGAGTCCGTTTTTGAAACAAATCATCTACTTTGAAGCCAGAAATTACATGTTTACGTCCGATTTACAGAAACTGCTAACTAAATTTCGATTTTTTTACAGATGTCCGTCTTTGATATTAAGCCACTCATTTATTGCGTTAAACTTATAATTCTACATAATACATAAAACCAAAGAGAAACTCAGGTAAAACTTTTATATAAGAACTTAAAAGTGTCAATTATGTGAAATATTCGTCTCATCGTCAAGTTCTTTAGCCGAGTTGTTCGGCTGACTGCTTGATTTTGAAACACCCCATACATACATTTTTTTTTTTTTTATTAACTTTTTTATTTGAAAAAAAGTTGTTGATACAGATACATAATGTAATAATTAAAGTAAAAAAAAAATAAATAAAATAAAAACCATACAAATTTGGAAGGAGCCAACCATTGTTGGCACTTCCGTGGCTGTCTAAATATCTATTTCAATGATCATGATACGGTTAGGTGAGTAAATTGTCTCGTGGCCATACATACATACATGCACACAAACATACACACACACACACACACACACATCTATATATACAGGGTGTCCCGATTTTAACTAGAAAAACTTCAGGAGCGTGCAGAGGACCAAAAAACTAAGACAAAAAGTCCTTTAGAGATTTGCTCGTTTTTACTTCGTTTTGGAGAAAATCGCAAAAGAAAAAAAAAAACAAGTTTTCATTTTTGTACTTACTTATTTAAATTTTCAATGGGAAAAAATTGTCATTGAGAATTATTTCAAGAAACCAATTAGTAAAATTCAATCTCTTGATGCTGATATAGTTTTCGCGTACGGTTTCTGCAACGGTAATGGTTTAGAAGCGGCGCGAGAGTATGCGCGCAGATTCACATATAGAAGAGTAATTAATCGACGAGTCGTTTTGTTAACTTTTTAATAAACTACGAGAGACTGGGTCATTTTATTTATTTACATTATTTTTTATGTTTTCATTTATTATTTAGTTTAGTTATTAAATGTTTCCCTCTTGCAGATACGTAATCATTACACCTAATACTGAGTTGATAAATTGCAGCTAAACACTGTTCTGATGATATTTGGTGCACTTCATCTATGATTCGATCTGTTGATTCCTCTCTTGAGTCGAGGGACACCGAATAAACTTCCTGCTTCAAGGTTCCCCATACGAAGAAAACAATTACTAAAATTCAATATCTTTGTATAATTTTGAAGTGTACAATTCTAAAATATTTGAAGATGGTACGGGTGGCGATTATCACCTTTCAAAGTTCGTCATATTGCCTGCTGCGATATTCCTAATGCAGGTGTTGGACTCGATTTCTTCACCGACGATCTGCTCTTAATGCTGCCTGGAATTGGTCGCCTTCATTACGAAGTAAGAATGACCTAGTCTCTCGTAGTCTAATTAAAATTAACAAAAAGACTCGTTAATTAATCACTCTTCTATTTGTGAATCGGCGCGCAAACACTCGCACCGCTTCTAAAACATTACCGTTGCAGAAACCTTACACGAAAACTATATCAGCATCAAGAGATTGAATTTGCCTAATTGGTTTCTTGAAACCATTCGCAACAAACAATTTTCGTCCATTAAAAATTTAAATAATTAAGTATAACAATGTGAACTTGTTTCGTTTCTTGTTTTGCGATTTTCTCCAAAACGAAGCAAAAACGAGCAAATCTCTAAAAGACTTTTTGCCTTAGTTTTTTTATCCCCTAGACGCACCTGAAGTTTTGCCATGTAAAATCGGGACGCCCTGTATGTATGTTGAAAAGAATATTTAAATATTCTAAAGTGAGTAGAGACCGTCGTCAAAGACATGAGCTTGCGAGCACTTACGGCATAAGCAAGATATTTTTAACAGCACTTGTCGTGCTCGAACCAAGGCCAGTGACGAAGGTCTCCATCATAAGACGTTACAAATGCTTATTTACTGTTGGCCTTATACAGGTTTACTAAGATTTTGTGTAATAATTTTATTTTGAAGGCATTAATTGTAATTTTTTTATTATTATTATATATTTTATAAAACTTTTATTTTGTTGATGTTTGTTTATTCTAGTTACTTTAATATGATTTACTTTTAATTACTATTTTGTAATTCCAGTTCATGTATTTTATTATTTCACTCGATAAGAGAATCGACGTTCTGTTTATATATTTGTTAATCTGTTTCCTTTGTCTTATGTTTATTTATTTGAAAAATAATTAATTTTGTTGTTTTAATATTATTGAAATATGTACTTTTAATTATATCACATTCTACAAATTACACTCATTATTGTATTAAGTAAATTGTATATTACCGTATTATATTGATTGTATAATTAAATTTTATTTGTATATTTCCTCGTTTATTTTTGAATAATTATAATTTTTGACCGATTTTCAAAAATTTTCCACAATTCTATTCCTTGAATTTCCCATAATTTTTATATTCATGAATTGGAGCTCTTTGTTTTCCTTATTTTGTATGGATTTGTCTTTTGATTGGTCATAATCAGCCAATGATACGCGCTCTACCACCAGCAAGTTCCCAGAGCGAGCTGAAGCAAGAAGGTGGTTTTGCGGACCTCTGCGACCTGTTGAGATCTCATCCTGGGTGAAACGGGTTTTATGCAGCTCCTCCTAAAAAGCTCAACATTTACTTATTTTGGTTTATGAACAGAAAATAAAATGATAAACTTATTTGTCCTTTCGGTCATTCCCAAAAAAATCCTGTCTTGATGCGCCGTGTAAACGTGTCAATTGTGATCTGATTGTCTCCTACGAAAAGCCCATTAAATTATTTCTGTACTTATAAGTCGAGGAGATTATACATTAATTTACTTATATGAAAATATCCGTACGTTTGTTAAAATAGGAAAACGAATGAAACCATTTTTGAGAAAAGCGAAAAACATATGTCTGTATCTTTTTCTTTTTGAGTACTTAGAAGCGTGGGATTCAATTAAAATATGTTCTAAATCTTTGAAATTCATCTAAACTAAGATGTTTAAATTTTGGTTATATTTGGAATTAAGGAAGTATTCGAGAGAAAAAAAATTTAATTAATGGACATGAAAAGTTTTCAGATCGATCAAAAGGGAATGAGTCAAGTCATGTATAAAAAAAAATATAAAGGCTAGTCTATTTATAACATACAAGACGTAACTGATTGTAAGAAAATATCACTCATTTTACTTTCACAAGTCTAATTTATTAGGCTGGGGTCAAACCACCTAGACTTCAAGTGTGAAATCTGAGCACATCCTTTTCCACAATTGTTACATGTAGAAGGCTTTTTCCTTGTCGTTAGTCAGGTCAGAAATTTAGGCAAATACTTTCCCACAACTCCCACATGTATAGGGCTTTCTCCATTCTGAATTCGCTTGTTCACATTAACATTCCTAATATAAGTAAATGTTTTCCCACAACCACGCAGGCATATGGTTTTTCTCCACTATGAATTCTCCTATGATTACTCATGTTCCCAATTCCAGAAAATGATTTACCACAATCCTCACATGTATACGGTTTTCTTCCACTGGGAGTTCCCTTGTGCTTAGTCAAGAAATAAAAACAGGGAAATCCTTTCTCACAATCCTCACATGTATACGGCTTTTCTCCATTTTGAATTTACCTATGAGTAGTCAGGTGAGAAATCTAAGCAAATACTTTGCACAACACTCACATTCATAAGGCTTCTCTCCACTTTGAGTTCGCTTGTGTGCAATCAAACTCGCAATTTGGGCAAAGGCTTTCTCAAAATCCCTACATGTATACGGCTTTTTTCCACTGCGAATACAATTGTGTGCATTCAAGTTCCCAAGAAGTGTAAATTCTTTTCCACAATCCTCACATCTATACGGCTTTTCATTGCTGTGAATTCGTTTATGTATAGTCAAGTTACTAGCCTGAGCAAATCCTTTACCACAAACCTCACAGGAATGTGGTTTTTCTCCTCTGTAAATTCGCTTGTGTACATTCAAATTCCGACGCTGTATAAATTCTTGCCCACAATCCTCACATTTGAATGGCTTTTCTACACCCTAAGATTTTTTTTTTTTTTTTTTTTTTTTTTTTTAGTTTATTTAAGCCATCAAATTGGATAAATCCTTTCTGAAGGTAGGGAAGGATCAACGGATTCTTGAAGAAAATGGCAGGAGTTGTTCTCCAAAATTGTTTAAAATATTAATTTATCTTGGCGACGTTTGGACCTATTTAAGTTCATCATCAGGCATCTACATAAAATAGAAGAATAATGAATAGAAAGAAGAAAACCTCTCCCATGTCACTAATTCCAATAAAAATACAATAAATGTGGTATAAGAATTGTGACGTGGCGCCCTGCAGGGAGTGAGAACCTGCTTTCTCTATCTCTTTGGACTGAAGTACATTTTATGTTTTATATTTTATTCGGAATTCGCACCACTTGTAAATGTTTACTATCCACAGAAGATAGTCAATTTTCTTCTCCATTTTGGATGTAACAGTTTCGTATACAATTTAAGATTTTTATTTTTTTGTTTTTTTTTCCCCGTGGTCGGTAGGCCTTGGTGAGCAGAGGCGTCGGTTCTGGGGGAGTCTGTGAGATAATGGCGTAGAAGCACGTGCTAGAAAAAAGTTTTCTTTGCAAGTATGAGGTTTCCAGCTATTTATGGAAGGACTGAGGCGTCCTTTTTGTTAGTAATGAAAATGAAGATCCAGTAACACGAGGAGGCGGCAGTTATTTTCTCCGTTTTATCGTTTTGGCCGAACATGTGATTGGAACTCCATGTGGTAGGCTTTTAGAGCAAATTGTGGGACAAATGAGTGAGTAACCCATACAATTTTTACCTTCTGCTGGACACCAGGCTCCACGTTTTATTTATCTCCAGGCCTCCTTCGAATTTAGTCATTCAATTACTGCCATGAGTGCAAGTAACTATATTGAGTATAGCTTAAAAATTTGGGAAAAGTTTAAGTTTACAATCACTAAATAAGTTATTGGCAATGCCAGATTACCAAAATTTTGTGTTGTTGTAAATTGATATTGGTGCCTAAGCCTGGTTGTGGAATTGCACATGTAGTTGCAATTCAATAATTCTTCAGTATGTGCTTTCTATGCCAATTTATTGGATAGTTATCGACTTCAGTTTTATCGTAATGTATTATTCACAAGTAGTTATTGGCCAGGCCAGACTATGGAATTTTATGAGTTTTGAGAATTGTGTCTTTTCCCAAATTAAATATTATATTTGATATATATGTGTTTATGCCTTTATCGAAAGTCTATTTTTGGCTTCTTCCCAGATTACTGATTGTATCTGGTGTATGTTCATATGTTCATGATTTTATTCAAAGTCTATATTTTTGCTTCTTCCCAGATTAATAATTATACCTGGTGTATGTATATATATATATTTATGCTTTTATCGAGAGTCCAATTTTGGCTTCTTCCCAGATTACTGATTTTATCTGGTGTACGTTATATGTTCATGCTTTTATTGAAAGTCTACATTTGTCTTTTCCCAGTTTAATAATTATACCTGGCGTATGTGTATATATATATATATATATATATATATATATATATATATATATATATTTATGCTTTTAACGAGAGTCTATTTTTGGCTTCTTCCCAGATTACTGATTGTATCTGGTGTATGTTATATATTTATGCTTTTATCGAGAGTCTATTTTTGGCTTCCTCCCAGATTACTGATTGTATCTGGTGTATGTTATATATTTATGCTTTTATCGAGAGTCTATTTTTGGCTTCTTCCCAGATTAATAATTATATCTGGTGTATATACATCTATGTTTCGATACCTTTTACTTATATATATATATATATATATATATATATATATATATATATATATAATGCATTCAATATTTGAATAATATTAATCCTTCTTGTGATATTTCTATATATTAATGATATATATATATATATATATATATATATATATATATATATATATACATGCTTACTCTTTTATTGGGAATTTATTTTTGGTATTTCTAGATATTGATTGTGTTTGGGTATATGTATGTTTACATTTTTATTGGGAACTATTTGTGGTATTTCAAGATATTTATTATATTTAGGGTATATATATGTATATGTATTTATTCTTTTACTGGGAACCTTTTGTGATATCAATATGATTGATTATATTTAATTTATATTTATGCCTTTTCCGAGAAGCTATTTGTGCTACTACATTATTCAATATTTGAATAATATTAATTATGTCTGAACTGAATGTACTTATCTCAATACTTACCAGCTCTGAGTAATCTTATTGTGTTCTTTTTTTTTGTTATTTGGATCACCTGGGTTTCATACCTCATTGAACCTGGCTATCCATTCGTCTATCCGGATAAATTGTACCACCCCAGGTGTTGGTAAGTGAGTCTTGCTTTAAACTATTTTTAATATTCTTTCAAGTCAAATTTATTTCGGTACAGAATGCAGTATATATATATATATATATATATATATATATATATATATATATATATATATTATTTATTCTTGTAGATGACCCAATATATCTCAATTCTTTTTGATCTTAGGAGGCATGGGGTCGTTAAAGCAGTCTTCCTGTCTTCATACTACTTTATTTAATGGGCCCGACATGTTTCATGCCAATTTTCGCACCTCTTCAGAGGCACTTCTTGCTAGAAAGTCCTCTTGTTACCATGTACTCACTCTGGAGTCTGAAGTAGTATGAAGACAGGAAGACTACTTTAACGACCCCATCAAAAATAATTGAGATATATTGGGTCATCTACAAGAATAAATAATATATATATATATATATATAAATTAAGTTTTAGTTTTTTGTTGTTAACGACTCGGAAACGGAGTAAAAATGGGGAAAATGCCAAAGGACTTTCTTCATCCTGCATCGATTCCTGAAGTTTTGCAGTTGATTTTGGGGACAACCTGTGTATATATATATATATATATATATATATATATATATATATATATTCTTCATTTTACTTTTATTTTAGGTAGATGCCTAATGATGAACTTGAATATTTTATTTTCATTTCGATTCGAATCGATTCAAAAGATCGATTGATATTCGAGAATGGCCCATCACTACTGCAGGCCTATAAACGCAAAAACTTTCTGCTGCAATTTCTTTTGTTGCGCGAATTTCCAACAAAGTAAACAATGTTCCCCTGGACGATTTTCTTTGTGCAGTAAACGCCAATTCAACAGGAATTATAGAACATTTGAAACCATTGAAAATATAGAGAAATATATTGGGAAATAAGGTATATTTAGAACACAAATATATAAACATTAATAAAGTGTATTTTCACAATAAAAATAAGGTTAGATTAGTATTTGATCACCATTTTCTGGAAGATTTGGTTTATTTTTCACTCATTTTTCAGCTTATCATGGAAAATGTATTTTAAAAATACTGTTGTAGGTGAAGTGGTGAAAGCAATCCGCTCGTCATTTTGTATTACTGTATTTTTATTTTTTTCATTTAGTATTAACTTATTTTCTTAAATCTATTCGATTGTGAATTTTTAACAAGATATTATTTTTTCTTATGTACTCATTAGATTTATACCTATATATATATGTGTGAGTGTGTGTGTTTATAAAACTTTTTATAATATATTTTCCTTGGTTTCAACGCTGGCAAAATGATGAAATAAAGAACAAAATCAATCGCTGAAATTACAAAGGCCACGTGCACGCCTCCTTTATTCTGATTTTTTCACTGTATTCTTCTGATGAAAAACGGGAAATAAATTATCAACATTTTATTAAGGAGGTTAATGCATATGAAACTAGAATTACAATGGAAATTCGCTACGAAAGAGAGCGAACGATCATATTTTGATTTTTGTTAATTTTTGCTCAGTCGTCTTTTATGTTTCGGGCGAGCTCAATGGAGAACAGCACAGTGTACATGATGAACGAAAGTGTACTTGGACTTAAGTCGCAGGCAAATTGTGAAGAAAGTCCTCTACACAGTGCAGTAAGTGGAGGAGACTCGAAGACAGTAAACAAGCTGATGAATGAAGGCGCTGATATGTGCGCGTTGGACTACGAGGATCGGACACCGATGCACCTGGCAGTCCTCAGACAGAACGACGACATGGTCTTGACTCTTGTCAGGAACAGGTTTGACGTCAATCGGAAATTCGCACATGGAAACACAGTTCTCTTCCACGCCGCGGTCTACGGAAGAGAACAACCTTTGAGGAAGTTGGTGGACGTCGGAGGGATAGTAGATTTCGTCAATGCGGAAGGTTCTACTCCACTCTATGAAGCAGTGGTGGCACATAGAACAGACATGGCTGGTGTGTTAGTAAGTCTAGGAGCGGATCCGAAGAAGAAACTACCAGCAGATAACATTTATCTCCACAGAGCTACGAGTCTAGACAGCTTTGATGCTGCTTACTACTTCCTTGGATTAGGAACACCTGTGGACGCAACAAATGATGATGGGGAAACGGCTTTGAAGATGTCCGTAATCCCTGACAACCCAGCTCTGGTGAATTTGCTACTGTCGAGGGTTGCGGATATCACGAAAACCACCAAGCAAGGAGATACAAAGAGGGGCTCTGGAGGAAGGACTCGTTCGGAATCACAACTCTAATAAAGTTGACAGTGAAGAAAGACGGCACGGACTCTGCTGAGTTTGGAGCAAACATATTACAAACATTTGATTCGTACCAGATGAATTTCCTACACTGGGTTACGTGGGAAGTTATTCCCGGTGACCTCCGATGGTTGGAGAAATATGTGTACTCGCTGGACTCCAGGTAACAAAGCACGGTCCTCAAAGCAACTGAAGTGTTATAAGTCTAAGAGCAGACCAAAAGGAACATACTATACGGATTGAACTCACCACACAGAGCTGCGAATCTTGCTTTGAAGCTTCTGATGTGAACTCGAAACATCGCAAAATAATAATTGTTTCAATTTAATATTTCCAAATGCGACTAAGGATAAGAACGGAACCGCGCTAAGATGATGCAGTTCCTGCGAGTCGGACTTTTTTGAATTTTGAAACTCTTATTTGCAACGAACAGTTGGCATTGTGCTCTGGGGGAAACAATTTGTATCACTCTTGCTGAAGAATTAGCAAGAGAAGTTAAATAAATGTCCTATTGAGGTTGCGCTCACGACGGAATTTTTGAAAAATGTCTTCAAATCTTTATCGATCCTACCTAGTAGGCACCGAAAATGACCCCCGTTAAAATTTATATATATATTGATTCGTACCAGAATTTCCTACACTGGGTTACGTGGGAAGTTATTCCCGGTGACCTCCGATGGTTAGAGAAATGTGTGTACTCGCTGGACTCCAGGTAACAAAGCACGGTCCTCAAAGCAACTGAAGTGTTATAAGTCCAAGAGCAGAACAAAAGGAACATACTACACGGATGGAACACACCACACAGAGCTGCGAATCTTGAATGCTTTGAAGCTTCTAGCTTTTGAGGTGAACTCGAAATATCTGTCCAAGAACAATTGTTGCGCGGATGTTTTGAATTCTCCTTCAAGGAGTACGGACATATTCAAACCCGTTCCTCGTTAATCATTTAATGATAAACTTGAAACGCCTTTGAAAATGTCCGTACTCCTGAAAAATCCAGGTCTGGTGAATTTGCTACTGTCGAGGAAAACCACAAAGTAAGATGTTTAAATATTTTGACTATAACCAAATACCAGATAACATTTAATATAATATTCATAAAATTAATTGCACTGATTGTAATAATGGATATATTGGAGAGCTACCGGAGTTACATAAAAAACTTGTTAAATAATCAATCCATAAAATATAAAAATATATTAAAAAGAAACAAACCTGGCAATGTTTAATGTAAAAGGTAACATTCATAAGAAAAAACAGTCAATAAAAACTGAGATTGAACATTATATGTTTTAACTAACTAGAAAAAATTTAATAACATACTCTTTGACCAAATCTAAAATATAATATTTTCGTTTTAGTTTAAATGACTTTTCTTCTTCTGGGTGTTCGAATTTTATTCTTTGGAATGATATCAAACTGCTCACAACAGGATTACGCCATTCCGACAAATCATAATGACCACTGTAGAGTACAGTTCATCTTCGTAGAATAAACTGTGATAAAATGCAAGGAAAATATGATGATCGACAAGGTTTTGAAAAGTTTATTAAGTTGATTTTTCCAGATTTGTTTTGAAAATGGAGAAGAGCTGAAATGGCATCCAAACATTGCACAGAATCCGCAGGCATAATTGTGTGTGCGTTTTTCCTGCTACGTTGTCCAGCCCAATGGACGGAGAGCCCGCGCATCACGACGTAGTGTTAGTTCTCCTGCACTCCTACAATTAAGACAAGCGTGAAGTTCAACTAGAATATTTGAACGACCCAGCTGACTGTACCTGGCTGCATGATGATGTTCAATCCCGCCAGTGACGTCCGTACTATTTTTACTAATTCCGTTCTCCAACAACCATCTGGCGGAGGTCACTGTACCAACCACAGCTGCTTAGTATAGAAGATTCATATGGTACCGATCGAATGTTTGCTACGAACTCTGCAAGTACAGAAGCAGATTCCGTGCAGTCATTCTTAACAGCCACCTATATTGCAGTAAATCACAGAGAATCCGCAGCCTGCAGCCTGACGTCGTTACGCCAAACCACAGACAATCTTTCAAATTGTGGTTCTATGCAGGCAGATGGAGACCTTCCCTCCAGCTAGCTTTCATGTTTCTCTTTGGTTGGTGGTATTCTTGATGTCCGCAGGCGTCGACAGAAACAAATTCACCAGAGCTAGGTTTCCATGGAGTACCACCGTCATTTGTAGCGTCCAGTCGTATAATTAATCCAACGCTGAAATAAGCCATATTCAGCTTTATTGCGGTTTTGATTGTGAGCGGGCAGGTTGGGATGTCTTCCCTCCAGACAGCCTCTTTGTATCTCCTTGCTTGGTGGTTTTCTTGATGTCCGCAATCCTCGACTGCATGATATTCAGACCATTGTCATGGAAAATGGATATCTTGAAAACCTTTTCCCTGTCATCATTTCCTGCATCCAAAGGTGTTCCTAATCCAACGAAGAAGTAAGCCGTATTGAAGAAGTCAACATTCACAACTCTCTGTGGACGAGTATTCCCTCAATGTAATACGTTCTTCGGGTCCGATTCGAGACAGCCTCTTTGTACCTCCTTGCTTGGTGGTTTTCGTGATGTCCGCAGCCCTCGACAGTAGCAAATTCACCAGGGCTGGGTTGTCATGGATTACGGACACCTTCAAAGCCGTTTCCCCGCCATCATGTGTTGCGTCCACAGGTGTTCCTAATCCAACGAAGAAGTAAGCCGTATTAAAGTAGTCAAGATTCGTTGCTCTTTGGGATGAGTGTTCCCTCCTTGTAAAACGTTCTTCGGATCCGCTCCTAGACTTACTAACACACCAGCCATGTCTGTTCTATGTGCCACCACTGCTTCATAGAGTGGAGTAGAACCTTCCGCATTGACGAAATCTACTATCCCTCCGACGTCCACCAACTTCCTCAAAGGTTGTTCTCTTCCGTAGACCGCGGCGTGGAAGAGAACTGTGTTTCCATGTCCGAAATTCCGATTGACGTCAAACCTGTTCCTGACAAGAGTCAAGACCATGTCGTCGTTCTGTCTGAGCACTGCCAGGTGCATCGGTGTCCGATCCTCGCAGTCCAACGCGCACATGTCAGCGCATTCATTCATCAGCTTGTTTAATGTTCTCACGTTTCCTGCATCGTCTTAGTTGTGAAGAATTGTGTCTTAACGGTTTGCCTCCGACACAATTCCAAGTAATCATTCGTTTATGCAGTCTGCTGCACTGTTCTCCATTGAGTTCACCTGAAAAAAAAAGAAGAAAATTAGTTGACACTCCTCGATTACTGCACGTCATGAGGTTGACCTGACCGGTGAGACACCGAAAATGACCCCCGTTGAAATTTATATATATATATATATAAATTATTTTTTAGGGTTCTTCGCTGGGGAGAATTATTGACGTTTATACGGCATTCTTCAGCGTTCGGTTTTTGTGGGTATATAAATATATGTCTGTTAACACGATACACGCCAGGGTTTTTATTTTTCGCCGCGAAACTTGGTATGTAGTATTCCCCCAGCAAACGATTGATCGAGTTCGTTTACCAGGAAAACCAGTCAATCTTCAGGGCCCCCCGGGGTTACTCCGGGGCCAAAGTAGTTATTTGGCAATACCAACCACAATTTTTGGTATATTTCAGCAAAACTCGGTATTCGTTGTGTAATCTAAACAGCAAAATTTGTTGTAAAAATAAACTAAATCGGTTCACAAGAAGGGGGGAGGGGTTTACTCCGGACAAAATGACTAATTTCCTCATACCGGTCGTAATTACTGTTGTATCGTTAAGAAACTCTTTATACGTCCTGGGTATTTAATAAGAAAGAAATATAAAAATTATTTCGTTTAGAGCCTTCTGCTCAAATTCAGGAACATAAATATGCTTTAGGTCCACCTGACAAACCTATGTAAAGTGCTGTGTAACGTATAGTCTTCTTTTTTGTACATGGCCACCGCGTATGAGCGAACACCACTGCGCATGTGGAAACGCCAGAGGACACTTTTTTGTGACAAGTACATCCTTGATTTCGTACATGGCCGCTGCGGATGCGCGAACACCAATGCGCATGCGTGAACGCCAGCGAACACTTTTATGTGACACAGACTGTCTCCTCTTTAGTAAATAGCCAGCGCGCATGCGCGAACGCCTCTGCACATGCCCGAACGCCACTGCGCATTCGCGAACGCCTCTTCGCATACCCTAATGTCATTGCACATACGCGAACGCAGCTGCGCATATCCGAACACCACTTCCCATGCCCGAACGCTACTTCGCATGCGCGAACGCCACTGCGGATGCGCGAACGCCACTGCGCAAGCGCGAACGCCATAGCGCATGCGCAAACACTTGTGTCATTCTCGAACGCTACTGCGCCTACGCGAAGACCAGCGGACGCTTTTCGTAACGGTTTTTTCCAGTTTGGTCACCGCTAAAGCGTATTTATGCTAAAATGAACTAAATCTGTCTATCGGAAGGGGGGGGAGGGGTTACTTTGTACTATGTTTAAATTGAATTCTCCCGCCAAACGTAGGTTCGCGAAACTCCCTGTAGGAGTGCCTCTGTTTTGATATGACTATGTGGGCCGTAGAGTTCTGATGTCTGCCGCAGGGGGGCGCTGTATGCTGTTCCTGCGTTATTACTGTATCCCGTTTCTTTTATTATTTATCAAGATCAAGAACATAAATGAAAAGCTTTGTGTATTTATTACGTAGTATAGTACCACGCATACACAAAACTCTGGAAGGAAATTAATTACAAAATTACTAATTGAATCAGCTGCTCATAACAAATGTAAAACAGCAGAATTATTTATGTTTTTATTTTATTTATCCACATCAGTCCCGTAACACGCCACGAAGGCCCTGAGGGCCAGATACTGTAGAGGTACCTCGTTTATATCCATACGGCTCACTATGGAGATAGTGTGGTCAGTACTATGCTCCGGCCGCCTGATTTTGTCTTTGCTGCTTAGAATGCTAGAGTCATTTGATGGTAAAAATGTTTCTTAAAACCCTTAAAAATAAATTAAATAAGATCACTTAGTTCATAAAAATATTTCATTTTAGTTGTAATAGCGTTTTATTTGCCTAAAACTATTCCAGGTTCTAAATTGTTAGTATTCTATTCCCCGGAAATGGTCCCAGCCTCACCCCCCCCCCGAAATTATCTTCTACATACGCCCATGGTTACCAGTAACAGCAGTGTAGCCAATACAGGTTAAATTTCGTTGTAAATAATAGATGTACGTTAAAATTAAAAAAATTATGTTTCCAAGATGTCATTTGGACACAGCCATTATATTAGCGAGCATTAACAAGAAGTGTTCTGACTGGGGATGCTGATGGGTGAGGAGGCTGTCAAGGGTTCGGGATATTATTACCTCGGATGGACCATCACCAGGTATAGTGAACTGAAATGAACCACAATTAAAATGGTGATTTGGTAAACATGAAGTTTCACGCCTTCAAAACCGATTTCTATCAAATTTTGTGTGTACAATAACGTATTTTGATGCACTAAACACGAATATATTAAAAAAAAACCTTCGCATTTAACTAGGAAAGAAGTTATTAAGCACTAAAGTTAATAGAATAATTAATAGAATTCTATTAATTTTAGTGAGTTGGATTGACTGGGGTTTTGTTATCTTCTTGAGCGAGCGTAGAGAGCGGAAACGCATAGCATGTATGCCCTTAAAATTAACAATATTTTTGAATAAATGGTTTCTAAACATTTCAAATGAGAGTTCTCTGTTTCCCAATGTTACATATCTGCGCATGTGCGTGTTTACAAATACGCTGTTGACGCCTAGTTTTATGACCTTCCTAACAGTGAACTTTAGTGCTTAATATTCTATTCTATTAGAATTCTATTAATTTTAGCGAGTTGGATTGACTGGGGTTTCGTTATCTTCTTGAGCGAGCGGAAACGCATAGCATGTATGCCTTAAAGTCGTCATTTATGCCTTAAAGTCGTCACAAATTTAGTTGTTTACATTAGCTCTCATAACCTTCCTAACAGTGAGCTTTAGTGCTTACTAACTTCTTTCCTAGTTAAATGCGAATGTTTTTTTAACGTATTTGTGTTTAGTGTATCAAAATGCGTTATTGTACTAAATTGGAAAGAAATCGGTTTTGAGGGCGTGAAACTTCATTTTTACCGGTGATTTTGTCCCTCATAGAGTAAACTCTATGAGGGACAGTTTTTTTTTGGTTAAATTTAAGGCGTGTCAACCGTTGGGGTCATTAACGCCAGTGAGGGACAGTTTATTTCTAGTAATTCAAGGACTGCCATCATAGTTGAAATTAACCTCAATTAAAAATACTACTATGAAATAGATACAGTACGGTAACAGCTGCTCTGTTATCGTCCTAGCAACGCATGCCGCTAAGGCTTGCCTGCTCTAACCAAATAAAACTTTAATCCCCTCTAAAAATATTGAAAAATTCGAATATCAAAAAATCCTTTCTTAGCGAGCGTCTACGTTCTATAGGGAGTGCCCATGCAAAAGTTCAAATTTTTCTGTCGAGTGGTTTGGGCTGGGCGATGATAGGTCAGTGAGTGAGTGAGTGAGTGAGTGAGTGGTATTTGACAAATATATAGTAGATATTAATTTGATTGTTTAGCAATAATGAGTAAAAATATAATCCAATCCATTTTAACAACTAAACCACAGCAACGGTTGGCTTTGTATATAATAGCTGAAAACGGGTCTGATTTTAAATATATATATATATATATATATATATATATATATATATATATATATATATATATATATATGTATATATATATATATATATATATATATGTATATATATATATATATATATATATATATATATATATATATATATCGGTTGACACGATAGCCGCCAGAGTTTTGGGGTTTTGGCATATTAGGAAGAATGTCTAGGACGACTTTTGGGCAGACGTGCTATGCGTTTCTGCTCGCTACGCTCGCTCAAGAAGATATCAATACTCTAGTCAATCCAACTCGCTGTTATGGATAGAAATAGTTTATCAACATTTCAAATGAGAGTTCCTTGTTCCCCAATGTTACATGTCTGCGCAAGCGCATGTTTACAAATACGCTGTTTACGGCAACTTTTATAACCTCCATAACAGTAAACTTTAGTGCTTCATAAGTTCTTTCCTAGTTGAGAGCGAGTTTTTATTTTATTTTTTTCTTCTTCTTGTTTAACGGATTCGTGTTTAGTGCATCAATATATGATATAGTGCAAAAATTCAACTTAATCGGTGCCTAGAACCCTCTTCTTCACATTTACCCATTGTTGTGACGGGAAGAAAGAATGAAAGCATTGATAAAGAACATTGCTGCTGAGTTTGGAGTAGAAACATCGACAGTATCTGATTGGAAAAAGAAGAAGAAAACACATCGAAGACTTTAGTTTCAAGATGGTTTCTAAGGATAGTTTATGGTGGTTATGACCCACACAGAAGCAGTAGCTAACATTGAGAGATAGATGGTGTATTTCTATAGTCAAGCAGAAATATTTCCAAATGTACTTCTAATGTTAAAGCGGATGCGAGATCGCGCTGCTAGTAAGCGATACACTAAACTAAGACAGCAGAAGCTCACTGCCTTCTTTACTACAGACTAGTTTGTAGCTATATTGAATACAGTATAAATACATAGGCTATTACAGTATATATAGTGTATGTGTTTTTAGGTGGAAGGGTGTAGATAATAATTTCTAAGCTCCATAAATAATATTTTAGTGATTTATAGTATGGTTTTTTTCCGACATTTTTTCTCGTTTTTCCACTCTGGATATCCCGGATTTTTTTTAAAATTCAGATCGGCCCTGGGCCCACTTGATTCGAGTAAACGAGATATACTTGTAATAGAAATATCTTTCTCGTGCGCTACTGCTTTTACTGAGAATTATTTTAGTGCCAAACGAAATTCTAAAAGCAAAACCAATAAAAAGACGAGGAGAAAATATACAGAACCTCGTTCAAAGGAACGAAATTGACACTTTGGAATGTCATTGTTATTAATTATTAAATATTTAATTATTAATTTGTTTCAACATTGATAATTAACTGGGACAACACTTTTTGGAGCAGGAAGGTTACAGTGTGTAATGAAGTGAGTAATTAACAAATAGTGTACATGTAATTTTATTTAAGTGCTTGTGTATATTAAAATTTTAAAAAAATGTCCGCCACGCAGGAGCTGCATAACTAAGCACTTTCCTCAGAATTGGGTAGTGTCGAGTGCATTCCTAAATAATTTGCTTAAAATAACCTATATCGATAAATAAAATAAAAACATAAATAACACCTGTTTCAATTCAATTGAAACATAGTACAAAGTAAATCCCCCCCCCCTTCCGATAGAACATTTTTACAACACTTCTTCCTTATTAGATACCCAGGACGTATACCGCGTTTCGTTACAATACAGCAGAAATTACGACCGGTATAAAAAAATTAGTAATTTGGGTCCGGAGTAAACCCCCCTTCCTAATGAACCGATTTAGTTTATTTTTACAACACATTTTTCTCTTTAGTTGACCAGAACGAATACCGAGTTTCGTTGAAATATAAGAAAAATTACGAATGGTATTGGCAAATAACTACTCTGGCTCCGGAGTAAACCCCCCCTCCAGATGGACCGATTTTGTTGGTTAACGAACTCGATCAATCGTTTGATGGGGGAATACTACATACCAAGTTTCAAGGGGAAGAAACAAAAACTCTGGCCGGTATCGTGTTAACAGACACATATATCACTCTATATATATATATATATATATATATATATATATATATATATACATATATATATATATATATATATATATATTTATATATAGATATAGATATATATAAATTTTAACAGGGTGCCTACTAGGTAGGATCGATAAAGATTCGAAGAAATTTCTCAAAAATTCCGTCATGAGTCCAACCTCAATAGCTACTTTCCTTCGGAGGAAAGTGCTAATTATGTGTATCACTTTGGGTATTCTTTATTTACTACAACATGGAACTGTAAGCACTGACTACTCTGACAAGAATTCACCGATCCAAGTCTTAATGCGAACCGTTTTTATAGGAACTTTAGTGATATTTTGAATGGTTGTCAAACAAACACCACGATTTTCCGACCATTATCGAGATAGTTACGAAAATGTATAAAATTCCTATACCTATCAACTCGAAACGTCACAACTTATATTAATTTGGAAGTGATTAATATAAGTTCACCGCATCAGGCATGAAGAAGTGATTTTGATTAGGCTTCGTATTGGACACTGCCATCTAACCCATTCTTATTTAATGTAAAACAAGCAGAGGCCAACCTGTGCAAGTTGTAATGAGACTTTGACTGTTAGACACATACTGACAGACTGTAGACTGCGTACTGACTTAGACATTCCTCACGACCTTCACGACTTACTGACTCAAGGTAGTCCATACATCAACACAATACTTAGACATTCCTCACGACCTTCACGACTTACTGACTCAAGGTAGTCCATACATCAACACAATACTTAGACATTCCTCACGACCTTCACGACTTACTGACTCAAGGTAGTCCATACATCAACACAATACTTAGACATTCCTCACGACCTTCACGACTTACTGACTCAAGGTAGTCCATACATCGACACAATACTTAGACATTCCTCACGACCTTCACGACTTACTGACTCAAGGTAGTCCATACATCGACACAATACTTAGACATTCCTCACGACCTTCACGACTTACTGACTCAAGGTAGTCCATACATCCACACAATACTCGAACATTTTAAAACTTTAAACATATATAACAAAATATAAATAGTAATTACCAGAACTTACTTTTTCTAACCACCCCTTTTATTATAATTATTTATATATATATATATATATATATATATATATATATATATATATATATATATATATATATTTATAATATTTATTTATTTTTTATTTGTTTTTTGTTTTGTTTATATTTATTTAGTTTTCAGATACAAACAAACTATGCAATAATTTCTATTACCTGTTCAATTTATTTATTTTTTCTTCTTATTTTTATTTATGTTTGAATGTACATTTATGTCTATGTAGACATCAATGAATTATATACATATATATATGTATAAGATTTATGAACATATTGCACAAGAGGAAATCACTAAAATAGTTTGTTTATCTAATACCTAATGTTGTGGTACTGTTTTGTTTAGTTTTTGTTCTTCTTTTTTTTTTGACTGGACAAGGAACGTGTGACCAACTTTATCATGAGCTCATCGCTATCATTACGAACCTCATCATAAAATAAATAAATAAATATTAATTTGGATAAATTTACAACGCCTTTGAAAATGTTCTCTTCATTCACGGTAAAAACGACAATTCAGTTAAAGCTACTTTTCGTTTGTAAATTTTGCCTCAGAAGTGGGTTCCCCAAGTCAAAATAATCAAACTGTCTAGTCTTGACTTCCGGTTAACGTTATCAGGTCGACGTGATAAGGATATGCATAATAATCAATCTAATGAAATATTAAAGAAGAAATAGATAAAATAAATATACTAACCTGAGACAGTATAAGATGTTCGCTGTCGAGCAAGGAAGAACTCTATGAAGACAAAGAGGTAGAAGCCTTTAATATACTGCTCCTAGTTATGACGTATGTAGTTTACAAGCACTAGAGGTTGCGAAATCGACGAGCGTTTGTGGCCACAATTAAGATAAAGAAGGAAGATTGTTAACATATCATTATCTAGTTTTTTTGATCAAATGTCAAATTAAAATCTTGAAACATTGATAAGATAAATTATTAATCAGGCCAACTGTTCAGATAAGGGAAACATTTAATCGCACGAATAATAAGAGTGAATTATTCCCATCAAACCACCCGTTATGAGTTCTTAAGAATTTATTTTGAACGACAACGGTGTCGCACCTATTTGCAGAATGGGCCTGCCAATTATTTGTGATTTATAGCAATCTAATGATGACAGAAGAGCAATTCTCTGATAAGGAGGCGAAGGTCTTCTGTAGTTTGTTATCAATGGTACAGTCACATAGCAGTACAGTCTCATTCAAAGCGTTTTATTCCTGTCTCCACAGGAAGTGCTGAATTTCACGAAGATTACGGTGGGTCGAATTTATATATAAAGCGATATATATATATATATATATGTGTATATATATATATATATATATATATATATATATATATATATATATATATATATAAATATAGTGCCCCAAAAATTGTCCAAGTTTTATCAAATTAGCAGAATCTACTCACAAGGGGAGTATACAGCGATGAGGTTACCGATTTGGACCAATTTTTTTCTGGTGATTCTACATCGAAAAATAGTCGAAACGTGTCCGAGCGTTCCGTCCAATGCGCCTTAGGAGCCGAGAAATAAAATAAAATAGGTTGAAAGTGCTTTATTTTTTATATCGAGTTTAGAAAATGATATCGACATGATTCTTTCGCCAATTCATTTGTTTTATAGAGTAGATTAAAAGGAAAATATAATTGTAAAAAAATAGTTTATATTTCCTCAGATATATTCAAAAATATGCTTACGTTTTCAAGTAAACTAGTATTATACATTTTTGTACACCAAAAATAATAGCAGATGTAAAATCAGCACCCCAATAAACCCTAATGTGGTGAATATCATTGAAAACAAAAAATAATGATTTTTCCCAGTACACAAAAATTTGTAAGCGAAAAAGTAATGTGACGATTTGAAATTCAATATCTCCTCTTGAGATAATCCGATTTTTACGTCATTGAAATCTTTCAAAAGAAAAAAGACTCCTTTTTCTAACCATATACATGACAATATTATTATCTCAAAAGGTACTTGCGAAAAATGGTTCTCAAAATAAAAATAAAATGTAAACTTTTTTTACATAAATAATAATATTTATTATATATTATTTAATAAATAAAAATAAAAATAAACACCACAATGTGAAACACAGGCTAAAAAATCTTCTTGAAGAAAAAGGCTACGAATGTCATGAAGAGGTGTATGCAATAGACGACCAAGGCTCTTCAAGGTACGCAGACATCGTCGCCTTCCCACAACATACTACGACAGCCTACGTACTAGACCCAACGATTCGATTCGAGACAAGTGATCCTGAACAGGCAGAATCTATAGATTCCGAAAAGAAAGGAATTTACTCCAAATGCATAAAGTACCTAGAAGATAAATTCCAGGAAAAGTATGGGCCAAGAAACTATATTATTAGGGGTTTGTGGTTCGGCGCGAGAGGAACCATTCCAAAAATGACTTCAAAATATCTTGAGGAACTTGGAATCCTTCCAGAAACCTACCCTGCTTTAGCCGAGTCAATACTCATTGACTCGCTTGGCATTATTAACCAACATATGTATAGTCATTAATGGGCCCCGTTCCTTTCGTTTATTTATTTTAAGTTAAAAAGAATCTAACTTGTGTTTTCTTTGAGAAAAGAAAGAAGAAGTGGAAGAAAAAAAAATGGTTTTTCCGTAATGAGGATATTCCTGAAGGATATTTTCACCACTGAAATAGAAGATACTACAAATGTAACATCCTCCGAATTTAGAAACTAATACCTATATTGGTGGATTAGCACGCTGTGTAGCCAGCAACCCGATTTAGTTGGGCAGCCCACTTTGTTATTTCATAATAAAGTTTTCTTCTTCTTCTGAAATATGGCCGGGTAATTGAATCTGTAACAAAATTTTGAGGGTCCCCCTTAGCGAAATTTAAAATACATTTTTTTTTATTTTTGAAATAATCTAGAAATTTGAATTTAGGGGGCTTTCGATGTGCTAAAAACGAATCTGACATCCGTTTTTAAAATAAAAAATTATTTTACATACTCGACTCTATAGAAGTCATTAATCTGCCAAAATATTCCATATAGAACGAGGGAATATAGAACTGTACCTACATTTAAAAAGTTATCGATCATAAAAAAAAATTTGATTTAAAAACGGATGTCATATTCATTTTTAGAACATTGAAAACCCCCTAAATTCAAATTTTGGGAATATTACAAAAATAAAAAGAAATGTATTTAAAATTTTGGTTAGGGGGAACCTTAAAATTTTGTTAAAGATTCAACAATCCGGCCATATTTCAAAGAATATTTACCCGATTCATACCAAATTTGGAGGGTCGATAAAGGCCCTAATGTGACACATTTCCTTCTAATCGGGGTGTTTCTACGAGTTCTGGGATTGCCGTTATATGCAAAAATGTTTACATTTTATTTTCATTTTAAGAACCATTTTTCGCAAGTACGTTTAGAGATAATAGAACAGTCATTTATATAGTTAGAAAAAGGAGTCTTTCTTCTTTTGAAAGGTTTCAATGACGTAAAAATCAGATTATCTCAAGGGGAGATATTGAATTTCAAAACCTCACGTTAAATTTTCGCTTACACATTTTTAGTCTCTTCCGGTCTTGGAAAAGTCATTATTTCTGTTTTCAATGACATTCACCACATTAGGGTTTCTTGGGGTGCTGATTTTAAATCTGCTATTATTTTTGGTGTACAAAAATGTATATATAATACTAGTTTACTTGAAAACGTAAGCATATTTTTGAATATATTTGACGAAATATAAACTACTAGCTGAATACCCGTGCTTCGTCACGGCAGATAAGTAGTTATTTTATTGCGTTAAATGATGTATCATCAAAATTAACACTCCTACTTAATTTTGTGCAGTTTATTATAGCACGGTTCCCGTCATACAATATGTTAGTCATCAGTTTATAGGTAATCGAAGTATAATGTTTCTTGACATTTGGGATGCTCCGCACCAGTATCAAAAAACAGAAAACGTAGAGATAACCCGTTATCTATAGGTTACCGGCGTAGGCGTATATAAGGGGAACTGAGGGATGTCCGGAGAGAGCTGGTGTGTTCTGGAGAGAGCCGAATGCCCCTTGGCCAGCAGGAACGCCCCTAGTCATAGGCCAAGGTCGGGGCGCCTCGGTCGAAGTCGGGGAAGCTCGGCTGAGCGCTCGTTCCTATTGGCTTTTCCTGGATGCTTCTCATTGGTCGCCAGTGGTCACGTGTCCAGTCATTACATCTCCACATAGTCCCCCCCCCAATGGGCGGAGCCCTTTATTAGGAATAAATTTTACAAAAAAAATAGTAAATAAAATATATACACCTTAAACCTATAACGGCCCTTATAGGGGCCACAAAAGTATCAACTTTTATCTTAGTAAGATACGTTAACCTATTTTGAAAAAGACATATATTGTGGAACTAAATGTAAGAAAAAATGAATGAATATAATACATTGTACTTATACTAATTAACCTAAAGACTATACAATTTAACGACCCTTTTAAGCGCCACAAAAGAACGAAAAAATTAACAAAAATATTATTTAAATATGGACTAAAATAAACTATTACATATATACATACAAGAAGTAAATGTGACACACGTATATTACCGAATTTATGTTACTGAGTATAAGTTTAAACGGACCTTCCAAGGGCCACAAGAGAGTAGCAGTTGTACTCTCTCTAAAGTCAGTTTTCCATCCGGCGGCCGATCCACCGGGTTTGGTGGCACAGCTTTCCGTAGCCTCGGCACTTTTATAGCTACACGGTCCCGGTACTTGACATTGCTGCTTTTCGGGGGATTTTTAAAATGGAGATCTGAAGTGTAACTATCCGGGCCTAGAGATTCTGAATAATTCGAGTCCGCCTCGTCTAGGGACTTCGTAGGAGTACTGAGCCAGCGGTGATCAGTGTGCTCGCTTTGCAGCTCATTCTCAGACTGCTGGCTTACCTCCGCTGCCTGGTCTTCTTGTCGGTGATCTGCTGGCGGTAACTGTACCGTGGTGTCTCCCTTGCTGTTCTGCTGTTCAGTCTCCATAGTCAGCTGCGTCAGCTCCATAAGAGGCTGCTTGATGACTTTAGGTGGCTGGCTAATCTCGCTAGGCTGCTTCTCTTTAATTGGCTGCTCAGGCTCTGTAATTGGCTGCTCAGTCTGTGTAGTTGGCTGTTCAGGCTGTGTAGTTGGCTGCTCAGTCTGTGTAGTTGGCTGCTCAGTCTGTGTAATTGGCTGCTCGATCTGCAAAGTTAGCTGCTCAGTCTGTTTAGTTGACAGCTCAGTCCGTGTAGTTGGCAGCTCAGTCTGTGTAGTTGGCTGTTCAGGCTGTGTAGTTGGCTGCTCGATATCCGTAACATGCTGTCCCGTCTCTGTAGTCTGCTTCTCGATGTCTGTGATCAGTTGCTTGGAGGCAGAAGTCAGCTGCTTGTGGTCTGTACTCAGCTCCTCGGGCTCAGAACACCGCTGTTCAATCGCTGAAATCGGCTGGGTAATTCGCACGGCTCTGGGTTGGGGTTCCATCTGCTGTAGGTCCAGTCGGGGTTGGAGGACGGCTGAGCATGATGGGGGTTTGGCGATTGCCGCGATTTTGTCCGCAGTGGCCGTGAGGGTTTCGATGTCGGTCGATGGGTAGGCGGCCAGGAGTTCTTGTATTCTCTGGGGAAGGGCTTTGAGCCAGAGCGATGTGAGAGCCTCCGTGGTCACTAGTTGTCCCCCGAGCCATTTCATGCTCCTGTAGAGCTGTGAGGGGGTCTGATCGCCGAGAACAGAGTCAAGCAGTTTCTGCATTTTGACCGCCGGTGGGTCGGCATATACGGAGAGAAGTCTGTTCTTGAGGTCCGAGTAAGGGTCAGCTGATGAGGTGTTGATGAGATCTGCCACATGTTCGAATACATCCAGGTCCAAGCTCCCTACCACCATGGAGAATTTGCTTGAAGAGGTAGTTATATTGTAGACCTTGAAGATGCACTCGACTTGCAAGAACCATAATTCCGGCGCAACTCTGGAAAACGCTCGGAGTTTCATGGCCATGGTTGCTGTTCCTGTCTGGGGTCACCACTTGTAGCGGATGGGTGTCGCTACTAAAGGTAGGCTAGGAAGGGTAGGAAGGATGTGTCGGGAGAAGGCAACCAGGTAAGTACTGTGTCCCGGTTAAGGGCGCTTCCTTGAACCTGGGGGATACCGACTAGGTACTTGGCCTGAGCTGTTCCACTGAGTCGGGGAGAAGGTGTTCGGTACTGAGCCGTAGCCGTTCCTCGAAGCGGGAGTGAGAGGAGTAAGGAAGAAAATAAATAAGCCAGGTATTGACTAGAGTTGGGGGTAGCCGGAGTCGGGAGTGTAATGACTGGAGGCTGGCTTGACCACTGGGTACTTCGAGACGGCGGCTTCGTGCTTTGTCCAGAGAGAGAGGTAGAGCAGGTAGCTAGGTCCTTGATCCTGAGTGCATGGCTGGAGGCTGGTCCTGAGAGAGCTGGTGTGTTCTGGAGAGAGAGCCGGATCCGAATGCCCCTTGGCCTTTTTTTTTTTTTTTTTTTTTTTTTTTTTTTTTTTTTTTTTTTCCCACCCTCCAAATTTATTTATATGTACATAAAGAACCCCAGGCCCAACGGATTGGAACCTAGGGCTGGACTTAAAACTACACCTTATGCTACGCTTACGTACTAGAAGGGACTGTGACAATTTACAAATGGGAAACTTAAGCCTACTTAGTCTAAGGAACTAAATCTAGGGGGGTTCAGGGTTGTCTAGGGAGGGACTAGTCAAGGATGTAGCTTAACCTAACTTAATACTAACATACAACTAACTTAATCTAATATTTACATTTATTTACAATATATACAATATACAGCTGCAATTACGCAGCCTCCTCTCCAAGATCCAAGATTCTCCTGGTGCTGCCCTGGCACCTCTGGGGGAGAGGTGGTGGAGTCAAGTCCCTAAATAGGGGGTTGACACAGTACTGGAGGCCGTCATAGAACTTGATATGACGCCTCCGTATAAACTCTTGTACTGAGGGCAGCATCAGTTCGTCGTAGAGGATGACCAGCTTCGTTCTCCGGAGGCTTGTGTGCTGCACGGCCCGTAGCAGGACCCCGTTCTGGAAACGCTGCAGCCGCTTCAGCACACTGGGGTACATGTACCTCAGGGCGGGTGCCCCGTGCAGAAGGGTAGGCCTGATGATCGCCTTATAAATCTGCAGCTTTAGCCGAACCGACAGCTGGGCAGATCGTAGAAGGTGATTCAGGCGAAACGTCTTCTGCCGGGCTTCCTTCAAGCGGCTGTTGACATGCGGCGTCACGGACAGGTGCCGGTGTATGTGCACTCCCAGGTAATTTATTTTAGTGGACAGCTTGATCCGCTGACCCCTGACCTCAAAGTGTGAGGGCAGGGCTCCTCGGGGTCGGCTTCCTTTATTTCCCTGGAAGGAACATACCACGGCATCTGTCTTCGACGGGTTGACGTCTATTCCTACAGCTCCAAGTGCGTCTACGATTTTTTCGCAGGCGGACTGGGCCCTCATAAGAGCGACTCCGGCGTTGAAGCTGGAGGAGTAGGCGCCAATGTCGTCAGCGTAGGCAGCTAAGGCGACTCGAGGGAACTGCATCCTCACGATGTGGGCGGTGTAGATGGTGAACAGCACTGGACCCAACACCGATCCCTGTGGGACTCCACACGTAGACGGTCGACTGCTGGATACATCACCACCAATCCTGACGGCGAACGTTCTTCCCGACAAGTAGCTCTCAAGAATCTTGACAAGCTGTGCCGGGAATCCGTAGCACCGCAACTGATGCAGAAGCACCTGGTGGGATACGCAGTCGAACGCCTGCGTGCAGTCCAAGGAGATGAAGGCCGTTGCTCTGTTCTTGTTGAGCTCTGCGGCCACGGTGTTCTGGAGCTTGGCGACGTGGTGATCGCAGGAGAGCCCGGGCCGAAAGCCAGTCTGTTCCGGGGGGATTACATCCGCTTCCGCGCAGTGCTTCAACACATGAGCAAGGATAAACTTTTCGAAGATCTTGCTCATGTGACTCAGCAGGCTTATCGGCCGGTAGTGCTCGGGCTTGTCTCCTGGCTTCTTTGGTTTTCGAAGAGAGACCACCACGGCGTGCTTCCATGCCTCGGGGAAGTGTCCAGTGCGATAGGCTGCATTGAAGATGTTCAGTAGGTAGGCCTTCGCTTTCCTAGGGAGCATCTTCAGCATCACATACGGTACACCGTCCAGCCCGGAGGATTTGTTTCCCTTTGTCCGCCTCAGCGCCGATTCCAGTTGCCTGTAGGTGAAGTGCAACGGGGTCCTGGGGAGGTCTTGGGGATCACCGTCAAGCCTCGGTGACGTCTCGGTTCTCCGACGGTCGTTCTCCTCGTAGTAATCGGCGAGGGCTTCAGCTTGCTCTGCCGGTGACAGGAGGTGATCGCCGTCGGAGAGGATGACCTCGCGTCGCTTTGTGACCGTGCAGCGAAGGAGCCGCCAAAACTGCCTAGTGTCCTCGTGGGTACGTCGGAGCTGCTCGTGCCAGAGGGCCGTCTTCCATTGCGCAGACAGCTGCGCAATTTGCCGGTTCATGGCATTGATAGGGGCCCTCAGGGTTCTATCATTCGTCCGCGCCCATATATTCTTAAGGTTGTTTCGCATCCCGATCAGCCTGGTGATGTGAGCAGGAGGCTTACGCTGGTTGATGGGCTTCGGAACAAACTTAGGAATCCTTCTGTCGGCGGCGGACTGAATGACCTCGGTGAAGCTTTTGACGGCTTCGTCGAGGTCGGCAGCAGCTCCGAAAGTCCCAATGGCGGGCAAGTTGGAGAGGGTATCCTCCTGGTATCCTTTCCAATCTGCCTTGTGGAGGATGTACTTCGTAGGCAGCGGCGTAGGCTGGTCTCCTTCCATCTCGTACAAGACCGGGCGGTGGTCTGAGGGACCGTAGTCCAGGGCACTGCATCTCGTCACTGCATGCAGATCCTTAGTGAGGAGCAGGTCTAGGGTGGACGTCCAAGCGGGGTCCCCTGCATGTCTGAATGTGTGGATCCCCGGATGAAGAACTCCGAGACTCGTCCTCACTATGTACCGCCCCAGTTCATTAGCCGTGGAACACTGCCAGACTTGGTGTCGGGCGTTGAAATCCCCGACAAGAACATGGTGGGGCTCCTGCGATGCAGTCGTGATGAGTGCCTTGGTCTCCGCCAGCGGTGCTCGGGGCCTTCGGTAGACGCACGTGAAGACGTAGCGTCTCCTCAGGCGAACCGAGACGGACACTGCCTGGGTCCCGGTGTTAGTGGTGGGCTGCTGCTCAAGAAGTCTTGATGGCAGGTCTCTTCTAACGAGCAGCAGCACTCCTCCGGAAGTTCCAGACAGGCCGTCGCACCTGTACGAGGTGTATCCTCCGAAGAACGGCCGGTCATGGGGGCGCAGCTGGGTGTCCGTAATGGCCACCACCGCGGGGGAGTAAGTCTGAAGGAGGTGTTCCAGCTCAGCCAACTTAGGTCGAAGGCTGCGGATGTTATAGTTGACTATGATGTGCCCCATCATTTTGAGGGCATCACCAGGTCAACCAGCCTGTCGACCTTATTCATGAGCTTGCTCACAGTGTCCATGAGCCCCATTATGAGCGTGAACATCGTCTCCATGCTCATCCCCTGCGGCTGCTGCGTGGATTGTGCTTGAGGGAGGCTGGTGTACACTAATGGGGTCGGCCTGGGTGCTGATTCGTTGGGTTGTCGTCGTGGAGCTCCGCCGGCTGCCTGGGAGTAGGATGTTTCGCCGTTGATTCTGGTTGCTGGGAAGGTGTGAGTGGGTGGGGCCTGGTGCGCAGCGAGTTGCGGGGAGGCCTTCTGTGTCCGTTTCTCGTGAATCTTTCTCGAAAGTTCTTGACGTTTCGGGCAGAGCCGATACGATGTCGGATGGCCTTCGTTGCACTGCTGGCACTTAGGGGGGCTTGCCCGCGAGCATTCGTGTGTCCAGTGCGCGGCGCCGCACCAGCCGCATTTTCCTGGACGTCCGCAGTATTGTGCAGTGTGCCCAAAGTCTAGGCAGTGGAAGCACTGCACAGGTCCACCACCAGTTTTGAAAACGCTGGCCTTGAACCCGATGTAATCGATTTGCTTGAGGCCTTGAATCATCTGAAGGGTAACTTCGCTGCTGGTGATGACCAGTATGGTGCTCAGCTCCATTTTTTCGCCGGTCTCAAGGGTTTTGGTAAGCCTAGAAGCCTTCTTAAAGCCCTCAAGTCGAAGTCGCAGTTCGTCACTGATGGCATCGAGGGGGTGGTCAGGGTCGAACCCATGGAGGAGAAACCGCTTATCGCGTTTCTTTGTTCGTGGGGCGTAAGTATGGTATTTGATGTTGGCGTCTTCCTGCAGCATTCTCTAGACCGCGGAGTGATCTTTTCCGTTGAAGAGGAAGAGCCTCGTTTCAATTCCACTGTTGGCGATTCGAAAGTCATTTATACCCCGCGAGAGAAGCTCCGCCTTTAGATCTGCTGCTGACACGGGAGGCTTGATGATGTACGGTGGCTGCCGTTGTTTCTTCCGCTCGGTGGTCTTCTCGGTGGGTGAGGCCTTTTCATTGGTCGAGGGATCCTGGACCGGGAGTAAGGCGAAAGAATTCCTGACCTCAGTAGTAGAGGTTGTTGGCATCCTTGGGCGGGCGACGTATTTTCTGGGTACTGGGGAGTATCCTTCCGTGTCTGTCATCCCTCGCTTCAGAGAGGTGTTCTCGGCTTCCATTTCAAGTGACGGGTCTTGATGACTGGTCACGCGATGATCTTGATGGCCCGTAGCAGGGCCGTTGACTTGTTGAGTTTGGTGGCCCGTATAAGGGGCGTTCGAGTCCTGCCTCTTCATCCTGGACTCCGACGGCAGGGTGAGACGGGACGGGGGCTCGCAGTCCGGTCTTCCCCGAAACTGCGAGTTGGTCAGAGACCCGGCCGAACCCCTTAACAATTCCCTTGTAGTCCCCGTGGACTACGGCTTGTTTAGGGATCCGGGAGGAATAAAACAGCTACTCTCTTCGGGGTTCTTCAGTTCTTCACGATGGGAGGTGGCTGGGTTGGAGCTAGTTCTTGAAGTGGTCCTTCCTGTTCGACTGCTAGCAGGAGAATGACTTTTTGCCCCTTGGCCAGCAGGAACGCCCCTAGTCATAGGCCAAGGTCGGGGCGCCTCGGTCGAAGTCGGGGAAGCTCGGCTGAGCGCTCGTTCCTATTGGCTTTTCCTGGATGCTTCTCATTGGTCGCCATTGGTCACGTGTCCAGTCATTACATCTCCACAAGCGCAATTGGTTTGATCCATTCCTTTTTCATTCCAAAGATCATTTCATTTTAGTTGTAATAGCGTTTTATTTGCCTAAAACTATTCCAAGTTAATAGTATTCCATACTCCAGTAATTCAAGGTCTGCCATCATAGTTGAAATTAACCTCAATTAAAAATAATACTATGAAATAGATAATGTACGGTAACAGCTGTTCTGTTATCGTCCTAGCAACGCATGCTGCCTAGGCTTGCCTGCTCTAACCAACAAAAACTTTAAACCCCCCTAAAAATACTTAAAAATTCGAATATCAAAAAATCCTTTCTTAGTGAGTGCCTACGTTATATAGGGAGTGTCCATGCAAAATTTCAAAATTTTCTGTCGAGCGGTTTGGGCTGGGGGATGATAGATGAGTGAGTGAGTGGTGTTTGACAAATATGTAGTAGATTGTTTAACGATTATATTTTCCTTTTAATCTACTCTATAAAACAAATGAATTGGTGAAAGAATTATGTCGATTTCATTTTCTAAACTCGATATAAAAAATAAAGCACTTTCAACCTATTTTATTTTATTTCTCTGCTCCTAAGGCGCATGAGACGGAACTCTTGGACACGTATCGACTATTTTTCGATGTAGAATCACCATAAAAAAAATGGTCCAGGTCGGTGACCCCATCGCTGTATACTCCCCTTGTCGGCGGAACAATTTTTTTTTTTTTTAAATTCAGGCGAAAACGTAGCCTGCCGTAGCGCTGACGTTTAATAGTTAATGAGCTTGCACATACACTTTTAATATTATTTCCCATGTACTAAGTTGAAGGTGAGGGTGGGGAAAGATGAATGGATTTTTGAACTACTAGCAGGGAGTTGCAGTCCAAAGAACTAACAATGTTTGAGTTATAAAAATACTCGTCCCTTTTTTCCGAAAAACGGTTATAGGTATCGCCTTAAAAATGGTTTCATTCTAGGCGAAGGAACTTATAAAACCTGCTAGCATATAAACTCAAAAAACATGAGCGTTACGATTTTTTTCACATGAATCTCGCTCCAAAAACCACGTTCCGGTGGACGGATTCTGCTGGTTAACGAGCTTGACCTGTCAAATTAGAGGAAATACTTTTGTAGCGAATTTTATCAAAATTGGACAATTTTCGATTCTCTGAGAGCGGACAGACAATACGCCATTTTTTATAGCGCGGTTCCTCCCTCATGGTTCAAATTTTCATATGTATATATACATTTTGAACCAGTCGGCACTTCCGGATTGTATCATGAGGTCAATCTCATTAGCGCTTTTCCTCCCTACGGAGGGAGTGAGGAACCGCGCTAAAAAGAAATAAGTCCGCTCTCCCAAGCTCAAATTTATATATATATATATATATATATATATATATATATATATATATATATACAAATTTGAATGAGTGTTATTTTCGAGATCTACGTCTCCTGAAAAGAATGATGATTGCGTGAAGGGCAACCTCATAAGCGCGGTTCCTCCCTATGGAGGGCTGAAGGAACTGCACTAAAATTCAAAGCTTTAAGTATCGACATGGTCACTATAAATGTTGATTAGATAACAAATGATAACAAAGTTCTTGAATTGGTGTTTCCATAGAAATTGGCTGAATATGCTTTTGGACTCTTCGCTTTCTTCCCTTTAACGGCTAAAAGCTAACTAAGAGTGTGATAATTTTATCACGACAGTGACAAAATTAAACAACTTAAAGAACGAATCACGTTTTTTTATGGAACAGCTCCTTGGAAATAGAAGCGGGGGAGGTCAGCCAATAACAATCTTATGGAACAGCTCCTTGGAAATAGAAGCGGGGGTGGTCAGCCAATAACAATCCTTCCCGGACAAAACTGGACATGAATCCAGAGAAATATAGCAGGAAGAAGTAGAAGGATATATATATATATATATATATATATATATATATATATATATATATATATATATATATCTAAGGGGTTAGGTCCGCCAGTAAATATACTGTTGTCATACCTGTCGGTGGAGAGTGTACTGTGGGCGAGCGCTTTCGACGTAAGTACGTCATTATCAAGCCACTGTTAAGTTAGTACTACAGTAACAGTGGTTTGACACTGACATACTTACGTCGAAAGCGCTCGCCCACAGTACTCGCACAGATGCCAGTGACGACGGTCTCCACCAATGTGTATGACAACATATATATACATGTATAGCGATTTACCTCCCTAATCGCTTGAGGGGAAAACGCTGAAAATATATTTATACTCAGATATTTGTCGTAATTTATTGTTGAAAACTTCTATTCGCTTCCTCCTGTCAAAATAATGGTCGATGTTCGAATATTTAAATTTAAAAAAAAAGGCAGTCCCCTAACAGGCCACGAGGGCCCTCCGGGGCTGATACTATAGTGGTATATGATTCATGACCATACGGCACACTAGGGAGATAGTGTGGTCAGTACTATGCTCCGTCCGCCTGATTTTCACCTTTGCTGCTTCAACTGCTAGAGTCATTAGCACCCAAGGTACCCATTATTAAATTAATTAAAGGCTGGGTTGGCCTAGGGACGGTCAGGGAGGCCGAATCCAACCCATGAACGAAGACACTAGAAAATACAAATTTTTAGTGCTATGCTGGGGATTTGAACTCAGGTCCTCCAGCTTATTAGTCCAGTGCTCTACCACTGAGCTAACCTCAACCCCGAATGTTTAAATAAGAATTAAATTTTTCTTAAAAACAAAATTATTGGGATAGTGGTATATTTCAGGAAGTAACCGATTTCTTGCAATAATATTTAGTGCTGGGGTCTAGTGGCTAGCGCGCTAGATTCATAAGCGGGAGATGGTGGGTTCGATCCCCACCGGCGACAGTAATTTTCTCATCTCAGGGCTGGCTGAGATAATTCCTGACTACACCCTGGATGTCGGCGCTAATGGCCAAGATTTGCCGATGCGCCGTAAAAAATAAAAGAAAAAAAAATTTAGTGCTAGATGGATTGTCAGAAGGCACTATATATATCTAATCAGTCAAGTGGACGTTATCAGGCCCTAGGCTGATAACAGTTCTCGGGCAGCGTGGAGTTTTAGTCCCCCCCCCCTCACTAGAAGTATCAAAATGATGTATAGTTAACGGTCTAGCTGATATGCAGTCAGGGATTATTGGGGATTCGGCTAGGGAAAATCCAAAATTACTTTTGTACAAATAAATATTCAGGGCGTTTCGGCTACTCTTTGGTAGTCTTCGTCAGCTAAGAGACAAATCACAAATGCAGAATTACAACAACAACAAAAAATAAAAAAAATTGATAGATCTACAAATAAAAATATCCTGCAAGAACTGTCCTTGTTAACAAAAATAAGTAACCCAACATAGTTAAGAATAGTTTTTTCATAGAACTTTGTTCAGAGTATAGAAAGATTATCAAAAACAAAAAAGACACTTAACTGCTAACTCTTGTCTTTCTCCGCCTTATTGTCCCTAAAGAGGGCTGGCAATCAAGAGATACAGCTGTGGCGAGAATACTCGGGCGTCGCCTCTGAGGAACATCTTTCTCCGGCGAGTATGCTCGGGCGACGCATCGAAAGGGTTAATACAACAATAACATTATAGGATTCAATACCTTCCCTTTTTCCAACTAAAGAGAAGAAGGTAATTTTTTTTTTCTCGTAGGTGCGTCGAATTGCGTGGCCATTAGCACCAGGAAGAAGGCAATCTATACATATAAAAATCACCTGTCCGTCTGTTTGTTCTTTATACAAATCCACACCGTTTGACCAATTTGGACCAAACTTGGCACACATGTACTTCTTGATACGGGAAATCTCCTAGGCTAGCTCAAAATCTTCTAGGCTTCACAGTTCGGGAGTAACGAGTTCTAAACTGTCAAATATAGAAGAGTGAATTGTCAGAAATAGCCATTTTCTTTCCAGTGTTGCCTAGGTGGAGATTAGCAAGCCAACAAAGCATTCTTCTTTTATTGCGTACATATTTTGTTTTGGTAACAAAAATTTTCAGTTTAAACCTTTGTATGTTTGCCTAAATTATAGCCTTCTTTCTCAGAATTTGGACAAATATTATCATATAAGATCAATTTTCTGAATTTCTGATGAAGATGTATTTAGGACAATACTGGGCTTCTAGAAGCCAGTAACCAATTTTTTTTTTTTTTTAAGTTTGGTGTGTTTATCTAACTTCCAAAACTTTTTAGTTTCCGCAAAATTTGTGTGTTTTTCTAAATTATAGCTTTATATTCTTAGAATATTGACTAATATATATTAATAAATAATTTACAATATTAAGTTTTTGAACTGTTGACTTTCCAGTTGCCATTTTCTTTCCAGTGTTACCTAGGTAGAGATTATTTATTTATTTATATTTAATAAAGAGCTTGCGAAAGAAGCGATTCGCTCTTTTTCATGTGTTGGCGGTAGAAACCACTGACAAACCAATATATATATATATATATATATATATATATATATATATATATATATATATATATATATATCAATAGACATAGACATATATATATATTAGAAAAAATTTCCTAGAAAAAAGCCTGGAAATTTAAAGTTTTGAAAGATTGTGTCCATTACTTTACTTCACGTTAAAACATACATGTTATTATAATTTCTACAATGTGTGTATTCTAAATGTGATTGTAGATGTTTGTATCTTTGAGACGGGTGATTATTGTGTTTATGTGTGGACTGTTATCTGTCAGGAGTTCAGTCATGTCGTATGGCAGGTTTAATCTGTCTCGTCGTTTGCAGTCAGTTAGTATGTGTTTAATAGTACAGTTTGTGTTACAGATGGCACAAACTGGTCCGTCCTGTCTCGTCATTAAGTGGCGATGTGTTAGTAACGTATGCCCGATCCGCAATCGAGTAAGGACAACCTCGTCTCTTCTGTTCGATCGGTTGCTCGAGGGAGGTAGAGATTAACAAGCGAACAAAACTCTTTTTTTTTGCGAAAGGTTTTTCTTTTGAGAACAAAACTTTTCAATTATAACCTTTGTATGTTTATTTAAATTATAGCCGTATATTCTCAGAATTTGGACAAATAATATCATATAAGATTAATTTTCTTACTTTTTTTTTGAAGATGTAGGACAACACTGGGTTCCTAGAAGCCATTAAGCTATTTTTTTTTAAGTTTGATGTGTTTCCATAGTTGATTATTTTTATTTGCAAATTTCTTTTTATCACATGCATTTGCTTAAAAAAAAACTATGTCTTCAACATTAACCCATTAACCTGCACAGAACTTTAATAATTTAAATACTTTTAGTTCTATAACGTACCACCTAAAATCATCTATGTGTGACATGATATTTAAACATTTGGGTCATTCCATGTCAAATCAACCCAAAAAAAGCCCGTCTCGCAGGAACTGCATCATCTTAGCGCGGTTCCGTTCTTATCCCTAGTCTAATTTGGAAAGATTAAAATAGAAGCAGTTATTATTTTGGTTCCACCAGACTTTTTTTAAAATTAATTATTATGATGGCGTGTCAACCCTTAAGGTCACTAAGGCCATTCCTGTGGGTAGTAAAGTCTTGAAAGGTCACGATTTACAATCTTACCTGGAAGGGTCTGCTAGAAACTAGAAACTGTCCCGCTAGTGACAAGGTCTTGGAATCCTGGAAATCTATATTTCTAACAATAAATTGTTTGTGTTATTTTACTTAACCAGTTTTATTGTCAAATACATTATCCAACTATAAGCAATTAAAAAATAACAAGGAATAAAACAGACAAAAAGAACCATTCGAATAAACGAAATCAATTAATTTAAAGTTTTAAGCACTTATTTCTCCGATTGACAACGCCTAATTAAAACTTTCTTCAGAACCTTTCTTGTAGAGCATTTAGTAAGCTTTCTAATGGTAATCTTCCGCTTCACAAGATTGTCAACGGTTTTCGAGATACTAACGAAAGTATACAAAGTTACCAAAATTTTTTTGTCTGTTAATAAAATATTTTATTCTAACCCTTCCTTTACTCAAAACGTAACAAAAATTTCAATATATTAGTGTTGATGAAATTCGAACATGCAGAAAATGTTTCAACTGTATCCCATAATTCTTAGTACCAAAATCAAAGACAAACAACCCTCCCTAGGAAGGACGCTAGGCAGTTGAAAAGCTATATCTTGGAAATCAATATCTCTAACATTAAATTGTTTTTCTTATTTTTCTTACCCTGTTTTATTTTCAAATACATTATCCAACTATAAGCAATTAAAAAATAACAAGGAATAAAAAACAGACAAAAAGAACAGTTCGAATAAGCAAAATCAATTACTTTAAAGTTTTAAGCACTTATTTCTCCGATTGACATCGCCTAATCAAAACTTTCATTAGAACCTTTATTTAGTGCATTTAATAAGCTTTCTAATGGTATTCTTCCGTTTACCAAGATTCTCAACCTTTTTCGAGATATTAAGGAAAGTAAACAAAGTTACTAAAACTTTTTATGTCTGTTAATAAAATATTTTATTCTAACCCTTCCTTAACTCCAAACGTAACCAAAATTTCAACGTATTAGTTTTGATGAAAGTAGAACATGCAGAAAATGTTTCAACTGAATTCCATGATTCTAAGTACCCAAACCAAAAACGGTATTCAAAAACTATTTTTCCGATTTTCACGAAAACGGTTAAAGCTATCGCCTTGAAAATGGTTTCATTCGTTTTCCTAGCTCAGGAAGCATATAAAACGAGTACTTACAAGCTTATGAACTCAAAAACGTAAGCGTTACGATTTTTTTGCGCGAATTTCGCCCCAAACGCCATCTTCCAGTGAGCGGATTTTGCTGGTTAACGAACTTGACCTTTCAAATCGGGTGACAGATTTTTGTACCAAATTTCATCAAAATCGGACCATTAGGGAGGCCAGAAATCCGCGAACAGACATATATATATATATATATATATATATATATATATATATATATATATATTTTAACCACCGTTATTTTCAGTCTCTAGGGGTTCTGAAACGCGAAATTTTCTAGTCGGCACTTCCGGATTGTTTCATTGTATCAACCTTATAAGCGGGGTTCCGCGCTAAAATAGGATTTGTCACCCATGATCTCAGATTTTAATGAAACTTTGCATGTTTATTCCTTTCATGGATATAAGTAATAATATAAAATAGTTTTTCTCAATCTCAAATAGTTTAATTTTATGCCCTGCTAAAGTATTTCAAATTTTGCAGTTATCATCGATTGGACAAAGGAAAGTGCACTTAGTTCTAGAATATAAATCATACCTATCGACCAATGTTGATAACATTTTCTATGACAATACTTCAATAAATATGGAAGCCAGAAAAAAAAAAATAATAATATAAGCATAAAGTAATTACAAACGTTCTGAAAAAATCCTGAAGTGTTAAAATGCATTTTGTAAAAATTAAATATGGCGTTCCACACTAAGTGGAATATCATCAAACGGTAAAAAAAAATCACTAAAATATTTTTTTATTATTATTCTAAAAGGTATACACTATCACATGAAAAAATAAAATGTATGGTTTTTTTCACTCTTTAATTTTTTTCCGTTAAATACAAAAAAATGTTCAATTAAAATGTTAGCTAACAACAAATTATTTTTTATAGTACAGCGATTTAATTTTAAAAACTATAAAAAATAACCTAAAGCTATTCAGAATGAAAACTACCTACATGTACAAAACATTCATTACTTCAGTGAAGGGTTTGCTGGGAAATATAAAATTAAATACAACTTAATTTTTATCACATGTAACTGCACACCAGTAACTAACATTAAAATTTGAAATATTAAGTTTTTAATCTGTTAACTTGCTGGTTTCAGTTTGTTTTCCATAGTTGAATTTGTAGCGGATGGGTGTCGCTACTGAGGATAGGATAGGAAGGGTAGGAAGGATGTGTCGGGAGAAGGTAACCAGGTAAGTACTGAGTCCCTGTAAGGGCGCTTCCTTGAACCTGGGGGTCAACGACTAGGTTCTAGGCTTCTAGCTGTTCCACTGAGTCGGGGAGAAGGTGTTCGGTACTGAGCCGTAGCCGTTCCTCGAAGCGGGAGTGGGAGAGGTAAGGAAATAAGTAAACATATTAGGTATTGACTAGAGTTGGGGGAAGTAGGAGTCGGGAGTGTAATGACTGGAGGCTGGCTTGACCACTGGGTAGATCGAGACGGCGGGCTTCGTGCTTTGTCCAGAGAGACAGGTAGAGCAGGTAGCTAGGTCCTTGATCCTGAGTGCATAGCTGGAGGCTGGTCCTGGAGAGAGCGCCGGATCGGAATGAGCTCTGGCCTTTTTTTTTTTTTTTTTTTTTTTTTTCCCACCCTTCAAATTTATTTCTATGTACATAAAGAACCCCAGGCCCAACGGATTGGAACCTGGGGCTGGACTTAAAAACTACACCTTATGCTACGCTTACGTACTAGAAGGCACTGTGACAATTGACAAACGAAAGACTTAAGCCTACTTAGTCTAAGGAACTAAATCTATGGGGGTTCAAGGCTTTCTAGGGAGGGACTAGTCAAGGATGTATCTTAACCTAACCTAATACTAGCTTACAACTAACTTAATCTAATATTTACATTTATTTACAATATATACAATATGCAGCTGCTATTACGCAGCCTCCTCTCCAAGATCCAAGATTCTCCTGGTGCTGCCCTGCCACCTCTGGGGGAGAGGTGGTGGAGTCAAGTCCCTGAAGAGGGGGTCGACACAGTACTGGAGGCCGTCATAGAACTTGATATGACTCCTCCGTATGAACTCTTGTACTGAGGGCAGCATCAGTTCGTCGTAGAGGATGACCGGCTTCGTTCTCCGGAGGCTTGTGTGCTGCACGGCCCGTAGCAGGACCCCGTTCTGGAAACGCTGCAGCCGCTTCAGCACACTGGGGTACATGTACCTCAGGGCGGGTGCCCCGTGCAGAAGGGTAGGCCTGATGATCGCCTTATAAATCTGCAGCTTTAGCCGAACCGACAGCTGGGCAGATCGTAGAAGGTGATTCAGGCGAAACGTCTTCTGCCGGGCTTCCTTCAAGCGGCTATTGACATGCGGCGTCACGGACAGGTGCCGGTGTATGTGCACTCCCAGGTAATTTATTTTAGTGGACAGCTTGATCCGCTGACCCCTGACCTCAAAGTGTGAGGGCAGTCCTCGGGGTCGGCCTCGTTTATTTCCCTGGAAGGAACATACCACGGCATCTGTCTTCGACGGGTTGACGTCTATTCCTACATCTCCAAGTGCGTCTACGATTTTTTCGCAGGCGGACTGGGCCCTCTTAAGAGCGACTCCGGCGTTGAAGCTGGAGGAGTAGACGCCAATGTCGTCAGCGTAGGCAGCTAAGGCTACTCGAGGGAACTGCATCCTCACGATGTGGGCGGTGTAGATGGTGAACAGCACTGGACCCAACACCGATCCCTGTGGGACTCCACACGTAGACTGTCGACTGCTGGATACATCACCATAATCCTGACGGCAAACGTTCTTCCCGACAAGTAGCTTGACAAGCTGTGCCGGGAATCCGTAGCACCGCACCTGATGCAGAAGCACCTGGTGGGATACGCAGTCGAACGCCTGCGTGCAGTCCAAGGAGATGAAGGCCATTGCTCTGTTCTTGTTGAGCTCTGCGGCCACGGTGTTCTGGAGCTTCGCGACGTGGTGATCGCAGGAGAGCCCGGCCCGGAAGCCAGTCTGCTCCGGGGGGATTACATCCGCTTCCGCGCAGTGCTTCAGCACATGAGCAAGGATCAACTTTTCGAAGATCTTGCTCATGTGACTCAGCAGGCTTAGTGCTCGGGCTTCTCTCCTGGCTTCTTTGGTTTTCGAAGAGGGACCACCACGGCGTGCTTCCATGCGTCGGGGAAGTGTCCAGTGCGGTAGGCTGCATTGAAGATGTTCAGTAGGTAGGCCTTCCTAGGGAGCATCTTCAGCATCACATACGGTACACCATCCAGTCCGGAGGATTTGTTTCCCTTTGTCCGACTCAGCGCCGATTCCAGTTGCCTGTAGGTGAAGTGCAACGGGGTCCTGGGGAGGTCTTGGGGATCACCGTCAAGCCTCGGCAACGTCTCGGTTCTCCGACGGTCGTTCTCCTTGTAGTAATCGGCGAGGGCTTCAGCTTGCTCTGCCGGTGACCGTGCAGCGAAGGAGCCGCCAAAACTGCCTAGTGTCCTCGTGGGTCCGCCGGGAGCTCTGGCCAGCAGGAACGCCCCTATTCATAGGCCGAGGTCGGGGTGCCTCGGCCATGTCGGGAATGCTCGGCCTAGCGCTCGTTCCTATTGGCTGTTCCCGGATGCTTCTCATTGGTCCGCCAGTGGTAGCCTGTCCAGTCATTACATCTCCACATAGTCCCCCCACTAATGGGCGGAGCCCTTTATTAAGAATAAATTTGACAAAAAAAAAAAGATAGTAAATAAAAGATGTACACCCTTAAAGCTATAACGGCCCTTATAAATGCCAAAAAAGAACAACAAATATATATATATATATATATATATTTAAATATGAACTAAAATAACATAATACATATATACATACAAGAAATAAATGTGAAACACGTATATTACCGCATTTGTACTGCTAAGTATAAGTTTAAACGGACCTTCCAAGGGCCACAAGAGAGCAGTGGTTCTACTCTCTTTAAAGTCCGTTTTCCATCCGGCGGCCGATCCACCGGGTTTGGTGGCACAGCTTTCCGTAGCCTCGGCACTTTTATAGCTTCACGCTCCCGGCACTTGACATAACTGCTCTCCGGGGGGGTTTTAAAATGGAGATCTGAGGTGTAACTATCCGGGTCTACAGATTCTGAATGATTCGAGTCTGCCTGGTCTAAGAGCTTCGTAGGAATACTGAACCAGCGGTGATCAGTGTGCTCGTTTTGCAACTTACTATCAGACCGCTGGCTTACCTCCGCTGCCTGGTCTTCTTGTCGGTGATCTGCTGGCGGTAACTGTACCCTGGTCTCACTCTTGCTGCTCTGCTGTTCAATCTCCATAGTCAGCTGCTTCAGCTCCGTAAGAGGCTGCTCGATGACTTTAGGTTGCTGGCTAATCTCGGTAGGCAGCTGATCGGTCTCTGTAATTGGCTGCTCAGTCAGTGAAGTTGGCTGCTCAGTCTGTGTAATTGGCTGCTCAGTCTGTGTAGTTGGCTGCTCAGTCTGTGTAGTTCGCTGCTCAGTCTGTGTAGTTGGCTGCTCAGTCTGTGTAATTGGCTGCTCAGTCTGTGTAGTTACTATCGGAACAAATGGGAAAAGTAGTGCATTTGTTTTTGAAAAATAATGCTGCTGTAAATAATTGAACAGTTTCTCATGACCACAATCCTGATTGCATTTTTTTTTAACAATCGCAAGAATACGAAGACAGGTATAGTTGGGATTCGGCTAGGAGAAAAACGTCAGACTTTCAAAAAGAAATCTGTATTTTGGACGTTTCGACTGGAACAATGGCAGCCTTCTTCAGCTAAAAAATATATACAACTTATAAGTAAAGAAAATGTACAAGTAGTAAGTAAAAGACAGGCAGAAATGAGCGGAGTATATATATCAATACAATAAATTTTAACCAATCTTATTTTTAAAAACAATGAAAATACGGTAGTTGGAAAGAAAACAGCATGTAGAACTTGTTAGTAAAAACAGTACAAAAAAAATTAAACAGTAAAAACAACGCACATTTTTTATGTAGTGAAAAACAAAATCTATTTTATAAGTGAATACAATTTATAACAACAAAAACAATAGATTTTGTTTTTCACTACATAAAAAATGTGCGTTGTTTTTACTGTTTAATTTTTTTTGTACTGTTTTTACTAACAAGTTCTACATGCTGTTTTCTTTCCAACTACCGTATTTTCATTGTTTTTAAAAATAAGATTGGTTAAAATTTATTGTATTGGTATATATACTCCGCTCATTTCTTCCTGTCTTTTACTTACTACTTGTACATTTTCTTTACTTATAAGTTGTATATATTTTTTAGCTGAAGAAGGCTGCCATTGTTGCAGTCGAAACGTCCAAAATACAGATTTCTTTTTGAAAGTCTGACGTTTTTCTCCTAGCCGAATCCCAACTATACCAGTCTTCGTATCTCTACAGCGGCTAACTATCTCCATCTACACAATCGCAAGAATAAGCCATTGCAAGAACAGACGTTTTCTTTTATTAATCAGTTATTTTATTTTATATTTATATTATTATACATTTATATTCATTCTTTTTTTTTTATTTCTTTCAATTAATTTGATATTGTAATTTGTTTCTTTTTCAATTTTTTTTTTTACATCTAGGTAATTAGCGCCTTTCAATATTATTGTTACTATTTTTATTTGTATTATTATTATAGTTGTTATCATTACGCTATCATATTTCTCTATTTTAATATTATTATTATTATACTTTTAAAACTCAGAAAAAAAATTATAAAGAAAAATGTAAATTACTTTGATTGTAATGCAGGCAGTATTGGAAGATGGAACCTGCAGAACCTAAATGAACTCCCACAGTGTACGGATACTATATTGTGGAACAAAAAAAGAAAAAGCCATTCAATTTGTTCCTCATATAAATCCACAGCTTTTTAGCGATTTTGACCAAACTTGGCACACAGGTAGGGGTTGATACGGGGAGTGTCATAGGCTAGGTCAAAATCATCTGTCAGCTTTCTGTCTGTCTGTTTTTTCCATATACAAATCCACACCGTTTGACCAATGTTGACCAAACTTGGCACACAGGTAGGTCTTGATACGGAAAGTGTCATAGGCAAGGTGAAAAAATCGACCAGCCGTATGTTTGGTACTTACAAAGTTATAGAATATTAAGTTGGTGTAGCATGGCACACTGGGTAACAGCTAGTATAATAAAAATAAAAGTGTTTAACTAAGATTTTTATTTGTTTAACCATTTTTCTCTCATGGGCGTATATAAGGGGGGGGCTGAGGGGGCTGCAGCCTCCCCCAAAATTTTGATTTGATAGGTAAACATTTCATAAAACCCTTATAAATAAATTAAATAAGATCATTTAGTTCATAAAACATATTGTATTTTAGGTTTTAAGGTGGCTAAAACTCTTCCAAGATCTAAATTGTTAGTATTCTATACATCGGAAATGGTTTCAGCCCCCCCCCCCGAAATTTTCCCAGCCCCCTCCGAAATTATTTTCTATTTACGCCCATGTTTTCTCTGTTATTTTTGTTGTATTATTTTTTTTTTCTTATTTAATAAACAAATAAACGTAATATAATCCATAAATTTTTAAATGATATAATAGGAGTAGTTTCATTATATAGACGAAAAATAGTCTTAAATTTTTCATGTTTTAGGTTACAGATATATTTTTCATATTGCCAAGTATTCAAATCGACTTAGTTAGATCGATTCGTAGTAGTGATGAGAATGAGAATCGATTCGAATCGGAATGAAATACGAATTTCGTAGGTAATTGTAAGTAATCGTGTCCTTAAATATATGAGAGTAGCGTCCTTGTGCCGCCGCACAGTAAAGAGTAAACTAATTTGATCACTAAAGAACACATGTATTTTAAGGGCCTTGAATAAAAACTAAGTTTTTTTTCAACTAAAATTATATTTACAAAAATTTATTTGAAGTGGTGTATCTACCATCCAAATTTTATCAAAGAAAAAAAAATTATTATACAAAAAATTAGAAATAATGATACAAAAATGTATAAAGAATTAAAATCAATTATTCGCTGTCCGAAAAACTATCTTCGGATGGCGATAAGTTGTCCAGTTCAACTTGAAGAGTTTAAATTCGTGTTTTCGCGGTCATTAAGCTTTGAATTTGAATAGTTTCTTTTCCTGATTAAAGAAATAAAAGGGTACGATGATATTAAACGACGATTTAAAAAGTCAGCATTCTATTGTTTCCAAAATGTCATTTTTGGGTTTATGTTTTCTAAAAGAGAAAATTAAACACAGAATCATTCAAAGCAAGAAAAATTAGTATATACATGAAGTATAACTGTTATTAAAGCAAAATAATTCAGAAACTCAGGATGTTTTGGATCGAAATTGAAAAAAGTTATTTTAAAAATGTTACTTAAAAATATTAACGAAAAATGTTAAAAACAAAAACAATGGACATTTTCTTACCTTCTTCGATGCCTTCGCATCGAAGAAGGTAAGAAACTAATAAATAGATACTAAAAATTCGAAAAGACTTTTGTATGGATTTTTTTTCGTTTAGAAAGATAATCGAACAACCACTTGTTCAAACGTGGTTTGAATCCTTTGTGTTGATAATATTGGAATAAAAGCTCCCATTCCATATCACTGAGGTCAATCTAAAAGGATTAGTAGAGCAAAACAAGTTGGAAAAAATAGTTTTCGACTTTGGTCCACAGGCTGCAGTACTGTGCGCCGTGGGGATTCTGCCTGCTCCTCTTTCTGTTATCTCAGTCCCTGCTACTTTAAAATTAAATATGTCTAACAAATTATCCCCAAATATCTGTGTTTCATGACCCCTTTGGGTTGTAACACTATAACAAAAATAAAATAAAAAAGTAATTGTGAATTCGATCAATATCGTAGATCGTTCTTCTAGCAGTAAAAGACTTTGAACCGCTTTTTTACGTGGAACGCTCTTTTCACTTGAATTCAAAAGATCCATCCAAATCCGAGAATTGCCCATCACTAGTGCAAACCAACATTCCTTCAAGTGAAGTGTCTTCATCTTAAAATGTGTTATTTGGTTGTTGAATTGTAACAAAAAAAAAACATTAAAGAGTGTCCATTGTGAATACAATCCCACAAGACAGGACGAACCAGTCTGCAGGCATTGCAATATATAGTTGACAATAAAACACATCTAGGCGCACGGTAGTGCGCCAGGCTAAGATCCGGCCTAAGCATACTGTGTGTATATTACAGGCGGTCTTAGAGCCGATTTTTACTCTCTCATAACTTTCAACCAGGTGAAGATAAATTTATGAAATTTTACAGAGGTATTAAACTACTAGACGTGAGTAAAACTGGAAATTTTCATAATTCTACATCGAATCGTTTATGAGATATAAGCGATCGAAAATCGGGATTTATAGGACTCACTCACTCACTCACTCATCAAAATTATTAGGCACTTCCCATGATGCTAGAGACTTGAAATTTTGCAGGATGATAGATATTAAGGTGTTATTTAAGGAAAAAATCGAAAAATCCTGAAAAATTGTGTTTGACGCTGCTTCCGGGGCGGGGGCGCGCCAGTTTTGTACTTCCTTCGTAAACCCATCGTTTCGTCCGAAACCCATGATGTGGGGTATCAAATGAATCGTCTCGGTATGAAGAACCTATATTTGATGTTTTAAGAAACATTTAGGCGCATATAGGCTTGGTAAAATTCGTACACCAGCCGTCTGTCTGTATGTTTGTCCCTTATATAAATCCGAACCGTTTGATCGATTTTGACCAAACTTGGGACACAGATGGGTCTTGATACGGGGAGAATCATAGGCTAGTTCAATATCGTCTATCAGCTCTTTGCCTAACTGTTTATTCCTTATACAAATCCACACGATTTGACCGATTTTGACCAAACATGGTACACAGGTAGGTCTTTATCCGGGTAGTGTCAAAGGCTAGGCCACAATCGTCTATCAGCTGTCTGTCTCCATGTTTTTTCCTTACACAAATTCACACCGTTTGACCGATTTTGACCAAACTTGGCACACAGGTAGGTGTTGGTCCGGGGAAAGCACTAGGATAAATAAAAAAGGACTTTCAGCTGTCTGTCTGCATGTTCGTTCCTTACACAAATTCACACCGTTTGGCCTATTTTGACCAAACTTGGGACACAAATGGGTCTTGATACGGGGGATGCACTAGGATAGGTAAAAAAGTTCTTTCAGCTGTCTGTCTGCATGTTCGCTCCTTATACAAATTCACACCGTTTGGCCTATTTTGACCAAACTTGGCACGCAGGTAGGTCTTGATACGGGAGAGTCATATTACCTATGACGTTTTGTACTTTTTGTTCCATCGGAAAGCCATCATTCCTTCTGAAACCCATCATGTGGGGTATCAAATGAATCGTCTTGGCTAGGAGAACCTATATTTGATGTTTTAAGAAACATTTCGATGCATCTTAACAACAAAACGTGTAGTTAACTTCTTTCTTAAATGTTGTAAATAAAGTCGTAGGGGTTAAATGCATAATATACTTGAAAGCAGATACTAAGTTTTTCAAAGTCATCTAAATTCCAAAGTTTAGGATCACAAACCCAAAATGTATCGTCTTGGTTCTTTTCTTTTTCTTGAAGGCCTTCTACACTTTCCTTGTGGTGATCTTTATCCTCGGGATGAGGTTCCTGTGTTTTACAGTGTAATAGTTTAGTTAGGCGAGCAATCAATTTGACCTCTAGAGTAATGTCGTCTGAAAAAGCTTCTAACTTTCCTAGTCTAGTGATTAGATGTATGTAGGTTGATTATTGGTATCAAATATCAAGCATTAAGGAGAACTTTATGCAGAATCCAAAGACCCTGATTTTATATGAAGTAAAAAAGCCAGTAGGTATGTGGCAACTAAATTTTATTTAATACTTAGAAAAAAGTAATGAGATCCCAAAAAAAACATAAATGTGAAATAGAGGCCAAGTTCCTCCCCCACAAAGAAACACTCCCTTCCCCAAAAAGCGAGAAATATCTCCTCCTAAAACCTCCAAAAAACGCCTTACCATCCTACACTCCAAAAAATGTAGTATGAGTTGGTGTATTAATTCAACCAAAAATATTTGCCAATACAAGAGATGATACAAGAAAGAAATGTCCAAGTTCATTACTTGAAGACCTCATAGTTACTTACTAAGAACAGTAAAGACACTTCAACTGACCTTTAAAAACACCAATAAAAAAAGTCCGTCACGCAGGAGCTGCATAACTAAGCACTTTCCTCAGAATTTGGGTAGTGTAGACTGCTTTCCAGAACAATTTGCTTAAAATATCCTACATAAATAAAATAAAAACGTGAATAGTTCTCATTTTGTAATGAGTAACTGATCAATTATTAATTTGCATCCAGAGTTATGTTTACACATGGTACCTACTACACTACGTAATAAATACAAAAATCCTCATATTATCTTATTTTGATCTAACGCAGGAACAGGATACAGTCACTCTAGTGGTAGAAAGCGCTCCTTTCGGCGGCTTTGTGAACCTACGTCTGCCGGCTTTTCTATTCAAATATATTACAAATTAAACCCCCGCTTTCCGATTGACAGATTCAGCTCATTTTTACAACACTTCTTTCTCATGAGTTACCCACGACGTATACCGCGTTTCGTTACAATACAGCAGAAATTACGACCGGTATGAGTATATTAGGAATTTGGGTCCGGAGTAAACCCCCCCTTCTAATGAACCGATTTAGTTTATTTTTACAACACATATTTACCTGTAGATTACCACTACGAATACCGAGTTTCGTCGAAATATACCAAAAATCACGGCTGGTAGTGGCGAATTGGTATTGTGGGTCCGGAGTAAACCCCCCCTTCTAATGAACCGATTTAGTTCATTTTTATATCTCACTTTTCTCTCTATATTACCACTACGAATACCAAGTTTCGTTGAAATATAACAAATATTACGGCTGACATAGTCAAATAAGTGTTTTGGGTTCGGGGTAAACCCCCCCTTCCGGTGGACCGATTTTGGTGGTTAACGAACTCGTTCAATCGTTTTCTAATTGAATGCTGTATACCAAGTTTCGTGACGAAAAAACAAAAACTCTGGCCGCTATCGTGTTAACAGACACATATATATATATATATGCATATATATATATATATATATATATATATATATATATATATATATATATAGATATATATAAATTTTAACGGGGGTCATTTTCGGTGTCTACTAGGTAGGATCGATAAAGATTTGAAGAAATTTTTCAAAAATTCCGTCATGAGTCCAACCTCAATAGCTACTTTCCTTCGGAGGAAAGTGCTAATACTTATATCCAGTTACTAAAATATCACTTTCCTCAACCAGGTATATTCTTAAACTTGGCAATGTTTAGTTTTCTCTCTAAAGATAATTTCGGAACAAAAAAAAACATTGCCAAGTTTAAGAATATACCTGGTTGAGGAAAGTGATATTTTAGTAACTGGATATAAGTATTTTTATTGGTGTTTTTAAAGGTCAGTTGAAGTGTCTTTACTGTTCTTAGTAAGTAACTATGAGGTCTTCCAAGTAATGAACTTGGACGTTTCTTTCTTGTATCATCTCTTGTATTGGCAAATATTTTTGGTTGAATTAATACACCAACTCATACTACATTTTTTGGAGTGTAGGATGGTAAGGCGTTTTTTGGAGGTTTTAGGAGGAGATATTTCTCGCTTTTTGGGGAAGGGAGTGTTTCTTTGTGGGGGAGGAACTTGGCCTCTATTTCACATTTATGTTTTTTTTGGGATACCTACTTACAGAATGCAGATAGCGGCACGCTAGAGTTACTAGGCCCAATACATTTAGACAATATAACAAATCATTTAAAAAACACGATGTACTGTAAAATATAAAAATATTCCACTGAACGCTTGTACTTATTATTATTGTGATGTATCATAAATCAAAGTTAACAAAATTAATTTTTCCTTTTGAGAATGTGAGTGTGAATGTTTAAATATCTACATATGTGAGAAGATATGTAAACGTACCATCTTTTATATATATATATATATATATATATATATATATATATATATATACATATATATATTCTATTCTACGAGTTTCTGACCAATCAAGTATATTCCAAGTTGAAAAAAAGTTGCTACTAGGCACCACAATGTACCACGTGGTGAGGACGGTCATTCTTTTGATGAATGCAAGAATTCTGAGAATCATCTATGTTGTGCAAACTGTCGTAGAGCTGGCCTAAATAATACCCAACACGCGGCTGGTAATAAAACCTGTCCAGTATATTTGGGTACACTTGGAAGAATACGAGACATGACCGATTATGGAATTTTACCTTGAGGCGTACCTTTGTAGTACCTGCGACCGAGGATTCAGAAGTACTAAAGGACTAGGACAACACATTAAGTGCTCACATCCGGAAATTTTTAACAGGACAATCCCTACTGCTGTAATGCCACGATGGAGGGAAGAGGAGCTACGACTTCTTGCTCGGCATGAGGCTGAATATGCATTAACTGGACTGAAGGTGGACAATGAAACATTGGTGCGTGGTCTACTAGAAATAACGGCGGGAGCGGCGTGGCGTATTAGGCGTACGCCCAAGTATCGGTCCCTACTAAGGGAGACTATCGAGGTGTTGAGCCTAGCTAATCATCCACCACCAATGCAAGAGGCAGGAGTCGTTGGGCCGGTAGGAAGAGATAGCTTCATCGAGGCTGCAGCAACACAGGTTTTCGGTCTCACTGGTGATGATTGTGCTCTCTCCTTCCTCGTAGAACAGGCGAGGAGGGGCGCGGATATATATGATGAACTTACGGAGTGGCTCCAGGCTCACTGTCCTGACTGGGGGAAGGATATCTCAGTGAGCGGGGAAGGACAGCCTGGTGAAATACGAACTTTTCCTCTCCCATATAATGCCAAACAACGTCGTCAGATGGAATACAGGCGGCTTCAAAGACTTTGTAAGATCAACAAATCAAGAACAGTCGCTGAAATTTTGGTAGGAGGTCCATCAAAGAGAAGACATTCATTGGAAGAAATGGAGCGGCACTGGCGACCTATATTTGAGCACCCCTCAAGTCCACTCACCGATGATAATGCTGCAAGGAAGAGTCCAGTGATCAAAACCTTATGGACGCCAATTCAGGTAGAGGAGATCGTTAGTAATAAACTCGACAAAGCTTCTGCGCCAGGCCCTGATGGTCTGACGGTTGCTCAGTGGGAGCTTATCCCCCCTAAGGCACGCGCAGTCTTCTACAACTTGTATTTAGCGGGAGAGAAGGTCATTCCTAATATAGTCGGAGCGAGGACAGTCTTTGTTCCCAAGAAGGAAACCCCGATGCTGCCAAGCGACTACAGGCCTATCACGGTTGCTTCCGTTGCTTTGAGGCAATTACATAAAATACTAGCATCACGCTTGAAAGAACTGGACCTTCATGAGAGTGGACAGAGGGCTTTTATAGCTGCTGATGGAACCGCGGAAAACACAGTGATTCTGGATTCAGTGATCAGAGAGGCCAGAACTAAACGTAAGGAGCTCCACCTGGCATATCTGGACATAGCTAAGGCCTTTGACAGCATCAGTCATTTTGCTCTTCGAGCTGCCATGTTCCAGAAAGGACTCCCACCAGAATTCGTTAAATATGTAATGCGAGTTTACGATTTCGGATATACCCGTATTACTGATGGAAGGAGATGGACGGACCCAATTGTAAGCGGGAGGGGAATCAGGCAGGGTGATCCCTTGTCTCCGTGCCTGTTCAACCTCGCGATGGATTGGGTTCTTCAGGCAGTCCCAACCGAGGTAGGTTTTTACTTAGAAGGAACCAAAATTCGTTATCTGGCCTTTGCTGATGACCTCGTCTTGGTTACCTCTTCGGTTGCTGGCATGCGGTTTGCTCTCTCTCGAGTGGAGGCTACAATTTCCAAGTTAGGGATGGAGCTTAGCCCGAGTAAGTGCAGGACCCTCTCTCTGATGCCGGCTCCCATGACGCACAAGATTAAGGTGATCGAGGATGCTATGTTCGATATTGCCGGAGCTCCTGTTGAGCAGATGAGGTACCTCGATTCAGTAATGTATCTAGGTGTGGTATACAAAAACCATGGAGCAGAGGGGCCTGAGGTGGGTCTGGATGTTGCACTACAAAGAATTGAACATGCACCTCTTAAGCCGCAACAGAAGTTAATAGCTCTTAGGAATCACCTTCTTCCGCGGTATCTGCATGGTATGGTGCTTGGAGGTTCCTCTCGTCAGACGCTTAGAAAGTTTGATATTAAGGTCAGAGCTGCTGTTAGGAGATGGCTGAAACTCCCCAGAGATGTGCCTTTGGGATATTTCCATGCGTCCTGTGGAAGCGGCGGATTAGGCGTATTCTGTATGAGCGTACTCGTTCCAGCTCTGACACTGGGGCGACTTTTTAGGTTGGAGAGCTCTGGATTGGCTCAGGCGAGGGCTGCGTTTTCTTCAATAACTGTCAACAGAAGGATACGAGATGCAAGGGAGTCTCTCACCAGGCAGGGCTTGAGCGAAGATGCATGGTTCCCTCAGAGCAGGAAGGATTGGTGGGCTAACAAGCTCTATTCCTCTAATGATGGAGCTGGGCTCAGGGAGACCAATGCAAGTAAAGCTTCTTCCTATTGGTTGCACAGGGGATCAGAATTCCTAACTGGCTGGGATTTCGTCCAGTTTGTCCGAACTCACATCAATGCCCTACCTACAACTGTTAGATGCACAAGAGGAAGGCGTGGGGGCCGGGTACTTCGTTGCAGGGCTGGTTGCTTAGAGAATGAAACCGGTACTCACGCTGTCCAAAAGTGCTATGTTTCACATGGAGGCCGATGCTTGAGGCATGATTCCGTGGTTGGAGTACTGGGGGATACCCTAGCCAAGAAGGGGTTCGAAGTCCACATTGAGACAACTTTGAGAGCTGGAGGTCGCCGCTGGAAGCCCGACATTATTGCGGCTAAGGATGGAAGAGTCACAATAGTGGACGCTCAAATAGTTAATGCATCTCCTGATCTAGGCTCGGCTCATCGTGAGAAATGCAAGAAGTATAGTGCTCTTGACGTCCGCTTGGTAGTAGGCCGTATGTTTGGTGTGCCGCTCACTCATGTGAATGTCACATCCTGCACAGTCAGCTGGAGGGGAGTCTGGTGCGGAGCCTCTGCGAGGAGTCTTAAAGATCTTGGCGTCTCTACAACTTGTCTTAGGAAAATCACCGCACGAGTTCTGAAAGGATCTAGTGTCATCTTTGGCAGATGGAGGGCTCTGTTAGCAGCGCATGGCCGCTGATATGGAGACATTATTGTTCAGTGAAGGCGATAATTTTACTACGTTAGTTGTAATACAAGATGCTCACTAGATGAAAATTTATCAAATTAGACTGATAATTCAGTATTAGTTAATTAGCCGGTAGTTATTTTATCCTGAGTATATTGTTTGTATAATTGATTGCTCTTTTTTAAACATGAATATCTTGAATTTTTGTATGTATACAAGTTTGTATAGGTTATTTTACCGTATATATTTATCTATTTATTTAATATTTGTTAAAATTCTTCTTTTTCTCTTATATGTATTTACTTATTTTTCGTTGTCTTTCAAGTGCAGTACTGAGCCAAACAATCTATTTAATAAGGAGTTGTAGTTAAATTGAAAATCCAGAGTTATTAGGTTCTTTTTTGTTGTTGTTTTGTTTTGTTTACATGTATTACTTCTAAATTATGAATGTGTTCTACTCATTCATGTTTTTACTTAGTTTTATGGAGACAACTGCTCTGGGTGATTGTAGCATAAGTAATTTTTATTGTCTTTAGTTTACTATTTATTTAAATTGTTTTCACGTATTAGATTGTTAAGGATTAGCTAGTTAATATAGTTTTAATACTTAGGAGATAATAATTTAAGCAAGGCTTGCTAGCAAGCCAAGCAAATCTTGAGCGAAGGAGACGCTCATTTTGTATTTTTGTATCATAAGCCATTTTGTACAACAATGTTTTTTTTTGTGTATTCATTATGTTGTAGTTTTATCTTCAAATCAAATAAAATATACATATATATATTCTATTCTACGAGTTTCTGACCAATCAAGTATATTCCAAGTTGAAAAAAAGTTGCTACTAGGCACCACAATGTACCACAAAAAATTTGGGATTTTTTAAAAAAGGTTTAGGTCTCCCGCACAAGGCCCAAAGTTTAGAAAATTTACTAAAAAAGTCAATTTTTATGAAAATATTAAAAGAATCTAAAACACATTTATTCTACGTTGCAAGTTAAAATTCCACTAACAATAATGACAAAAAACGATAAAAAAAATATTTCAAAAATTTATCACATCATTTACCTTTCACCGGGAACATGGGATGAGTGGTTGTGCGTTGCAATAACATAGTAGGGCGCTGACGACCGTGAGGTTTTTCGCCCCATATTTTCTATACAAACAAACATCATTTAGGTCTCCCGCACAAGGCCTAAAAGTCGTAAATATCAGCACATTTTTGAAATTTTGCACTACTTTCATATTTGTGTGGTTCATGGTTTAAACCTTAAATATAACTAAAACCTGCTTAGAATTGTTGTTATAAGTGAAATAATGAAGACAATATCAACACGTCACACGTCAACTCGAAACAAGGGGGTGGGAGAAGTCCGGACTTTCGCACCGCGGTGACGCGCCACCTATGAATCACTGCGCAGACTTGTCAGTACTTGTGTACCGGCAAGCAGTAGAAGTTGTGTTTTGAGTGCGATAGTCCTGTTTCTAAGACTCAATTGAGTGATTGTCGTTATGTCCAAGATGAGTAAATAACCGCATTTAACTTGACAAACTGCCGACATGCCGGTTATAGGGCAACTTATCGATGAGAGTGGTTTTAATGTCCTGCCGGCCAAGATGGATATATTGAAGTATTTTGAATGGGTAAACATTGAAATGAAACAAGAGGGAATTTACCTGCCTGCAATGAAGGTAATAGCATTGAGAGTTGCTTTAACACTTGAGCAGATAAGAGGAAGAGCTTCTATTCTTAATTGTGGTATCAAAAACACAATGTTCATGGTTATAAGTCTGCACGAGCAGCTTAAGAAAACTAAAAAGTGTTCAGGGTCTAACAGGAAGTATCCTAGAAAGATTCAGTAACCAGCTTTCAGCCCAAAACTGAAACTGCAGTGGTTGATATTTGTACTCAGCATGTACAAATGTGACCCCAGCAACTGCATTTGCTCTATTAACAAAAACGTCCCGGCACTAGAACACGAGTTTTTGGTCGTCCAACGTGGTCCTTGATTGATGTACATTGCAGAGTGTAGCAAAAGCGAAACTAAAAAACGTAAAAAGCGATTAGAAAGATAAATTTGGTTGACAAGCTTTATTAAAGGTAGCTGTAAAACAAATTGTGGACCAAAACTTAAAATCTGTTGATAACATCGATTCTAGTGATAGTACAGATGATTGAATGTCTCAAACGTCAAATCAAGGTGGCGATTTTGAAAATAATGTAGTTTATACGAGGCAAAAAATATGTTTCAAGTGTAGAAGTAAAACAAGAACTATCAAAACGCTTGTCTTTGTTTTCACGAGCTTGTGACCAACGAGACTCTACTGTTGTTTTCTTCACAACTACCTGCATTAAAGCTTGTGACCAAGATTGTATTTCTAAGCGGGTTTCAAGTTTTGTAGTTTCGTTTTTGACACACTCTGATTGATGTCTGCAATTGACATCAATCCAGAACCACGTTAGTCGACCATAAACTCGAGTTCTTGTGCCCCAATCACTCAATTGAATCTTAGAAACAGGACTATCGCACTCAAAACACAACTAGTACTGCTTGCCGGTACACAAGTACTGACAAGTCCACGCGGTGATTCTTAGGGTATGTTCATGGTGAGGATTGATTCTGCGATGCCACGATAGCTACTCCGATGAGCGCTGCCCCGATGTATTCTACATCGATGGAGGGTGTTCATGATGACTCACCCTTGCATTGGTTCTTGCTGGGAGTAAAGTAACCTTCAGCAGTGAATTAGCTTTTGTTTATGAAAAAGCTCTGCTTATGTTAGTGAGAAAAAATGAGCCTTTACGATTAGTTCGCGATTTTCCTGACAAAGAAAAAGGGATTGGTTTCTTACTCGGAAAAATTAATGGAATCCTATTAATTTTAGCGAGTTGGATAGACTAGAGTCGCTTAAATTAATATAATTCTATTAATTGCGAGTTGGATTGGCTAGAGTTTTCTTATATCTTCTTGAGCGAGTGGAGCGTAGCGTAGCGAGCGGAAACGCATATCATGTAATGCTTAATAAATGTAAAAGATCCAAAAAAGAGAGAGAGAAAAGGAATAAAATATGTTTGTTTACAAATATCGTTGTTTGTTATCCTTCATAACCTGCAAAACAGTCAACTTTAATGCTTAATAACTTTTTTCATAGTTGAGAGAATTGATTTTGATCATATTAACCTTTTTATTAATAAATATTACTTGTCATTATCTAATATGAATTATAAACGTAGATAACGAGTCAAGTAGTAATAGATAGCCAGCAAAAAACCTGTAAGCTAATCAGTAAGCTTATCAGCGAGTACGAGTAACTGTTATAAATCACTACTGCTACTTCAAAAGTAACTGCATGTGGTCTTCGCAAAAAGACCCAATTTTCTTTCATCTCGACAACGAAATAACCAAAAAAGAATAATCACACAAGATGAAGTAATGAGAGAGGGTAGGTGACCTGCGCACTAGAGTCCTTTTGAAGGAACCAATCACAGTCAGGCCCACATCGCGGCTTCCCTCCTCACTGCGAGGAGAAAACAAAATATTTGTTCTTCCCAGCGGTCAATGCGCGGGTGCGAGAATAGCATCGGAAGTAAGGATCGTCACTGTGAACACTCCCACCTTAATACATGTGTTTGTTTTACATCGGGGCAGCGCTCATCGGAGTAGCTATCGTAGCATCGCAGAATCAATCCTCACCATGAACGTACCCATAGGTGGCGCTTCGCCGCGGTGCGATGGTCCTGCCTTCCCCCGCCCCCTTGCTTCAAGTTGACGCTTGACGTGTTGAAATTGTCTTCATTATTTCTCTTATAACAACAATTCCAAGCAGGTTTTAGTTATATTTAAGGTTTAAACCAAGAACCACACAAATATCAAAGTTCTGCAAAATTTCAAAAATGTCCTGAAATTTACGACTTTTAGGCCTTGTGCGGGAGACTTAATTGATGTGATAAATTTTTGAAATAATTTTTTTATCGTTTTTTGAGCTTATTGCTAGAGAAATTTTTACTTGCAAGGTAGAATAAAAGTTTTTTAGGTTATTTTAATATTTATGTAAAAATTGACTTTTTTAGTAAATTTTCTAAACTTTAAGCCTTGTGCGGTAGACCTAATCATTTTTTTTAAAAATCCAAAATTTTCTGTGGTACTTTGTGTTACCTAGTAGCAACTTTTTTTCAACTTGGAATTTAGAAACAAAAACAAAATGTTAAAAATCGATAAACCCTAATATTCACGTTGAAGCACACCGAATGAAGTGGGGCTGGGCAGGTCATCTGGCGAGGATGAAAGACGAGCGATGGGCAAAGGTATGCACCGAATGGATTCCAAGGGACTTGGTGAGGAACAGAGGAAGACAGTGCTTGAGATGGAGGGATGAGCTAACCACAGCTGTTGGGAATAATTGGTGGAGACTGGCGAGGGATCGTGAATGGTGGAAGAGGACAACCGAAAAACAGGAGTTCATTTAACCAGATCAGAAGATGGACTCCTTATATTTTTACCTCCTAAGGGAGAGGCTTTTGTCTTCAAAGATGCCAATGAAGCTTATTATATTATATATATATATATATATATATATATATATATATATATATATATATAAAAGGACTTGATTCAATATAAAGCTACTTGATTTTGTATGAAGTGCCTACACTTATTTTGTATGAAATTTACACATAGTTAATGAACCATAGACAACTGATAATCCGGAAACCATTTTGGATGGCCCAATCATGATATTGCAGAAATGTAAAATGTGTCAAGCATAATTTTATGATTTTTCATGAAAAGGTATCAGACAGTGAATGAAACATGTAAAATAATAATAAAAATAATGGAGCAGATATACTCCTGTTTTCTTACATTAGGACCAGGTATTATGCATTAAAAAAGCCACAATATATTTCACTGACTTTTATTATTTTAAACACACCCACAAATTATTTCAATAAGAGGAAAAGTTTCAATGTGTAGATTATTTTATTTTAAATACAAGCTTTCAGTATATTTGTACCTTGCGAATCAGCTAGCTCTAGATAGGCGTCTAGCAAGTCATTGTAATCCGTGAAATTCCTACTATTCAATGTACAACTAAGCAAATGTCTACCCACATTCATCACAATTAAAAATTATAAAATGCCTTATGTAGGCATTTCTGTATGTAAATTCTCTACTGAACACAACACTTACAAAGAGCTTTTTGCGTGATGAATTCGCTTGTGTGAAGTCAAGTGAGAACTCTGGGAAAAACCTTTCTCACACTCGTCACAAGCAAATGGCTTTTCACCAATGTGAAGTCGCTTGTGTTTAGTAAAGTACCCACTCTGGGAAAATCCTTTCCCACACTCATTACATTGATATGGTTTTTTTCCATTGTGCATTCGCTTGTGGGCAGTTAGCTCAAATTTCCTGGCAAATCCTTTATCACATTCCTGACATGTATATGCCTTTCCACCTGTATGAATTGCCCGATGTGAAGACAAGTGTGCACTGCAGGTAAACCCTTTTCCACACTCTTCACATGTGTATGGCGTTTCATTACTATGTTTTAACTGGTGCACAGTTAAGTTAGAGTTCTGAGAAAATCCGATCCCACAAATCTCACATGTATATGGTTTTTCACCACTGTGGATTCGCTTGTGGTAAGTCAAGTGGTGACTTTGAGAAAATCCTTTCCCACACTCCTCACAAGTGTATGGTTTTTCACCACTATGTATTCGTCTGTGGGATGTCAAGTTAGCTATCTGTGTAAACCCTTTCCCACAGGCCTCACATTTATATGGCTTTTCTCCACTATGAATTCGCTTGTGCGAAGTCAATTCACAGCTCCTGGCAAATCTTTTTCCACAATTCTCACATTTATAAGGCTTTTCTCCACTATGAATCAGCTGGTGTGTTATTAAACTAGTGCTCCAAATAAATGCCTTTCCACAATCCTGACAAGTATATGGTTTTTCGCCACTATGTTTTACCTTGTGGGTAGCCAAATAATTTCTACGTGGAAATCCTTTACCACACTCATCACACGTATATAGCTTTCCCCCATTCTGTACTCTCTTGCGTTGTTTGGAGCTATACCATTGTTTACTATGTCCAGAATTTTCCATAAGTTGTGAGCCTCCAGAACAGAGTACCTCAGAGCTGTCAATATTTCTGCTTAAATCTTTTGAATTGTGAAAACCTTCTGAGGCTTGCGACATCAAACATTCTTCTACAAGTGGCTTTCCTGAAATCCATGAAAAAGTTATTAGTTCCAAAATCAATGGTTATTTTAAATAATAGAGATTACTACAGCATTTTTTAAAAATAAAAATAATGCAAAAAGAGAAAAAGAAGTCCATAGACACGAGATATGTTCAATAAGTTAATTATGTGCTAATTTGTTTAATACCCCAACATTGATAAAATTATGTGAGTCAAGCATCTTTTTTACTTTTGATATATTAAATTTAGTATCACAACAATGCCAAAAACATATAAATTATATATAATTTCAATATAAGTCAATTGTTTTCAACTCTATTTTATTTCCTGGTATATAGTATGGTCTCAACACACTAAAAGAACAGATGGTAAGAAGTGGTTATAAATAAATATTTTTAAATTCAAATAACCATCGATAGTTTGAAAAGCCCGCGCAAATCACAAACCATATATACAAATAACATCGTATTATATACGCTTTAAATTAATAATATGTTTGGACAATACTGGTATACAATATATACATATTAAATGTACATTCAGATGATAATAAATTAATTATTTGGTATTACAAAAATATAATTATTATTTTTATATATAAACCGGCAAGAATGCGGAAGTTGGAAATAAAGGACGCCAACTTTCCGCTAACAAGAAGTCAGTCTGTCGATAGCCAGTGAATAGTGCGGAGCTAGAGTCTATCGCTAGCCACAGAGAATACAGAGTGCAGTCTATTGTTATTTATCATAGAAGACGGAGTGAGAAGACAACAGAATCCAGAATTTCAAGATATTCATTCTATGCACGAGACCTGGCAAGAAAGCGTATCACCTTGAAGAAGGAATTACTGAAGCGCAGTATATTGAAGTTTTATTGGAAGTAAATTAATTCAGAGGTAAAATTATTCTTTTGTAACTGTTAATTCTTTTATTGTCATTTGTATTTATTTTAATATTGGTGTTTGTATCTCAAGATTGTCTAAAAATAAATATTATATTATTCATTCACTAGGAACTTTTATCCCTGAGATTAAATCAATTTAATATAATAAAACTTATTAAAGTAATTAAAATCGTTTTATTTTAAATAAAAAATAATCATAACATTAAATGGCGACCCAACGTGGCGCATTCATTTTATAAAAAATAATCTTTACATTAAATGGCGACCCAACGTGGCGCATTCATTTTATAAAAATTAATCTTTACAATATATATATATATATATATATATATATATATATATATATACATTATTTTAGAGGTTATTTTTCTGGGGGATAATTATTTGTGCTCTTTCTCCAGCGGGCGGTTTTTTTCGTGTGATATTTCACAGAAATCCCATTCTGCTTCTACAGACAGTTGTCCATTTTTAATATTTTAAGTTTGTTATTTTACTGTAACCTATAATAGATAGAACTTGTTTTTACATGGCGCCTTCCAGATGTACATTCTTGTATCGTCCCCTGTCGATCCTAAATAGGTCCATTGGAACTGTTTTGAAGCTGTTCTTCATATTGCTGCGATGTGCCTGCTTATCTTTTCCTGGTCAATCTTCCTTTAATAGTTCTGAGCATGGGCTTCTATTTAGGGTGTAGGATAACACTTTCATCCCGGATGAGTGTCTTAGGTTTCTTAAATATTTCGAAAGCCTCTCTGACTAGCCTTCTTTGAAGATTATCTTCTTTAACTAGGACTCTGATTGGTGGTAGCTAGGAAAAAGCATTTGGCAGAAAAATTCTTAACTGTGTCTAGACACAGTAGACATTTTGGTAAGTCTCAGACGGTGGTCAGCACAGTGTTGGCCTATTCTCGTGGCTACTTTCTTCCCAGTCTGTCCCACGTCGACTGTTCCACAGTTGCATGGATGAACATAAGCACCCTTGTTCAGTATCTACTGTTTTTCATTTGCTGATCCGAGCGAGTGACCTATTTTGTCTACAAGTCAGAAAACGGCGTCTATACCTCGATTTATAAAGAGGCTGCCTACCTTTCCACTTATGTATAGCAGAGTTACTCGTTGCCCCATTTCTTCTTTTTGTTTCTCAACTCCACATCCCTAGTAGCATAGCTATTCGACTTGATGTCATTATTCAGGAAGGCGAGTTCAGTTTTGAGGTAGGCTTTGTTGCTATGTAATTCGAAAACCCTGTCAGTCAGAACAGGGATGAAGGCATTATCCTCGCTACATGGAAGCCCGTGCTCAGAACTATTAAAGGAATATTAACTGGGAAAAGATAAGCAAGTGCATTAAGATGAAGAACAGCTTCAAAACAGTTCCATCGGATCTACAAAGGGTCCACAGGCGCCTATCTTGAAGGTGCCATATGTTAAAAAAAGTTCAATCTATTATAGGTTATTGTAAAATAACAAATTTAAAAAAGTAAAAAATGGACAATCATCTGAAGAAGTAAAATGGGATTTTTGCGAAATATCAAACGATAAAACCAACCACTGGAGAATCCCATACGAAGAACACAAATATATATATATATATATATATATATATATATATATATATATATACACACAAACATATGAATGAATGATGAGGAGCATTTATTTAGCAAGAACAAAAAAATTACATGCAAAAAAAAAAAAAATTAGCTTAATGGCAAAGACAATGTGTATAACCCGTCTGCCAGGTTGTAGCTAGTATTTCTAGGATCATACCAAGTTAACTAACAGCATTACCATTGTGACCAAAGCAAGCTCTAAGTGAACAGTATTCTAAACAGTAAATAAAATAACAGTGTAGCTAAATCAAAGAAAAAAGCATGATTTTACAAATTCTAAAGTAATTATTTATTTATTAAATTTTAACGTACTTTTATTATAAACTATGAATTTTAGGACGGGTTATCTATAGGTTACCACCCATTTCTAGCCAGGATAGTGCTGATGCCTTTTTTCTAAAGAAATTCCACCAGCTCTAGTGAGAATCAAACCCACGACCCTAAGGTATGGAGTAAAGGTACTAAAGTAATTAAAAATAAATAGTAATATATAAAAAGAAATTATTGAGAGGTCATTGGCCGTTGGTATGTGAAGATCTCAGTGCCTACTTTAAATTCGTTCACCTTTTCTATTGTATCACCGGATATTAAACTGTAATCGATCACTGACCTTCCCCTATTCGATATATAAATCAATCAATCAATCAATATTTATTTGAACCAGTACATTATCGTATTTTATACAAACAGTTAAGAGAAACAAAAAATGTACATTAATAAAATGAATAATAAACTAAAAAAATAGATTAATTAATAAATAAATAAAAAATAAACACAACATATTTGAATTAGAAAACATTTTTGTTTGTATCTATATATATATATATATATATATATATATATATATATATATATATATATATATATCCTCTTCTTTTAACAAGGCCTTATAGGTCATAAAATTGCTTCAACACTTCTTTTACATCACTTTATTCATGTCGACTAGTTTCTAGCGACTTGGCGACATGAATAAAATGGTTTAAATGAAGTATTGAAGCAATTATGTGACCTGTAAGGCCTTATTAAAAGAAGAGGATAAATACATGTGGAAGAGGTCGTTACGAGAGAATATATATATTAAGGTGGCCCTTAGCTATAGGGAATTTATTTTTAAGTCAAAATGTTGCTGCTCCCATCCCCCAATTCTGATCCAATCAACAAAAAAAAAAACAGGGCAATCAGATAACTGCTAGACGACCCGCAAATGGTTTGAAATTGAAACACAGTACACTCAACGATTAATTCCGTTAAAAAGAGATATACTGATCTCTATCTCAATCATTTTCTCAGAAAAATTTACGTAGTTAAATCAAGGCAACCCCAGAAATTGTTTAAAATCATTCTGAATCAAATATCTCAAAAGTTAAGCCTAAACATTTCTGGAATAAGATGAAAAATGTTAAAATTATGAGGATTTTACTAATGCACACAACTTGTATTAGGCAATTTTTTTTTTAACAATAATTTCTATAGAATCAAGGCACACGAACAATCAAAAAGTAAAAATATTGAACATTATTTTATTCTAAGAGAGGCCCTATTTAGAAGCAGTTGGGTGTTTTTTTATCCTGAGAAGAAAATTTCTTCAACATTTAATGTTTTGTATCAGGTGTTACAAACGATGAAAACTGGATTTTTCTGAAGGAAGAAAAATTATTTTGATGGAGAACGTACCTATTCAGTTGATTTTTTTCTTCTTTCTCTTCTACAGTATTGTCTGCTTCCAGCATAACTTCAGCTATATTTGCCTTAACCGCTGTTGGAACGTTGTCATCAAATAAGGACGGAACATCAGTTTTGGGAACTATATACGAGAGATGATTGACCATTTTTTTTTTTTAGTTGCCTAACTGATTTCTGGATCAATATCCTGATAATTTATCAGTTGATGCATGAATAGGAAGACATGATAAGGTGCTTTTATTGTCTGATGGCAGAAACCAGTATCTAACATACACTCGCTTAAGAAAAATACATATTCTTCTTAAAGAGTTTATCTCCCTATGACTAAACTAAAATCAATCTTGGAACATATCTTGAATGCATAAAACACCTTTGCCATCAACCTAGCACGAAATACAGCTCCTGATACACGAAACGATATTCCGTTCTTCGGAATGTCGTCAAGAAAGATCCCTTTCCATTCATCACAGAGTTCAACGTATCAACTTATCAACGTATTTGTCAGTTCTTCTAATAGGAATTTGTGTTTTTTGACAACAAAAAATTGGGAAAATGGATACTTCTTGAGTCATCAATGCTGCACTCTTCTTTGTTATAAGAAATTTGCCAGTTCGAAGGTAGTTTGGCTCCGACGATTTGATTGGTAATGTGGCCAACAAAAGAGACAAGATAATATTTTCTTAACTTGTGTGACAAACTACCAGAAGAAGTTGAAGCCATTTTTCAAGTGTAGGAAGAACATGTCACAAACATCGCTTGACACTTACAGCACCACTAAAATCCAAATGAAACTGTACTGATGTAAATTGAAGACCGAACTGAATAAGAAATTGAATTGCAATGTGTGTAATGTATCTCACACTGACAGGCTCTGACTACCATTAACGAGGGTGTTCTCAGGAACCAGTAACAGACTTTTTTTTTTATACAAAATCAACAAGGAGATGACTAAATTAATTATAAGTAATTACCTAATTAGAAGTAACTACAAATAAAAAAACTTAAAAAAAATTATCTGAAAAAATTATTTTCGGGTGAACATTTCAAGACTTCAAGGTCAATGCGGGTCGCCTTGCAGTAGTTCGATTGAGCTTATATTTTGCACAGATCGTAATTTTGTTGATTGGAGCGAGATAGGGGGGGGGAGGTAAACTTTTAGAATGTTGAAAAATAAGGACCACCCTAATATACATATAATATTTAGGGGGTGGCAATTTTTAATTTAGATAATATTTCACTAAAATACACAAGTGTTTATTTTCTTTGTGTTTATTTATAAACAGTTATAGATAATCATGAAAAAAATATGCTTTAACATTTATGATAATTTATATACTTGTATCTTTTAGTAAAATGTTATCTGAACTGAAAATTGAAAATCCCCAAATTATGGTACGCTTGTTAATTTGACAGCTAGAAAACATCTATTTTTTTATGCTTAAAGAAAGGGCTGACCTGAAGTTGTAGGAAGGCTTTCTTCAATCCAGTCCTTCTCCTGCTTTATTCGGACTCCGTACGGATTTTCCTTGGCTCCGTGGGCTGTTTGATATTACACATGAGATTATTAAGGTCTTGAAATTTTACTATCTAAAGTCCGCAAATGAAAATAGCCAAAACATGGTTATTTAAAAATAGTTATTCATTTATATCCCTGAACTGCAATTGGTATATTTGGAGATTTTTATAGAAACGTCATATTTTAAACAAAATAATCAATGGAAATGAATAAGCTGTATTTTTGATAAATTGTGTGAGATATAAGTCTTGTGTGTAAATATTTAAATGCTGTGTTCAAGTAATGGCTCTCATCATTCAAAAGCAATGCAAGTTCAGTGGGTATGTGTAAGTGCTCCCTGCAGTCTGTTAACATATGCCTTATAGTCATCCGTTCATTGCACTGTCTACATTGTGTATATATCGTTTGGTGATTAGGTCTTCATGAGTAAGTAGAGAATGGAAAGACTCTCTCAATTCATAGTAAACAGTGTTTTGATGTATGGTGCAAGTATATGGTCCCTCAGGTATCTGGAGATGGTGGAGAGCTGTCGCCTTGCCTTTTACAAGAAGATTCTTAACCTGCATCCATCTACACCTCACTATATTCTACACCTGAAAACAGGGACTACGCGTATAGTATACATCTTGGAACAGGGTCTGAACTGGGTTAGAAAAATACTAGACATGCCTAGCCAAAGATATCCAAGAATATGTTTCAATGCCCTCAGAAATTACGCAACAAGCATTCCTAATAATACTAAATATAATTTGCTTTTACAGCTTCAGGAGATACTTAAATCCTTTCAATTAGAGGAACTAATTGCAGTTTTGGAAAACACATCCGAGAGGAGTAAAAATATAAATACCAATCTTCCCGCTATAAAAAAAAAAAAAAAAAAAAAAAAAAAAAAAAAAAAAAAAATCTACAATAAGGATTTAGAAAGGAAGACAAACTCGATGTTTTGCCGGAAATTCCGAAAGATTTATAACCTACAGCATAGACCACAACAACATCTACAGATGAACTTCTCACCAATTAACACCAACAGATCCATGCAATATTTGTAACCTTCAGACCAATGAAACCCTTCAACATTTCTATTGCTGTAACCCAATCTATCTAGGCGCACGGTAGTGCGCCAGGCCAAGTTCCTGCCTAAGCATACTGTGTGTATATTACAGGCGGTCTTAGAGCCGATTTTTACCCTCTCATAACTTTCAACCAGGTAAAGATAAAGTTATGAAATTTTACACAGGTATTATACTACTAGATGTGAGTAGAACTGGAAATTTTCATAATTCTACATCGAATAGTTTCTGAGATATAAGCGATCGAAAATCGGGATTTATAGGACTCACTCACTGACTCATCAAAATTATTAGGCACTTCGCATGATGCTAGAGACTTGAAATTTTGCATGAAGATAGACATGAAGACGTTAATAAAGGAAAAAATCGAAAAATCGCGAAAAGTTGTGTTTGACTCCGCTTTCGGGGCGGGGGCGTTCCAGTTTTGTACTTCCTTTGGAAACCCATCATTTCGTCCGAAACCCATGATGTGGGGTATCAAATGAATTGTCTCGGTATGAAGAACCTATATTTGATGTTTTAAGAAACAATAAGGCGCATATAGGCTCGGTAAAAATCTTATACCAGCTGTCTGTCTGTATGTTTGTTCCTCTTACAAATCCGTACCGTTTGACCGATTTTGACCTAACTTGGGACACAGATGGGTCTTGATACGGGGAGAATCATAGGCTAGGTTAAATTGTCTATTAGCTGTTTGTCTGTCTGTTTGTTCCTTATAGAAATACACACCGTTTGACAAAATTTGACACACATGTCGGTCTTTATCCGGGTAGTGTCATAGGCTAGTCAAAATCGTCTACCAGCTGTCTGTCTCCATGTTTGTTCCTTACACAAATTCTCACCATTTGACCGATTTTGACCAAACTTTGCACACAGGTAGGCCTTGGTCCGGGGAATGCTTGTTACTTATACAGAATCCAAGGACCCTGGTTTTATAAGAAGTACAAAAGCCAGTAGGTATGCGGCAACTAAATTCTATTTAATACTTAGAAAAAAGTAATGAGATCCCCAAAAACACATAAATGTGAAATAGAGGCCAAGTTCCTGCTCCCACAAAGAAACACTCCCTTCCTCAAAAATATCCCCTCCTAAAACCCCCCAAAAACGCCTTAGCATTCTACACTCCAAAAAAGTAATATGAGTTGGTGTATTAATTCAACCAAAAATATTTGCCAATACAAGAGATGATACAAGAAAGAAATGTCCAAGTTCATTACTTGGAAGACCTCATAGTTACTTACTAAGAACAGTAAAGACACTTCAACTGACCTTTAAAAACACCAATAAAAATACTTATATCCAGTTACTAAAATATCACTTTCCTCAACCAGGTATATTCTTAAACTTGGCAATGTTTTTTTTTTGTGCCGAAATTATCTTTAGAGAAAAACTAAACATTGCCAAGTTTAAGAATATACCTGGTTGAGGAAAGTGATATTTCAGTAACTGGATATAAGTATTTTTATTGTTGTTTTTAAAGGTCAATTGAAGTGTCTTTACTGTTCCTAGAAAGTAACTATGAGGTCTTCCAAGTAATGAACTTGGACATTTCTTTCTTGTATCATCTCTTGTATTGGCAAATATTTTTGGTTAAATTAATACACCAACTCATACTACTTTTTTGGAGTGTAGAATGCTAAGGCGTTTTTTGGGGGTTTTAGGAGGGGATATTTTTGAGGAAGGGAGTGTTTCTTTGTGGGAGCAGGAACTTGGCCTCTATTTCACATTTATGTGTTTTTGGGGATTCACCCTACAGGACATATTATTTTCCCAACTTTATTAATAAATCAACAGAAGAGTTTTATCTTTTATATTCTCAATACCGCCAATATGTCGACCATCAGGGCCCTCTACTCCAGTACACTATCACCTAAGAAAATGTATGCTAGAAGAATAAATCCAATAAGTGTTGAAAAAAAAAACAAATATTAATATATATATTTTATATATCACATTTTTTTAAATTAATTTATATGTTTGTAAAGTTTTTTTTTCAATGTTTATGTGATGTGTGAGTGAAATAGTTTTTGGAACTAGTCAATGTTAAAAATTATAAAATGCTATGTATATATATATATATATATATATATATATATATATATATATATATATAGAATATAGTATATTTATAAATAGTACATACTGTATTTATACATATGTATTCAAACGACTATCAAGACGTCTGATGCTTCAGATATCAATGAGAATATTTAATCAATATTACAGTCACAATTTGTAATTAATTAAATTTACTTTTATACATATTTTGATCTATATTAGGGATTTTTCCCCATGTTATTGCAAAGATAATTTCTTTAGCAATGATTTTTAGTGTGCAGTCAGAATAAATAATACCAAAAAAATAAAGACAAAATTAATCATAAATATAGGAAAAAGGAATGTATGACCATTGTTACCACGCAACCTCTTGAGTTGCATAACAAGGTGCGACCTCTCGAGAGTTAACCGCGCCTCTGAATTGAGACATTAGGTTGATGTCATGAGCAGGATTCAACCCTCAATAGGAAGTGCAGTGAAAAGGATTCTAATGAGATTTTTTTTTTTTATCTTATTATAAAAGTCTCTTATAATTGAAAACAAAAATAAGAAAAATGGAACATACGAGGATCAAAGAAGCATCATTGGTCATTGGCAGTTAAAGAATTATTAAGAGATTGTTATATAATCTATAAATTTTATAGTAATACAAATATTCTTTAATTAATGCCAAATATGATTATAACATTGGTTACCTGAGGTTGATGGGTAAAATTCCTCGATCATACCGTTGCTTTCATTTATGAACACTCCCAAAATATTCCCAGTAGTTCCAGCGCCTGGACATTAAAACATTACAAAATTATATTAAAAAAATATCGTAAGCATCTTAAGTATTACAGGACATATATTTATATCTATAAATCAGACAGAATGTGAAAAATAATGCTTCTTTCATGCCTGATCCTGAATAGGTACACTTTTTAAAGTTCTGAAATCCAGTTTTTAGAAGGAAATATATATAGATATAAATAATAATAAAACTTCATAGCAATCACCTCCAATCTCTCCTCCGAAATGCCGCTCTGGCTCTTCCTTCACGGGTACATGAGTACTTTCCATTCCTGAAGAAATCGATACAATTAGTAGCGAATTGCAAAAAAATATAACTAAATCTGTCACACGATAGAATTATCGTTCAGCAAATTCCTTGCCAAAGTGAATTGGAGGGGAGTAATATATAAAATGTAAGAAAATAATTTTAACACCGGTTCAACCTTTGTTTGAATTTTATATTTTAAGATCAATTCCTAATTCTAGTGAGCTGATCGTGATCTATTTCTTATCCACTGATAGTTATACAGAGTGATTTATTCAAACAATAGCTCAGGATAAACAAATATTTGACAATTTTTTAAAGACAGCTTTAACCTCAATGCCTAAACATAGTAAATTCTTTACAAGGACAGTATTATGAACAAATGATAATTTAACTGAGGTCGTGCAGAGATGCAAGCACTTTTTAATACCATAATGAAAGTACAAACGTTTCAGCAGTACCAGATACAGATAGGATAGATTTTTTTAATTTATTATTTTCATGCTTGAAAGTTGTTTTTGTCCATATAGTCCTTTGATTTTAAACCCATCCACTTGTCACAATATACAGAGATAATTTGTTAAGGAAATTCGTTTTTGCTATTATTGTCATTCATCGCAGTCCTGTTCTGCATGGTTTCAAGGAGATAACTGACATCTTATTTGACAAACATTGTTGCAGGCTATCAAAGTTAGTCAAATACATGGTCCATCAAAATTTCCACCAAGCATATCAAACAATTACATTGCTCACAAACTTACAAAAATTTGACAAGCACGTTTGTCAAACAAACATTTGAAAAATAATTTGACCAGGTACAGGGACATAAGAAGATGGTCCCACTAAAGATAATTGTTCTAAATTCAGGACTAAAACTAACTGTCCAAAGTATAATAATCTATTAAACTGAATAAAAATATAGTTTTCCTTAAAATACCTGGAAAATCTATAGAGGTGCTGAAAAAAGAAAAGCAAGCTCCTTTGACAAAGAATTGGCTATAATGGTTCTACATAATAACCTTCTATTTAAGTAACCTTTTTTGAAATGCTACAGCTCAGATATGTTTGGGAAACATTTTATGATCAGCTTTCTGTGGACTAACTGTTTATCACGAAGAAATATTTACATTCATCAATACTAAATTAGGAAAATAATAAAAATTGCAACTTTCAATTATTATTGTTTCAATTGGATTACTTACTATTACATTTAGTGCATCAGGTTTTCATTACAAGCTCCCCACTCTTGGATTGCTTCCTGGAATTCTATAGTTTCACATTTCTCAAACAGCCACAGCGAAATACATTAGCATGTTTCCACCCTCTCTATAGGGAGAGACATTGGCTTATTACGTTGACTCCATGACATATAGACATTTCATAAACCATAGGTTGTGAAAAATCTGTTTATCAAATATCTACATGTATAATTGCCAATTTAACCAATTACACCAAAATGTTGACAACTTTTCTTGTATACATTTCTTGGATGTTCAGTATGAAAAACAAAAATTGACACATTAGTAAAATTCCTCCGCTATAAAAGTTTTGCATCCCTTGATGGCACTTCCGGAGCCTAAAAAAATACAGTGGAATACAAGGTAGGCGAACTCCCACCTTAACAGAAGATCATCTATTTAGTACCAATCATCTGTTTGCAGAGGCAGATCAAAATATAGATAGATTCAAAACATGAAATTACATTATCTAAAGAAGCATTAGTCACTATATTAAGAACTATCTTCATATTATTATTTGTAGATAAAACATTTTATTCTATCTTCAATAAATATAAAAATATATATTATTGAAATGTGTTATTTCAGTTTTCTTATTTACCTTTTTTCTTAATTTGATGCTTCAAGGAGAAAACACCCTCATGAGGTTGATCTTATGACACCATCCGGACGTAGATAAATATACTTCTCTGGAGAGTGCGCCACTGTAGCGCTGACATTGTTATTATTGTTGGCGGTGTTTAGGTAATATTATTGTTCAGAGAACTAAACATTTCATGCTCTATTTGGCGGTGGTCAATATAGGGATCTGCTGGTAGCCGAGGCACATATGACCCCTGGATCCCTGAATGTACCCCCAGGTAAATGATCGGCGACTAATTAATTTTTATTTTTTTCATTATATCTAGGAATTTTAGTAGTTGGCATGGTCATACCTGTGGAAAGTCTTCCCTAGTTCTCGCTAAAATTGCTCCTGAAGAGGCTTCTATAGGTGTAGAGTAGATATATATATATGTATATATACATATATATATACGCATGCACTTTTTTTTAGACCAAGGTGCGACATATCGTTCATATATTGTTTCAATGTATTTCACTTAATATTTGTTTGTATATTTGTATTTTTTTTTTTTTTTTTTTTTTTTTTTTTTTTTTTTTTTTTTTTTTATGGCCCATCTACGTCTAGGTCATTAGCGCCGACATCCAGAATGCAGCGAGGAATTTTTCCAGCAAGCCCTGAGATAAGAAAATTCCTGCTGGAGGTAGGAATCGAACCCACCATCTCCCGCTTATGAATCCAAGGCGCTACCCGCTAGACTACGGGAGACCCCGTACATTTGTAATTATTATAAATTAATCAATTTTATTGAGTAAGATATATTTTTAATTATATCGTATTCAGCCAATTACACTTATTCATGTATTGAGTAAGAGGTATATTGCTGTATTATATTAATTGTTTGAGGCAAACCTTATTTGGAAATTCTCTCATATATTTTTTGGTAATGTTTTGCCTATTTATATTAATTCTTTTCTTTTGAATATGTTTGTCATAACAATTAAGTCAGTAATAATAACTATATTTATATTTGTTTTGTTTTTTTTTGATTATTCCGAATATCATATTTTTATATATTTATATATATATATATATATATATATATTCTAATGATTTAATTAGTATATTCCACATGTTGGTTGCATCAAAATGTTATGATATTTTTATGTTATTTAATCATGAGTTATTTTTGTCTCAATAACGGTTCAAAGTAATATGAAATAAGAAACTCTGTTATAAAATTTAATTAAGACTCAGACAGGTCTGAATTAGCCTGAATCGAGAGAGGTTCTATTAAGCAGTTAGTAGTAGTAGTTTCTAGTATGTATGTGTTTGATTTGTCTCACTTTATTTTCAGTAATATTATTCCAATCATATTGCCATTTCTGATGAATGGTATTTCCTGAAATATTTCGATGGATTCATCTCCATCTTTGCCAAGTAATGGTTGTTTCTTCCTCGGGGGTTGCCAAGGGAATGACATTTTTCTCAATCTAGGGGGGGGGGGGGGGAGGGGCGCTCTATCTCCTCTCTAGCCCCAGTTTTGCCAGACCAATAGTGTTGAAGCTCCTTGGTGTTAGTTGGGAGACTTTCCGTTTGTAGCGCTGATGGTATTGTGTCTCTTTTCCTCGCCATAAGGTTTAATATGTTTGAGGTTTATTTTTTGTCTCTGAGATATGAATCCGTTGAACACCAAAACTGGAAAAATTAATTTATCGTCTCGCGTCTAATTGAGGTGTTCAATTTAGATTGGATACTAATTTGTAAAGATTTATTGGGTCTTTTTGCGAAGACCACATCCAGTTACTTTTAAAGTAGCAGTAGTGATTCTATCAGTGATTCAGCACATGCGCATAACTCCTTTGCCTTCCTATAGGAGGATTCCAATGACCAATTGTATTGGTTCTTGCTGGGAGTAAAGTAACCTTCAACAGTGAATTAGCTTATGTTTATGAAAAAGCTCTGCTTATGTTAGTGAGAAAAAATGAGTCTCTTCCTAACAAAGAAAAAGCGATTGGTTTCTTACTCAAAAAAATTTAATAGAATTCTATTAATTTTAGCGAGTTGGATAGACTAGAGTCGCTAAAATTAATAGAATTCTATTAATTTTAGTGAGTTGGATTGACTAGAGTTTTGATATCTTCATGAGCGAGCGTAGCAAGCGGAAACGCATAGCAAGTATGCCCATAATGCTAAATAAATGTAAAATATCCAAAGAGAGAGAGAGAGAGAGAGAGAGAGAGAGAGAGAGAGAGAGAGAGAGAGAGAGAGAGAAAAGGAATAAAATACGTATGTTTACAAATAGCATTGTTTATGTTATCCTTCATAACCTGCAAAACAGTTAACTTTAATGATTAATAACTTTTTTTGTAGTTGAGAGAATTGATTTTGATCATATTAACCTTTTTAGCGCGGTTCCTCCCTCCACGATAGGGAGGAACCCCCCTTATAAGGTTGATACAATGAAACAATCCGGAAGTGCCGACTAGAAAATTTCGCGTTTCAGAACCCCTAGAGACCGAAAATAACGGTTAAAATTTGTATGTATATATATATATATATATATATATATATATATATATATGTATATATATATATATATATATGTATATATTTATTTATATATATATATATATATATTTGTCTGTTCGCGGATTTCTGGCCTCCCTAATGGTCCGATTTTGATGAAATTTGGTACAAAAATCTGTTGCCCGATTTGAAAGGTCAAGTTCGTTAACCAGAAAAACCCGCCCACTGGAAGATGGAGTTTGGGGCGAAATTCGCGCAGAAAAAATCGTAACGCTTACGTTTTTGAGTTCATAAGCTTGTAAGTACTCTTTTTATAGGCTTCTTGGGCTAGGAAAACGAATGAAACCATTTTCAAGGCGATAGCTTTAACCGTTTTCGAGAAAATTGGAAAAATAGTTTTTGAATACCGTTTTTGGTTTGGGTACTTAGAATCATGGGATTCAGTTGAAACATTTTCTGCATGTTCTACTTTCATTAAAACTAATATGTTGAAATTTTGGTTATGTTTGGAGTTAAGGAAGGGTTAGAATAAAATATTTTATTAACAGACTTAAAAAGTTTTGGTAACTTTGTATATTTTCCTTAATATCTCGAAAAAGGTTGAGAATCTTGGTAAACGAAAGAATACCATTAGAAAGCTTACTAAATGCTCTACAAAAAAGGTTCTGATGAATGTTTTGATTAGGCGATGTCAATCGGAGAAATAAGTGCTTAAAACATTAAAGTAATTGATTTTGCTTATTCGAACTGTTCTTTTTGTCTGTTTTTATTCCTTGTTATTTTTTAATTGCTTATAGTTGGATAATGTATTTTACAATAAAACAGATTAGGCAAAAAAAGAAAAACAATTCATTGTTAGAAATACAGCTTGCCAAGAAAAAAGATTCGATGACGTCTTTTGAATAATTTCAATTACCTTTATGCTGTTGGTTTTTTTATTTTATTTTTTTATTGATTTTATCTGTAGAATTATTACTATAGTAAAAGAACACAGGAATATGTGAAAATTTTTGATATTTTCCAATTCATTGAAACGTATGAAATGAAGTATCGGTAGAATGGCTAGCGCCTTGGATTCATAAGCGGGAGATGGTGGGTTCGATTCCCAAACTCCGGCAGGAATTTTATCATCCCACGGCTCGCTGGTAAAATTCCTCGCTAAACCCTGGATGTCGGCGCTAATGACCTAGATGTAGATGAGCCGTAAAAAAAATAAAAAAAAACTGGAGCCGCGCTAGGATGATGCAGTTCCTGCGAGTCGGACTTTTTTTTAATAAATATTGCTTGCTATTATCTAATAAGAATTATAACCGTAGATAAGGAGTCAAGAAGTAGTAGAAAACCAGCAAAGAACCTATAAGCTAATCAGTAAGCTTAACAGCAAGTACGAGTAACTGTTATAAATCACTACTGCTACTTCAAAAGTAACTAGATGTGGTCTTCGCAAAAAGACCGGATTTATTTATTCATTCATTTAATGATATTACATTTTTGTAAATTAATTACATTTTGTAATGTGCTTACATGACAGTTTAAAAATAACGAGTGTCTGCACCAGTTGCCCCCTCGTCTGCTCGAGTAAGCAAGATGACTAGGAACAGCCGTACCCCATTCCTCAACCAGCAGCAGCACGAAGTACTGGAGCTGGAAAAGGGACGAGAGAACTGCAGACACTCTAGGGGCTTGTGGGGAAAAGATAAACACCATTATCACTCCCTTATATAGCTTAAAGCAGATCATGAGGCCTCGTCCTGTTCAACCATCCTATTGGGGAATAGGCATGGTTGGGAGTGGACAGCAGGATTAGGGTTTAGGGATAATTTGTGATACAATTTTGCTAATCAGATGGGGTTAAGATCCTGTATTAGGAGAATATTGAGGTCTTTATGGAGATTTTTATTGGTAATGTAAAAAGGAGCATTGGCTTTAGTTTGGAGAACTTTTGATTGGAAGAGTCTGATATTCGATGGTTTTGCAGTTCCCCATAGTTCTACAATTCGTAAAGAAATTAGACTTTTTTTTAAACAATTCTTTTGTTAAAGAACGTTTTTTTTTGTTGTTTTTTTTTTTTTTACGTTTCGTTTTTCTCAAAAACAAAGTGAAAATGAGAAAATCGCCAAAGGACTTTGTCACTTAGTTTTTTGAATCTCCATCGATATACAAAGTCTGTCGGTTTAAGACTGGGACACCCTGTATGTATGTATGTATGTATGTATGTATGTATGTATATATATATATATATATATATATATATATATATATATATATATACATATATATATATATATATATATATATATATATATATATATACATAAAAATACTTGATTCAATATAAACCTACTTGATTTTATACAAAGTACCTACACTTCTCGAAACTGAAACTTAGTTAATGATACATAGATAGCTGATACTCCTGCAACCATTTTGGATCTTCCAGTCATGATATTGCAGGAATGTATAATGTGCCAAAAATAATTTTATGATATTTCCTTAAAATGTATCAGATTGTGAATGAAAAATTTAGAATAATAATATAAGTAATGGAGCAGATATATTCCTTTTTATTATTATTGTTTTTTTTAATCCAAGACTAGGTATTATGCATTATAAACGCCACAATATATATCATACATTTTTATTATTTTAAACACACCTACAACTTATTTCAATAAGAGGAAAATGTTCAATGGTCTTGATAGGTGTCTAGCAAGTCATTGTAATCCGTGAAACTCATCCTATTCGATGTACAACTAAAGCAAGCGTCTACGCTCATTCTTCAAAACTAAAAGTTATCAGCACGTGAATTATTTTATGCCTTATCAAGGCATTTCTGTAAGTTAAGTCTCTCCTAAATGCAAAACTTACAAAGAGCTTTCTGCGTGATGAATTCGCTTGTGTGAAGTCAAGTGAGAACTCTGGGCAAATCCTTTCTCACACTCGTCACAAGCAAATGGCTTTTCACCAATGTGAAGTCGCTTGTGTTTAGTCAAAGACCCACTCTGGGAAAATCCTTTCCCACACTCATTACATTTATATGGCTTTTCCCCACTGTGCATTCGCTTGTGGGCAGTAAGCTCAAAATTTCTAGCAAATCCTTTTCCACAATCCTGACATATAAATGCCTTTCCTCCTCTATGAATTACCTGATGCGAAGTCAAGTGTGCACTGCAGGTAAACACTTTACCACAATCTTTACATGTGTATGGCTTTTCATTACTATGCTTTATCATGTGCACAGTTAAGTTAGAATTCTGAGCAAATCCTATCCCACAAATCTTACATGTATATGGCTTTTCACCACTGTGGATTCGCTTGTGTGCAGTCAAGTGGGAACTTTGAGAAAATCCTTTCCCACACTCCTCACAAGTATATGGTTTATCCCCACTATGTATTCGCCTGTGACATGTCAGGTTAGTTATCTGTGTAAACCCTTTCCCACAGACCTCACATTTATATGGCTTTTCTCCACTATGACTTCGCTTGTGCGAAGTCAATTCACAGCTCCGGGCAAATCCTTTTCCACAATTCTCACATTTATATGGCTTTTCTCCACTATGAATCAGCTGGTGTGATATCAAACTAGTGTTCCAAATATAAGCTTTTCCACAGTCTTGACAGGTATATGGTTTTTCGCCACTATGTTTTAGCTTATGGGTATCCAAATAAGTTCTACGTGTAAATCCTTTACCACACTCGTCGCACGCATATAGCTTTCCCTCATTCTGTATTCTCTCGTGCTGTTTAGTGCTATACCATTGTCCACTGTGCTCAGAATTTTCCAAAAGTTGCGAGCCTTCAGAACAGAGTATCTCAGAGCTGTCAATATTTCTGCTTAGATCTTTAGAATCATGAACACCTTCTGAGGCCTGTGACACCAAACATTCTTCTACAAGTGGCTTTCCTGAAATCCATGAAAGAATTATTAGTTCCAAAATCAATGTTTATTTTAAATAATAGAGATTACAACAGCAGTTTTTTTAAAATAAAAATAATGCAAAAAGAGAAGAAGAAGTCCATAGACAAGATAGATGAATGAAATACTGTTATGGCAAGTAGAGGTGAGGGAGATATACCCTGTGCCAGAAAAATTCCCATTTCCCCCCCCCCCTTTCAAGACCTGATGATATCTTTGTAGTTAAATGGCTAAAAATTGATAGTAAAATTAACTTCTTTTTGGTATAAAGAAGTGTGTTATTAAGACCAGAAATTTATTTCTTCACTGGGACACATATTTTTCTACTAAATCCTTATGCCTATATTACTCTTTTTTTCCAGACTATTTGAAAAAAAAGTAACCTTTCATTTGAAAACTGTTTGATCATTTTAAAGGTCTACTTAAACTATGAAGATGCATAGACCAGAAGTTTTTATTTGAAACTACACTCACTGTCAAAAATATCGCAACACCTTCATATCCCGAAATGCTTTTAGTTTAACAGGCCAATCCATGTTTTGTTTTATTTCTAGCAGTGGGATTAGTCACATGATAGACATTAGGGATTATTCATCTCACTGTTTAACAAAAAATGAAGGATTTAACATTTTGTTGATTGATTAGAATCCATATTATTGTCTGTTTTTGCCTTTTGTTGGCCCCGTACATCAATTGTTTGCTTACTTTCTTATTACTTGGTTAATTCTTGTAAAAAAGACTAAGCAATAATTCACTAAGAATAATTATTCTTCACAAAGAAGGAAAATCTTAGCGTTATATCGCTAATCGCCTTGAATTGCATTACTCTTCAATTTCAAAGACCATAAAAAGGTACAGAAATATGGGAAATCACTCAAGCTGTCCAAATTCAGGTGGTCCAAAGGTCACTGACCATTCCATTAAATTCCATTAAATTGTAAGTTCTCGGGAATCACTGCTTTGAGCATTGGAAACTTGGTTACAGGAGTTACTAGACCTACAGGAGCACTAGACCTAGAGGAAGCGTAGAAGGAGAGGGAGGGAGTAGCTGGTATCTCCTATCTATGGACAATGTCGCTGTGTTGATATCAATGTCAGGGTCAAGGAGAAGACTGAGAGAGTTAGGCCCTAGCTGAAGAAGGTCGGTGAAAAGGCCCCTTCTTACTGCAGAACATTGTAGACAGAGGCTAAGATTAGCAAGGGAACACCAATCTTGGACTGATGGAATGGAAAAATATTCTATTCACTGATGTTACAAGAGTGGGCATTAACAGTCCAGATGGTCACGAGAGAAGACCTGGAGAAAAGTACTATAAGTTCATTGTATCGGAAACTGTGTCATTTGGAGGTTCATGTTTCGGGGTGGCATTTCTTGGGAACCATGTACCAAATTGGCGGTGTCCAAAGGAGCAGTCTTGAATGCTTTCAGGCATGTGGAAATGATACAAAAAGATCATGTCGTGCTTCATATGCCACTCATTGGAACAGTGCATTGTTTTTTTGTTTTTTTTGGTTGAGTTTAAGGCGTGTCAACCGTTGGGGTCATTAACGCCAGAGTGCATTGTTTATGCATGATAATGCCTGGACGTATAAGGCAGCTTATGTTTCTAAGTTCCTGAAAACTGCCAGTATCCGCAACCAAGCGCAGCCTGTGAGAAGTCCAGACCTTAATCCAATTGAACATGAGTGGAACAAACTTAAACAAAGGTTAGGTCACAGGATTCACCTGCTACAATGCAAATGCTAAAGAAGGCTGAATTCGAAGAGTGGGGCAACATCCCACAAGATTTTATTAATGAATATGCCAAAAAGAATGGAAGCAGTTGTTAAAGCCAGAGGAGGAAATATTTCTTATTAAGTGCCATTAAAGACAATAACATTTTAATTTTATAAAAAATGAAAAATATGAAATAAATCATTAACAAGATATTACATTTTACAACAAAAAGAAACAAATAGACTAATACCTTTGTATTGAGTAGCTGACTAAATTATTAATAATTTAATTAATTTTCTACTGGAGCATTGTGTATGCGACATACTACTCAACTTAATAAATACATAAAAACTTGACATTTCAGTTAATTTATCTTGATGAATAATAAAAGTGTCCACATGTACAAATAGAATATCCCAGAATTGAAACCGGATACTGCTGTTTAGCACCTCTAATGATAGCAGAAAGAAGCTATCCCAGAGGTTTAGAGGCTTAATTCAATTTGAACAGAAATTAGAACGCAATATTATACAGTGGAACGTGGATAATTCAAACTTCGATAATTCGAAATCGTGGTTAATTTGTATATTTCTCTCGGCCCCTAGAATTTAGGGCATAAACAATGTAAAAAAATCGTGGTTAATTCGAATAAAATTTTGGATAATTCAAATTTTTTACGAGTCTTTACCTCCAATGGGAGATGTTCGATCTTAATTTGTTTTTAAATATAGTCCAATCGGGTAAGAAGGATAGTAAGATACGGATGTAGGGGTTCCGGGACAAGAATAGCGGCGGTTCCAACTATGAGAGGTAAAAAAAGTGTGTTGATTTGACATGGAATGACTCATAGTCTAGTTCTTGGAGTCTAGGAGTTCTGCAATGTGGAGGGTCGCGCTTCCTCCCTTCCAGGGGTTGTAGTTACATATACCATCCTGTCGTTTTATCCTAGAATTCCCTTCCACCATTCCTCTCATTTCTTATTCAGTTATAAGTGAGTCAGCGTCTAGATCTGTTGTATTGTTTGTGTCTTGAATTTCCGGTGTAGAGCGCAGTTCAGTGACTTCTTGATTTAAGATGTCGAAGCCTACCAGTTATAAAACTTTAACGTTGCCAGAGAAAATAGCTGCAATTAAAGAAGTTGAAAATGGAATAAAGAAAAAAATCTGAAATTGCCAAGGACTTTAGAATTCCTCCTAACACTTTATCAACTTACCTGAAAAATAATGAAAAAATTCTTGCCCATGAAAATGACTTTTTTCAAAACAATAGACTTTTATTTTTACTTTTTTTATAAATTATTTATTACATATGTACGTAATCATCAATTCATGAAATATTTGTAATTGTTTAAATAAAATGTGAGAAAATATGAAATCCGATTTTTTACCCCTTTATTTTCAAAAACTTTTGTAATTCGAAATTTGGATAATTCGAACTTTTTTAGCGGTCCCTAGAGGTTCGAATTATCCAAGTTCTACTGTAATTAGTTTAGTTTATTTTTAAAATGAATCTTTCTATTTAGATACCTATAACCTATACTGAATTTTTGTTTTATAGTTTGTTTCATCAATTTCAGTCTTATATTGGTAATAAGGGCAATAAATTACTTCCATTACCACTTTTAGACAAATGTAATTGTAGTTCTAACAGTTGAAGTTCTGTGAAAATCTCAGTGCCTTCTTTAAATTCGTTCGCCCTTTCTATTATATCTACAGATATTAAACCGTAATCAATTACTGAACTTCCCCTAATCAATATATAAGTAAACTCCTCAAGTTCATTGCCTCATGTTCTCCCGTTCATTATAACCATATTAGAGTAATATTATAAACATATTCCATTAATTTATTGTCATCTGAATTGTTAACACAATCTTTAGAATTCCTTTTAGTATATAATATGCTACTATTATAAATAATTTCTTAGGTATAATTTGTAAGTCTGATACGCGTGCATTAAAGTCGCCAAGACACAACATATCAAAGGAATTATATTTGTAAAGTAAGTTTACTCATTTCTAGAAATCCTCATTCAGTTATTACAATTAAGATATACTGACATGTATATATATATATATATATATATATATATATTCATATTGGGGGGCTACCAATTTTTGCTTTAGATAATATTTCATTAAAATACACAAGTACATTAATTCACAGTTTCTTTGTGTTGGTTTATAAAAAGTTATAGATAATCATGAAGAAAATGTGCTTTAACATTTATAATCATTTATATACCTGCATCATTTAGTAAAATATTATCTGAACTGAAAATTAAAAGACCCCAAATTATGGTAGGCTTGATAATTATTAAGCTTCTAGCTGTCCAATTATAATTGGACAGCTAGAAGACATATATTTTTCATACTTGAAGAAACTGCTGACCTGAAGTTGAAGGAAGGTTTTCTTCAATCCAGTCCTTCTCCTGCTTTATTCGGACTCCGTACAGATTTTCCTTGGCTCCATGGGCTATTTGATAATACACGGGAGATTAATAAGGTTTTGAAATTATACTATCTAAAGTCTGCAAATGAGAATAGCCTAGATATGGTTGTTTAAAAATAAAAAAGTACCTGTTCCCGGCAGTCTGTTAATATATGCCTTATAGTCATCAGTTCAGGGGCCGAGGTTACCTCAGTGATAGAGCACTGGACTAATCAGTTAGAGGACTTGACTTCAAATCCCGAGCAAGCACTAAAGATTTTTTCTTCTAGTATCTTCGTTCATGGGTTAGATTCGGCCTCTCTGACCTTCCCTAGGCCAACCCAGCCTTTAATTAATTTAATAATGGGTACCTTAGTGCTAATGAATATAGCAGTCGAAGTAGCCAAGGGGAAAATCAGGCAGCCGGAGCATAGTACTGACCATCCTATCTCCCTAGGGTGCTCTAAGTTCATGAATCAGATACCTCTATAGTATTTGCCCCTCGTGGCCTGTTACGGTACTTGTTATCAGTTCATTGCACTGTCTACATTTGGCATGACTTGTTTGATTGATGATTAGGTCTTCTTGAGTCAGTTAGGTCATAGAGCAAATAATCTAGGACACCGGTTTCACTGCTTATAGGTATTAAAAGAGAAACGAATAAAAGAGCAGTCATAAACAGAACAAAATCTATAATTTAAACTTTTAAGCACTGAATTCTCAAAATCACATCTTCGTACCTAAAAATGAGTGAGAAGCAATTCTGAAAGAGATTTAAATAAGTTTTGAATGATCACCTTCCACTTCCCAGGATTTTGTATCCGAGTTAGGCAAATAAATGAAAATTTCACAATTGCTCATGGTTGTTGATAAAATACTCTTGTAGTTTCTTTTAATAGAGCAAAACAAAAATGTGTACATCTTAGTTTACATGAATTTTAAAGATTATTATCTCCCTTAGAAGGAATTTTCAACACTAATCAGTTTAGGCATCAAATGAAAATTCTAGTTATTCCACTTTTCTAAAAATATATCACCTTCTATGTGGATTCATTTGATTCCGCACATCGAAACACATACTAGGAAGTAAGGTCGTAGACTTCCAGTAAACATTATGCCCTTTGAGTATTGACCTTGTCATAAACTTCTCTACTGACATATTGATAGTCATACGGCTAGCTTCCTCAAGGCTAATTATGAGAAACTTACTTAAGCTAGCAGTATGGCTAGCATGACATCGGTAAAGATGTTTATCACATGGTCGATAACCAATGACTTGATGATGTTTGTTATGATTTTTTTGGACCATTTTTGTGGCTCTTTGATCCTGAACAGACAAATATATATATATATATATATATATATATATATATATATATATATATATATATATATATATATATAATTTTAATCACCTGGATTTTTGTGACCTATTGGTTTCTTAACCCTCGATAGGTCACATGTATGACAATAGTCATCCACACCCTTTTGATTTGCTCCTGTGTATATTTTTCGGAAGTGACGAGAGTGCGGAGCCAGGACTCTTTGCGGAAAGACTTGGGGGGAATCCTAGACCAAACAGACAGTAGGTGTTTACTTTCTGAGAAGAGAGGTGCTTCATATTTTTTTCTGGATGAGAATAGTCCGCCACACTATTCATGTATTGTATGTTTTTTAGTATTTATCTTTTTAATTATATTATAATTTACAAATGTTATGTCTAATTTTAATATTCTATATGTAATGTATTATTATTTACACAAAATTTACTTTTTGAGAACTAGTTTTTTATTGGTCATCCATTCGACCTCTTATGTAACTGTTTTCATTTTTTTTAATGCACTTAAATAAGAGAGAAAAGAGAAGATGTTATGTATTCCATTAAAATAAAAATTATACTTACATTCACAACCAACATACGGCCAAATACTAAAACCTTATTGACAGACACACAAACCATTATTACAAAACCAATACTAATACAATACATTCTAGACAATTTTACATGAAACAAATTTAACATTCATGTATTATTTTATACATGTTCATGTAATATTTTTTAAAAGTTGAATCGCCTAGCCGCTACAACTTATTAAATAATAATAATGCACTTATTTTTCCCCATGTTATTGAAAAGATAATTTCTTTAGCTATTATTTGTAGTGTGCAGTCAGAATAAATAATACCAAACAAATAAAAAAATAAAGACAAAATTAATCATAAATATAGGAAAAAGGAATGGATAACCATTGTTACCACACGGCCTCTTGTGTTGCTTGTGTAAAATAAATCTTATATAATTAATTATTTGATGTCAAATATGATTATAACATTGATTACCTGAAGTTGATGGGTAAAATTCCTCGATCACACCATTGCTTTCATTTATGAACACTCCCAAAATATTCCCAGCAGTTTCAGCTCCTGGACGTTAAAATAATACAAAATTATATTCAAAAATATCGTAAGCATCGTAGCTATTACAAGACATGTACTTAAAAATCAGACATAAGGTCAAAAATAAAACTTCTTTCATGCCTGATCCTGAATAGGTACGTTCTTTTTTAAAATTCTGAAATCAAATTTTTAAAATGAAATATATAAAAATATAAATAAAAATAAAACTTTATTGCAATCACCTCCAAACTCTCCTCCCAAATGCAGCTCTGGCTCTTCCTTCACGGGCGCGGAAGTATTTTCCATCTCTGAGGAAATCGATAGAATTAGTAGCGAATTCCTAAAAATATTACTAACTAAATATTTATTGTCAATGTATTTCAGTCTCGTAACAGGCCACTAAGGGCCCATAGGGGTAGATGCTGTAGAGGCATCTGATTCTTCACTGTATGGCATACAAGGGATATAGTACCCATTAATTAATTTGCAGGTACCCATTAATTAATTAAAGGCTGGGCGAGCCTATGGTCCCCAAAACCAACCCTCGAACGATGATACTAGAAGTCAGTGATACGACCACTGAGTTAACCTTGCTTCCGTCAATGTATATAATTCAGTAAATTAATGTGTACATAATTTCAATATTTAAGTCTACATATATGTAAATAATGGATAATTGATGTGTAAATGCTACAAGAAAAAAAATCAAACGGAGTAAAGGGTGGGAGAGGCAAATAAAATTATGTTGCCAGACAAAAACGGCAGCAATTACGAATGCACCGAAGTCCCAGGATTACATTAGCCTCAGCTAATACGTGACATGGTTTCAAAATTCATGACTTTTCCATGATTTTCATGCCCTATTTTCAATTTCGTGACATTTTCATGATTTTTGTGCAGTAGACTTGTCTTTGGAGCAAAGCAATGGTCGTGTGTTGATATCATCTTCTTTTGTTATATAACAATAAGTATTTATACAGAGTAGGTGTTTGCGATACGCTGTCCCAAGGTGCAATACCTTTGAAATAAACATACCGCTGTAATGGTGGTGCTGATTTACATGAATGGAGTGGACTGTATTTAGGGATATTTGAAATTATGCACGGATATGAAATAAAGTGAGTATAATATGGTGATTTACATGTTTCTATGAAAGGGGGGGTTGGCCGAAAAGGGTTATAATCATAGTTAATGTATTAGTAATTAATTTTGTGGTTTATAAAGGGGGGTTTGTAGTACAATAAATTGGTATCTGGTCCATGCGGTCTGCTGAAGCAGGAGTAGTCTCTGATATTGAAGTAGTTGTATTACTCACTGCGGGGCCAATCTTTTCTTCTCCTCATCCTCCTCCATGATGCTCTCTGGGTTGCTTGGTTTTTACTCACCCATGTCCAAAACTATGGTCTGTTGTAAAAGGATGCACATGGTGCACACAACGTATATCAGTCAAAAGTGCTAATGGAATCCTGGACCCTTTAACGGTCTCCAGCATGGAGCTAGCAGGTAAATCTATGGAGGCAACCTCCATGGTGAGACAAGTGATGACGTCACGGGTGCTGATATGAGGGTTTACATCAAACAGAAGGTAACTGTATAAGTTGTACTTGTTAGAATTAAAATAAAATAAACATTATCTACTGTTTACTATTTACTGTTATTCAGCTCATTCCTGATTCTTTCTCCACTTGGAACTCAAGATCTTTGTAATAACATAATGGAGGTACATACAGTTCATCAGTATCAGACCCAGAAAGGATAGATTTTTTTCACTTTATTATTTTCATACTTGAAAGTTGTTTGTAGAATATTAATTTTTTTTTATCAAGTTCTTTCAATAATGAATCACTTTCGATAACTCTGTAATTTTTTTAATTGCATTGATTCTCTAGTTTTTGTCCATGTAGTCCTTTGATTTTATTCCCCAGAGCATCAGCTTGTATTGATATACGGAGATAAATTACTAAGGAAATTCGTTTTCACTATTATTCTCATTCATCGCACTTGTGTTCAACATATTTGCAAGGCGATAACTGACATCTTATTTGATAAACACGATTACAGACTACACTGGTCTACATCAAATTTGCCTTTTACATGAAAAAATACTGTATTGGTAGTATTTCACTCACTGAAGATAAATAGACAAATTAAAATTCAGAGTTAGTTCTTATTGTTCATTTGTGCCATATTTAATATAATATGGAGAGTGCAATAAATTTATCACATTAACCTTTAGGCTGCATAATACTCTTAAGCGGCCCCTACACGGTGAGTAATAATGACATTATCAGTAATGTCATTACTATTCAACTCTCGTCATTCCATATCATCATTACAATCATTACACCTTCCACCGTCATTCCACGGATCATTTTTAATGTCATTACTTTTCTTCAGTATGCATTGTGATCTCCGTGACAGAAGCGTTTTGTTAATAATGGATCCTCGCAAAGTCGCCTGTGTAGCTATAATTGCGACACTAGCCACAAAAAACATGTGAAACGTTCGTAAAGGCCTTAATATGACACATATCCTTCCAATCGGGGCGTTTCCAAGTGTTCTGGGACCGAGGTTATGTGCAAAAAAGTTTAATTTTATTTTTATTTTGATAACCATTTTTCGCAAGTACCTCTTGAGATAATACAATAGTCATATATATGGTTAGAAAAAGGAGTCTTTTTTCTTTTGAAAGATTTCAATGACGTAAAAATCGGATTATCTCAAGGGGAGATATTGAATTTCAAAACGTCACATTACTTTTTCGCTTACAAATTTTTATCTCTTCCAGACTGGGAAAAATCATTATTTTTTGTTTTCAATATTATTCACCACGTTAGGAAGCGTTGATCGTCGGGGTTTCGGTCAGTGTTCTTATTCAATAAAACACATTTTATTTGCTAAAATGTATATTTATTGCCGCCAACGTTTCGGCTTGCTATACTATAACAATGGTAAGGAAAAAAAAAAAAAAAAAAAAAGAAAAAAGGCTAGAAACATTAACATAAATATCCCGTCAATGACAAAATTGACAAAGAAGTCATCTCCTCAACCTATTCCAACATTTTCCATATCCTCAAAGCCTCCCGTTAGGTAATCCCACCCGGTTCGTTGCCCTATTCCCACACACCGTCTGATCCTTCCTTGTACCTGCAATACCCACCGGCAAGTCCTTTATCTTTACCGCCGTCCCTCTGTCCTTACTCCCAGGTCGACTTTCCCCAACCCCCTCACCCCCATCCACTCCGGTCTAGCACTGGCCCAATCCTTCCCTGTACCTGCA